>JARKHS020033942.1:0-78316 GCA_030143305.2 Amblyomma americanum
GCATACTCGCTCTGACACTTGCCGGGTGCCAACAAAGGAGCCACGGCCAACAGCCGGAACACAACGCCACGAGGAGATACGTTGCTGCCAAGGTGGCCCTAGCCCGAACGGCGCCTACCGTTTCTCGCGGAGTGTCGCAGCGCCCCGGTGCTTTTCCTGCAATCACGACTGCAATCCAAAACGAGCCCATTACGGCACCCGGCTCCCAGAGCCAAAGAGACAGAACACAGAATATTTACTGCTATTTACAATTATGTACAAGGAAAATCGGGCCACGCGCTTCAGGCTTCCGCATTCACTCGCTTCTGGCTTGCTGTTCTCCGTGGACGTCTCGGTCTCGCCCTCCATGAGTCCGGACCTCGTAGGTTCACCTTCCAAAGGTGTACCGATGTACTGCTCATCAAAAGCGTAGCATGCACGGCAATTCTCCCCTGCTGCTATTACGCTCATCTCGCTGTCCAGAAAGCATCTTAGCCTTGCTAGCAACTCCGAATTCGGGTCAGGCCTACCGCTGTTCCAATTCCGGGCGGGCATTCCACGAACCGAACATGACTGTCGTCCCTCGTCCCACGAGCTTGCCTCACGTTAGGGCGCCATTGTGGAAATATGGCGGGAAGAGCCTTACGCCCCCCCCCCCCCCCCCCGCACTCCCACTCCGCGGATGCAGCGTTCCCGCTCGCTAACCGCGGAGGGGTTCGTGCTCGAGGCAAACAAATGGACGAGGCGTCAACAGCGTGAACAATCATACGCTTTTTATTACACGTGCAATTAATACACAGAGCGGGCCAGCTAGCTACAAAACATCAACGAGCCATTCCTCGGAAATAGAAGGCTACGTAAGAAGGACTTCCGACTTACGGCGTACGACCGGTTGGGGCTGGGGCGCGACTTCCGACGTATCGGCGGCGGACATTTGTATGCGCCGACAATGGCAGGCCGGGTTTTCCCGTGCGCGCCGCATTCTTGGGGCAAAGCCTTTCCCTTGCATTTGCCTGGGTAAGGCGACCAGAGCGCGCGTCTGCTGCGCTCTGCTTCGCGGCCTGGAACCAGAAGTCCAGCGGCAAGGCACAACGGATCCCCGTGCGCCTGCCGCGGAAGGTGACGAGAGCGTGCGGCTCCAACCGCTCACGACGCTGGCCGGATCCCGAAGAGACTCTGTCCGGTCCCGCAGAATTCCGCGTAACCTACGAGGTGGCGCTCCCGTCGCCGTTCCCTTTCCTCCATGAGGGAGGCTTCCCTCCTCGCCCAGCCGGTGCTCTCCGTCCCGACGGCCGACGATGAAGATGGGCCGCATCGAAATGGAGGGGGAAACAGGTTTTTACAAGATCTAAAGAGGTCTTCATCTTCTGCGCAAATTATGTCATCTCTGCAAGGAAATATATAGAGAGGGAATAACCTTCCGGCGCCAAAACCATTTGCTTATCTAGCATGGCCGCATTTTTTGTTTTGCTTGCTCGGTTCCTGTCATTTAAGGAAAAACGTCTATTTAAGGAACGAAACGAAATTGGCGTCATCAGGATGTATTTTAACTGAACCGCACTTAGTTTTTAAGTCCTATAAACGGCTCACAAACACAAAACTTTCATCACCAAAATAAATGGACGCTGAGCCTATGACAGCGCCATTGATATTAGGTTACCACCATTTTTGCGACCCCTGAAATGTCTTCCTATCATGTTTGAATGCAGTGATATCTCTGTGTAAGTGTATATATTTGTCTAGTGCATTTGATTATAGTCCAGTATGTGAGCTGCCTCTTGTACTAAAGGGTACCTTCTGTTGTTATCTGAGAGGCTGTATTAATAACGATCAGTGACTTACATGATGTAGCGCCGTGCGGCCCGAGTAGCAGTGCCACTAAAAATCTACAAATCGCTGTATTTGCCACAATTCCCGCTCCCATCTTCGAAGAGATTACAAGGAGCATTTTCTGTAATTTCAGTTGGATGAGGTCAAAGAGTATGCGATTGACGCGGCCAAGTGTACTCAGACTAATATGACCTCAATATTGCTTGGACTGCAGGAGGAGAGAATTTATATTGTCTGCAGAAAAACCTCGTTTTATTTGAGACAGAAATCTTCGCAAGAGACTTTGCACGTGGAAAGAAAACAACTTTCGCCAAAAATTTTGCTTGTTTCCTGGCAAGTGATCGGCATAAAACGATTGCAAAGAGCTTTTATTCGTCCCTTAAGTTGACTTCGATAAAGAAAAAAAAAAACTTGGGCTTTCTCTTGATGTAGAAAGCGCCAAGTATCGTTCTTCGCGATTTTCACAAACTTACACGTGTTTAATCTTCGGTCGAAACTATAAATAATCCTATTTACAAACAAAAGAAATAGGCTTGTGGTTCTCGAACAAATGAGGATTTTATATTAAACTGGTCTGTCACAATTGGGTGAAGTGGCAGACATTCGACGACCTCATAGCACATTTGTTTTCAATCGGCGCCGTTGCGTTGCCGGTTTTTTCTGGGGTGGTGTCAGCCCAATAATGGCTTTATTTTTGCAGAATTTCATTTCACTCCTTACTGACGGACTTCCGTCAACACTACGTGGCAAACAGATTCCTGTTTTACCGCCGGTGTCAAATGAAATGTGCTAAATCAGTGTTGGCGTCAGCTGTGCGATATTCTTCTTAAGCTGCCCAGGGCCCCAAGACAACGAGAACCGAGACCCTTGTTAAGCTATTGAACCGACAAGAGTAACGAAAAGACGGTATAAAGAATTTTATGCCGAGACTACACGCATGAGAGAATACAACGAGACAGCATGATATGCAAGCTAGGTTTCATATTCAGTTCGGCAGGCTCGTTGCACCTTTTGTCCTGGTTTGGTCTTGGCCCCTGTAGCGGAAAAGTTCCTGCAGAGGCTGAAGGCCGGTGCAAGCAGAAATGAATCAGAGGGCAAAAAAAAAAAACGCCTGTCGCGGTACCCCCAATTTCCATCAATTGATCCCACCAGAAGAGACCAAACGGGGGCCAAAGCTATCTGCCAGCGACATTAGCTGCGAATATGTGATTTGAAGGACCCATGGAAATGGAGGCAGAATTTTAGTAAAATAGAGTGAAACGAACACATTTTCAGAGGTTAAAAAAACAAAATTAAAGTATTATTGTCACACGCATAACTAGTAGGAGTTTTTTCTTTGTTAAAACCCGATGAGTGAAATTTGTTTTTAGGAGTAATCTTGTACCTTGCTTTTAGCTCCCTCTCTCGGTCTTGTTGGCCCACAGACCGCTGAGCATCCTTGAAGAGACCTTTTTCACGTGCGGGTTGGCAGCGGTGCCGGGTTATGTTTTCCGCTTTGTTGTCGTGTTGCTTTTTTACAAGTGTCTGCGGAGAACGTGGGTTATCTGTGTCAAACATTTTTGCATGTCGTTGTGTTTGTCTTCGTCCTCCTTGTAGTGACAGCAACGAGAAGAAGGTGAGTGCATGCTGAGAACTGTGCCTTCTCGGGCAGTCTGATGATGCAGCATAAGGGCGTATAACCTTAGCCTCGATCCTGTTTACATTGCCGCAAGTGGCGGCGTTTTCTGTCAATGCACACCCTCCCGACTGGCATCTCGCTGCGTCGCTCTGGCATTCCACCCTGTAGGTCATGTTTTATTGCTCTGAAGTCGCTCGTCGTGTTCTGTAGTAAATCATTCCGTTCGTTGCCTTTGCTGCCCACGTCAGGTTTCTCGTCGCTCCAATGCAGTAGGTTACCGGAATGCGCGCAAGAAGTTATTACTGGCGTATTCATTCCAAAGGGTAGTTTTACGCGGGTGTATTCGGGGCTATATACGCTACGCGTAACCTAAACCTTACAGTGCCCACCGGTGCACCCTCTTCGGTAGGGGCGAAGATTGTGCACATCCTGCATGTACCGATAGCGTCACATGGAATTTGCAACGATCCATGCAGGCGGCAGCAGTAGCGAGGCGCCTCATCTGATGTCTACTGGCATCGAAACTTGCAGAAGCAAGGCTCTCGTTTATGCTACTACGCAAAGAAGGGCTGCTATGGAGTAAGGAGGAGGTCCCACTCCAGAGCAGCGCCAGTGCTCTCATTTTAGGCTGCGTTCCCACGAGCATCCGGCGCGTTTTTCTTGTTCGACTCAGCTCTATGTAATGCATCATTCGAAAGCTTAATGTCTGCTATGCCAATCGATCCTCACCGAAGTAGTATAGCTGCTATTATCAGGTGCACAAGATGTGGTATTGCTAGATAACAAAATCCGTAGTTTCGTTTATGTGCTCTACCGCAGAGAACAAGTCTTTAGAAACTGCTTCACTTGCGGAAAGTTTCGTTTCGCGACACATAGAACAGATGTTTATCTAGTAGCACATGGTCGTCAGAATATGCGTTTGTTTAATTGTGTTCGATAGGGAGCCTTTTAAGTATAGCAAAATTAAGCTATTTTAGGCATCAACATCTGCTCGCATCGCGCTTGCAGAGCAACAGTATTTCTACCCCTCCGGACCAGTAAAGTTACAATAGGGCTCGCGTACGAAGTTTGACGGGCCTAGGTTTACTACTTCGTTGTTATTTGTCCTTTCCTAATCGTGATGAGGTCACGTAATGCTGCGTGACATATCTTCAAACTGCAAACAGGAAATTAAAAACGAACACGCTCTCGACGGCTTCTCTAACCGTGGTGACGCTCGCACGTACGCCCAGCGTTCGTCGGCGCTTCTTCCAGGCCTCGCCTTTACCCTTGCTCTCGTCCAATGCTGTGTGGCCGCTTGCGCATGCTGTCAACGCCGAAGGTGGCCCTCGGCTCTGCCTCCCGGTCACTTGCAGCGATAGCCATCCCCGCCGTGCCGGGTTCTCTTGTTGGCCCCGACTTACTTCGAGCCCTTGCCGTGTGGCCACCTTGGGGAACAAATGGATCGCCGTCGCCACCGCCTGTCCCACGCGGTACGCTGATCACGCGCGCCCTCCTGACCAGCTGCCCTAGAGACCGTGGCTCTCTTCCCTCCTGCACGACGTCCTCCTACACCACGGCGCCCCCCCGACAGCTGCTCACCTGACCCTGGCCGCTGCTTCCGCTCCCGAGCGGTTGACGAAATATGTCGTTCGTGCTCCGTTCGACGCCAACTCACCACGGCTTTTCCTGCCTAAGCCGAACGGTCTTGCGCAACGTCTCAACCGCACGGTCACTGACATGCTCTCTATGTTACGTTTCTAATGATCAACCGCGATTGGGACGTTATCCTACCATATTGTGACATTCGCTTATATCTCTTCTCGTCATGATATCAGCTGGGTAATGGCCCGCTCTATCGTCTTTCCTGGACCAGAAGCCTATTACTGCTCCTTCGATACGGTTATAATCCGTCTGACGCCGACTCCGTCACTGTACTTAAGCTCGTGATGCTACCGACCGAGAAGACGACGCCAGTCAGGTTCCTCGCATAGGCTGTTTGACTCCCAAAGTATGGGTGTTTAACGTCCCAAAGCGACTCCGGCTATGAGAGACGCCGTAGTGAAGGTCTTCGGAAATTTCGACCACCTGGGGTTATATAACGTGCACTGACAATTAACAGTACAAGAACATCTAGAATTTCGCATTCATTGGAATTCGACCGTCACGCCGGGGACAGAATTTGAGTCTTCAGGGCCAGCAGCCGATCGTCATAACCCCTCAGCCACCGTGGTGGACCCAACAGTCACAAAAACGCTGCTGTAACAATATCCATCGTAATGTGCACTATCCTTCTAGCTACCGTCCCATCGTGTGGTCTTGTGCTCAAACCTTCTGCCTCATTGAACGGGCAGTTACCGTGTTTACGCCAAATGACCGATGTCACCTACGAGATCGCATCGCTCCGTCCCAAGACCCCACCCGCTACACCTCCTTCCGAAATAGTGCACGTTGCCCGCCTAAAGCCACACCATTCCCACTGCTCTTCGCCTGCCTCGCGCTCACCGAGACCCTGGCTTCTCCGTGGGTCAACTTAATTACCCGCTGACAACTAAGTGACTATCTCTGCTCTTGAAGACGTAGTTCTCAATGCCTTAGTTCGTAGAGTACCTCGCTGCGCTGCACACCTGTTTGTGGAGACCTCCCCGTAACAATATGAAGGTCGTCTGGTAAGGATTGGCGTAATACTTCTGTTCGTCGGTTCATGCAATGGTTTCGACGTGCATATGAAGGAACTATCTACCATAGCCTTCTTGTAAGGTACTCGGATCGCATAGTTAGCTTAAGTGTTTTGTTGCTGAGCACGGGTTCACGCTTTCAGCGCCAACCACGTTCACTGGATTTTGGCGGACAGAAAAAAGACACACCTAAAATAGTTTGGACAATTAGGGCAAGTCACGCAACTCCAAGGGACCGAAATAACTTCTGAATGCACCTCCGGTGCTGGTCGTGTTCCTACAATACATATCCAGCACGTTCTTCCACGCAGAAACAAAAATTATTTGGTGTCTCAGTGGCCTAAATGTGGTTATAGGAGTCAAATTTCAGGTGAAGAGACATCCCAAAAAAGAAGATAATTGGAACTGGAAGTTTTCTCCGAGCAATAAACAGCTGGCTGAAAAGATTGGATGTATAATAAAGCAAATTTTTGTTAGCTCAAGGTGTCGCATTTACAGCCATTTCACAGCTTGCAAGAGAGGTGCTCAGTATGAAAAAGAAAATTCAGAGAAAATATGGCTTGTTTTTTAAGCCTAAGCATGCATGGCGTAGATGAGAATAAAATTTGCGCTAGCCCTCTCTAGATGTTCAAATCATGGCGGTGAAATCAGTGAAGTTCACAAAATTGCGCGTGAGGACAAAATTTTTCACATAAAACGAATAAATGCAACGGTAGGAACTGGCCAGCAAATTACTGAGCAGATAGACCGCCGAAGATTGACAACTACTATAACGGCTGCTCTTGCTCAATTTACCCACATGTGTGTGTACAATAAATGGGAAGTCCATAAAGGCAGCAGTGCCTGCTTGCTTTGAGTATTACCGATAAAGTACTGCGTGAAAACAGCTTGCGAGGAAAACTCCCGTTGCAACGCAGTTCCTAAGCCGTTGAAGTTTTAATAAATATTTCATGCACAAACTCTTTCTTACCACTCCAAGTACTATTAAAATATCATTTTCAGTTAAAAGTGCCTGTAAACAAAGAAACCAACATACCGGCGGATGAGGTTACGATGTTTTCGGGGGAAAGCTTAGAGTACTGGCTTAATGAGAGGAATTTGGAGCAGGACTTTGTCTTGCAGGGAACGCATTAGAGCTGGCGATGCTGAGGACGCTTACTGATATGAATGATAATGCAATAGAGCGTCAAGTTGCACTCAATACGTCCTTCAAAGTGATAAGCCCTACAATCTGGCGTGCATATGTGAGAAAGACCAATACTCCAAAGCAGCATAAACCTGCAAAGCGGTTTATTCTGAGCGAGTTCCTCAGTCATCGTATGTATCCAGAATAGGAAAGCATTCCCGAATCCCCAGGCAGCGGCCAATGCGTCCTAAGCGGTAAACTCCTTTGGTGCACCAGCAGTTGGTCTGGTCATTCCATTCGCAAGTCTCCTCGTGTGCATACTTGCATGCGCAGGGCACACAACCTTGCCGCTCCCACACCAGAACTGCAATATCGAGAATTGCATGAAAACTCTTATATTAGTATTTTTCAGCACTCTCTACCTACTCAAAGAGTAGTTACTGCGAGCGTACAATAAATCACATATAATAATTGCCGCGTCATGCTCAAGTACGCGATGCTGTACAATTTTTCTTTGATAAAGTAGGCAGCACTTCAGGGCCCGGCCATCCCACGGCGTGTGGACAATTGCGCACTCTTCAGCTTTTGGGTCCCTTTCGTCGCAGTATGCTTAGTATGAGAGTGTGGTAGCCACATTTTGAAAATATAGATCAAGCATAAAAATATTAGGTTTGAGTAGGCGTGCATCTACAGCGCATATTATTTCCTCTCTGTAGGCAGATCCACAGGGAGGAAATAAGAGAATTCATTAGAACGGATGCTTGGGCGAGTTATTATGTCATTATTAAAACAGAACAGTGCGCACATTGACAGGGACACGAGGAAGCGCTCTTCTGTGTCGTATCTTCCTCGTGTCCCTGTCAAAGTGCACGCTGTTGTTTTATTTTGGAAATAATAGTCCGTCCTCAAAGGTATTTGGCTGTTTATCATGGCTGCATTTCTAGTGTTGCTGGCTCTATTGTCGACGTTGAAGGAAATAATTCTTTATATTGAACGTTAGAACAAGTGGCTTCATAATAATTCTACTTTAACTTAAAGGGAAGCTGAAATGGCTTTCTGGGAATTCGAGCTAGGTTTTTGAAAAAGTCGAATCTACGGAGCTTCCAGGTAAAGCATGCAAAGTATTTTTGCACTAGCATTTAAAATGATGACCTAATCGTCGATTAAATCCACGACGATGTTGAGGCTTCTGCTCACAGCGCTAAGGAAGTGCGAGGAAACTTGTTGTGACGTCATTACTGCCTAAGCTTCAGATGTCCGCTGCCTTCGCCTGTATGCTGATGCGCGTCGTCAGATACCGCGAAACAATGCTTTGTGAGACTAACCTTTAATGGTGCTTGTTTTCTTCCATGAAACAACTGTTTATTCGCTGGAAAGTAGTGCTGTCGCATGTGCCGTCATTATTGGGGCCTGTGCTCGTCGCTGTGCACTGCAGAGAAGTTCTCAACGCCGACGCCGCTTTATTCGGCGATTACATTGCCTTTTAAAAAGCTAGGGAATAACAATTTCGCATGTTTTGCCTCCAAGTTTCAAACATTGGGCCCTCTTAAACTCAGCGTTTTCTAAAACGACGCCAGTTGCCCTTTAACCACACTTTTTTCTCATGTTTTATATGTGCCAGGCAAACACCAAAAATGCCTCATCAAAAGCAGTAGTCTACACTCAGCAAGTGATTAATGACTTTGGCTTTTGAGAGCTTGGACTCTGATGGGGTAATTGATGCAGTTCACCGCCATTTGTGCCATCGCTGTTGCTTTCCTTTTATGCTTCAGTGCACTGAAGTCTCTTAGCAGGTGAATTTATATATCTAGTGCATTTCAGTATAGTTTAGCCATTTAGCTGCTTGCGGTGGTAAGAGAGCCATCGTTTTTATTATTTAAAAGGCTGTAAGAATAAACAAAATTGGCTTACATGACGTAGCACTTTGCGGGCTTAGTAGCAGAGCCAGCAAAAATGCCGTCAACATCGTAACCGGTACCATTATTCCTGCTCTCATCTTGGGACTGGAAAGAAGAATTTTTTCGAAATATACCCGGTCGAAGCCACAGAGGATGCGAATTATGTGCCACTTGTACACAGACTCCTAAAACCTCAATATTGCTTTCAAGTACAGAAAGATGGAAATTATTTGCTCTACAGCTGAACCTATTTTATTTCAGACAGATATCTTCGCAACAGGCTTTTCATGTTGAAAGAAAACATCTTTTGCCTAAAAGTTTCCTTTTTTCGCAAGCTGGTGATAGACATAAACTGACGGCACAGAGCTCGTATTCGGCCTCTAGAATGGGTCGAGAATCGAAAAAAAACCCTCATCTTCTCGAAGCAAAAAACGCAGGGCGTCGTGCACCGCACTTTGTCGAGTACAAATGAAAAGAATAGGTTAGTGGTCTTCGAATAAATAAAGATTTTTATTTCAAAAGGCCTACCATAAGCAGAGTGGAGACAGTAAGCTTTTATGGATCCGGAGTCTTGCTTCATTGGCTTAATGTGACGAATCATTTTGTGGCTTTCTGTAGTGAGACTGTGCCCGATAGCCAAAAAATACATGATTTTATAAATGCTAATGAAGTGAATGTTTGGCAGTGTTTTACAAGATATTTACATAGGTCGAGTACACCTAGCTGTTTAACAAATTGGTTTGTTTTCATGTTTGGACATCGCAGCGAAAGAAAGAGCGAACACAATAAAAAGAAGGGCACTCCGTCCGGTCGTCCTCCTTGTTCTTCTTTTAAGGCGTAAGCATTACTTGGCTTATGAGTGGCGTGTACTGAAGTTGCCCGCATGAACTGTCAATCAGAAGTTGTATGGTAAATAAAATTAAAAGAATGGGCACTTTCACTGAACTTTATTCCGCTAGCACTAATGCATTGAATCTCAAAAGAAAGGAGTTGTCTCTCTCAAGAACGCTACACATGCAGAAATGAGAGAAATACGCAAGAGCACCGCTCACGGGCGTAGAACCCACGGCGGGCTGTACAGATAAGCTTCTCTGACCACTGTACGAAAGCATGGCAGGCGAGAATGATAATGGTGTACCCATGGTATGCTAATAATTTAGATTTTACATTACATGAGGAAACACTTTTGGCGAATGTCTCTGGGAAATTACGTGGGGAATTGCTTTTCAGCACGCTAATGTTCATGTCATAAAATTTTTTAGTATTTGGTGGTTGTGTTAGTGAAATCGTAGAGGTTTTGAAAACTCGTCGATGTGTACCTGAGTGGCTATGTGCGCTGGACAAATTGACAAACTTGCATAATTTATAGGGAGACCACTTGTCTGCAAATCGTATTACCTGTTCGAATGACCTATTATATATTTTGTTGTCTGAAACAAATGCAGTAAGAAAACTATGATATCGAAGGAACCGATCATGGGAACTCTTTGCCACTGTCTTGCGCTGTGCATTGCACATGGCCGTATTCATCAGCTTTCATTCGCGCGCAACAAATCCAGAATACGCCGCTATCACAACGCTCTCTACATGCTACGACTAAGGTCCCCAGTTACCGATTTCGCTGATCTTAGCCTGAAGCCTGACACTGAAACCCCAGCGGTGAACCGAAATCGAAATGAAGCGCGACGTTCTAAGAGATATACTTCGCATTTGGTAGGGTAAGCTAAGTAGGCTTTAAATTTTTCTGAGACAGTTATTTCCGAGTTTTTTTCCTCGCCGCCAAACATAAGCTCTATGGCATGAAAATCCTATGCCGCTTTCTTCTTAGAATGGCAGCGTTAGGTGCCGAAGACCTGAAGAAACTGCAGACAACGGCGCAATCAAAACATTCCAAGAAAGCTGTCAATCTGATTTCTCTCTTAAAAAAAAACGTGTCTCTGTTTTCTTCCGCTTGTTCTCTCTTTCTCTATTCTGCTTGAATATTTTTTCATGTTCATACTCCCCTTCGTTTCTTCCCCGTTTGTTGATCTCTCCTGGTGGTTTGGTGTGCTGCCAACAACTACAGCGGGTTTGCTCCTACTGAATGCTGTCGCTGTAAAACTGAGGACTTAGCGAAAAAAGGCTGTGCTAAAAATGCATGTCGAGTATATTGTCTTAATTTTGTTTTACTTCTGTATTTTTGTCCCTATGCTTAAATTGTCATACGAATATGCTTTCTAAGTATGCTAGGAGTACTATAATGAACATTCTTACAAATGCATCAAAAATGCATTTTATGTCCGCTTAGTATGTTTAGCATACATTAAAAATATGATAAAATACACAATAAATATATTAACAGAACACTAAAGATATACATTAAATATATTAGACTACATTAAAAATAATCCAAAATATACAATTAATACATTAAACACATATTTACTTCTGGGAATAACAGCGCGTAGACGAGGGACAAAGAAGAAGACGACAGGACCGGCGCTTCGGCTCGGCTTACAAAAGCTGTGCTAGTCGGATTGACCGAATAATACTGATCTATGTTGCCAACCGCCGAAGTAGTGCCTGAAGTGGTTATAAGCATCAGGAGACACACAATCCCAGAGAAAATGCGTTGTCATCAAGAAGTTTCTGCCAATGCAAGGTCACGTGACGGGGCCTGAACGGGAAAGATGTCGCCATGCAGGAAATTCCTACGGAAAGTTACGTGAGCAAACAGGAACTGCTCCGATAAGCATAACATTTGGCTTGGCTTATATATACCCCCGAGGCGAGACATTATCTTGCCCGGTGCGGCGTTTCTTTCGCAAAAACTGCCCCCAAATTGTCGAACAAACGTCGGAGTGGTCGCGTTCGAATCTGCGGTCTATCTAGAACAGAAGTGTTAGTCGTAGCTTGCGTCAGGCATCGGTCGGGAGTCGAACTGTTAACCAGTTAACTGTTACCTTTTAACATGGCATCATAAGTAGGCTCAGGCATCATAAGTAGGGCACCTAGATCACGTGAATATGTGCCATCATCGTCGTGACCTGCCCACTGGATTGTGAGAAAACTGACCACCGGGATAGGAAGGAGTTCAACTAATGATTTATCGCGAGACGCCTCACAAGCACCGCCTCACAACCTACGCCTCACAAGCACCGCCGGTGGCTGCATCTGCCATCGCAGAGCAGCGGTGTATCTTTTTTACCGCTAGACTTCCTAACCAGGACTGGTATGAGTAGTTCCAGGTGCCAGTGAAAGTAAAGTCGAGAATTACAAATTTCACATATGTGGACAATAACTCATTAACTCTATCGCGTCATAATAATAGGGCGGAGCTTATATGTCCGCTACAGTTTTTTTGGTTGCTGGCCATCGGTAAGTACCCAATTCGGCCATGAATGTACCTTGCAACATTCTGGATCCAGATATCCATCGGTACGTCAGCTATTCCAACATATAAAAAGGAAAATTCGGAAGAATAAAGAATACGAAATTACTACAAAATATAAACCAGAGGCGCCGTCACTGTACGCCCAGAACACCTTGGGGCTAAACTGTATGAACGGATTAATTCCTCCAATGCTGTCCCGGAACAGGTATCATCTCCCCTTCTTGCTGGAGAGTGCACGCGCCGCGATCAGGTGTAGCCATAGGGGTGCACGCCAGCAGACTAGTAACCAGCGAACATGCTCTGCATTAAATAGGCTAGTGGTAGCGGCGAAGAGAGAGTCGTTGTTGAAGAAAATATAAGTCGAATATTCTCAATGCCAGAGTTGACGACCACAGGGTTGAAAGTGTAGACAACACGGCTGTCGCCTTGTATCCCATGCGGGCTGTGGTCTTCAGATTCGCGGTCTAAAATCAGATTCCTCTATATAATTGGAGGCCTCAGTGACCTCCGGGTGGAGACAGTTTGCAGAGAGAACTTGTGGTGTACCTGACGGTGAAGACGAACTCTGCTTCTGCGGCTTAAGGACGGCTGTTTGGAAGCGCGCTGAGCGAGTTCTGAAGGCTGTAGAGCAGTGTGAAAGCCCGGCTGGAAGTTTGAGGGGTTGTCAAAAGAGTGGAGGAAACGCTCACAGAAAGCCTTTCTTTAAGGCAGCTTAGGGGCCGGAAACTACAAATCCGAGAAGATAGACGCAGTAGGCCCACTCGTCACTGCTTATGAGCGCTGTTTTAAGCTGCCTATAAAGACGGTCGACAACGCATTGGCCTCGTGAGCGATAAGCTGCCGCTTTTATTTCACGCCTGCTAAGCTGTCGAGATAGTGCACTTTCGAAATGCAGCTCTCTGTTGGTAAGGATTGTGGTTAAGAGGCCGAAACGTGATACGAAAATGCTGATAAGGTCATGTGCCAGAGCATCTACCATGGTGTCTGCAAGTGGCCTGATTCTGCGGCTTCTACTAAAGTGGTCGACCATCGTTACAACGCATTGATAAATTTTTGAAGAAACAAACTGGCCGACGATGTTAAGTGATCCTTCTGGAGAGGAGTAGCTGCAGGAGACTTCATGTGGTGGCTCGCTGCCAAACAAGATAACTGACAGTCCACGCTCACACATAGACGTTAACACCTAGCTAGGCGTACCGCGCTGGCACAAGCTGCCAACAATACAGTACCTTCCTCGTGGTTGAAAACGCCAGCTGGAATGTTTATTGCTATTTTGTTTTCTTTGAACTAAATAACAACCTCGATGAGAAACGCGAGCTGTCTTACCTCACGAGAGCAGTAATTGATTTTAGAAGGCGCGAAGGCGTGTATTATAGGCTTTTGCTCAGTGAATAGGATTAAGCGCCGTCCATTAAGGAACTATCGGAAGCGCTGGACGGAGAGGTAAGCGTTCGGAAGCACGCAGCCGAAAGTGGTTTACCTTGTGCCCGCTTCTGATTAGCTTTTCGAGAAAAAGTTAGCGGCTGCCACGCGTCTTCAACGAACTCCTGAAGTACTACGTCGAAGGCAATGCCTGAGGCATCCCAATGGGAGCACTGAAAGCCTCCGGTGCAGGGTGCATAAGTATGGCTGCGTCGGTCAATTAAGCTTTAATTGCCGTTCAGGCATTGTATGGCGAGGCTGAGCGTGTGGTGGGGATTACAGCTTCTAAGGGCTTGATAAGAGTTGCACATTAGAGAATGAAACACCAGTAGAACTTCATCAAACCAAGGAAACGGCATAAGTGTCCCATGAATGTTGGCGAAAAAGTATGCTATGACTTTGACGTTTGAGGGAACGGTTATGCAGCCATCGCTGCTCGGGGTTTGGCTGAACTCAATGAATCGAACGTGTAATTCAATGACTGTAATAATGAAGTACAATATCAGAGAAGCGATAAGCCGGGACTGAAAAATAACATCATGGAAGTTTTTGTAGAGGCGCTTCACATTGAGAGAAGTTAGTTATTCTAGGAATAACCTCACTTTATATATTAGGAGCTGGAACAACTTCACACAGACTACATCAGAGCGTTCCATGTTTCATGCTATTAGAGGAGAATAAGCGAACTCGTAACTCACGAGATAGTCGAATTTGTGCAGGGCATCGCAGAAATGGTTCACTTTGAACTCACAAGAACATGACCAGGACACGCTCCTTGTCGAACAATGAACTGGCTATATACAGTGTCCTAATTTTCATTGAGAGAAAAAAATGTTGGATGGTTTCTCTCGCAAGTGGAGTGGCACATAAAAACTGCGAGTAGCGGTGCGTTTTGTCAAAAACCATCTTATAACACGTACTGCACTTGCAGTGCATGTCAGACTTATAGGGAAAAGAACCCGTAGCTCGGCGTTGGCGAGCTAATGATGACAAATGAGGGCCACCTCACTTCAATATTCTCGACTCAATACATACCCCCTTCATAAGTACAGTAATCGTTCAGGCCCTTGTAGTCTTCAAGTGGTGATCGTAGTGACGTAGTATCTGATTTATGGGTTGAGAGCGATGTGTCGGACTCCAGTCAGTGCTTTCAATTTTCTTGTTTTTCACTGAAAATCTTTCCTACTGTTTAACCATTTTAGATTCGACATTTATATATATATAAAACCTTCTTACTTGTCACAGGAACCTATAACCCAAGCATCACCGGTAATTTGGCAATATTGGAAAGGGTAGGTATCGCAGTGGTCCTATGTAGGACCAGCCTTTGCCAATACATTTTCAATATGGGGCCAATTGCCTTTGCTGTTTGGGAAGGTCACCTGTTTCTGCAGGTTTTTTTCTTTTTCTGCTATTTACCGACATTTCTTGGATGTTTAGAAAAAAAGCATGGGTGCTAATTTTACAGGCTTTTATAGCATGTGTTCATTTTTGGTCGACGTAAACATTTTATATGCAGCCAGAAATGCAATGTTGACGCTGAAAGTCTTCCACTACGCCCCGAAAACCTTCTGACAGGTGCCGTTTTCTGCGGTAAAAATGAGGGACAACATTCTTTAATATTAGAAGCGAGGTTTTCGGCCACAGTACTTGCCTATTTCATCTCGACCGAACATGTGGCTTTACTACGCATTCAAACTCATATTTATAAGCGCAAGCAGGCAGCGTGGAAAAATACTGTGGGCTAGAGTCGCTGCTTGATGTGATGTGCTCAAGGAGACAAAAAGTCCGTAGTGCGCTGACATTGAAGCGACGGGCCTGCTGCGCAAGCCGTGTGGCACGGTTCATGCGCAAGTCGGGCCCGCAGAAGAGAAGAGGAAGAACTGTGGTATTTCACGAGGATTGGAGGGTGTACATTTCGGGAATGCGAGGTGTTGAGGAAGGCAACGCAGCATGGGATGTGCCATGCAAGCGTGGAGGTGGCAGCTGTCGGAAACCGGGTCCGTGCTGTAGGCTTGCCTTGAATGGCTGACGGCAGACCTCCGGCGATCTGCACTGCTGTGCCTTCACCTTGTTTCCAGGGCATAAAACGCCACAAAACCAGCCGCCGACCTCCCACGGTCGTTGCTTCATGACCTCTTGCGTCTTCGGGGCCATCCAGAGCAACCCTGCGTTAGATCTTTTCTCTGTCTGCCGCCTTGGTCCTACAACGGTGGTCCGAGAGATTGGCGGCGCTCCGCACTTCTCTGACCTGCATCACAAAAACCTAGCTTAATTAGAAGTCTCATCTCAACGCCCAAAACATTCAGGACGAGCGCTCTTTCATACACCTTATCATCCTTTGATTCACCACGGCTTTTTTGTACTCATCGTCAGTCTTCTTTCCGCGCCTGGATCATCCATTCAAAACTAAATGCATCGCATGCCGTTCATCTCGATTTGGAAGGTCTTTCATACCACGCATTATAATTGATTGGAATAACCTACCAGCAGAGGTGGGCAAATACCCTCATTTTTACTTTTCCTTCCCCACCCTCACTTTTGAATCCGTGGCCCTTCCTCACCCTCGCCCTCATGTTGAAAGGATATCTCGCCGAACCTCGCCCTCACCCTCACATCGTCTGCCCTCCTTCACCCTCACTTATAATCATTTTAAAATTCGAGTTATATTTTCTAGTCTGCAACTTCTGACGATATTACTCAGTAGTAAATATACAAGACAAGCCTTCAAGGCTCTGTTGAGCGAGAGGCGAGATGCTTATACTCTTGTGTGTGTGCGGGTACGTATGTGTGAGCTGTTTGAGCTAATACGTGAGACAAAACCGAGACAGTTACGAGTTGGGCCCTAAATATCACTCTGGCTTTACTTCTGACACGCACTACATGCATACATGTGCCCTGCACTTCATTGTTACCTATATTTATTTTGCTTATACTGCAATCCCCACTGGGGAGTTTAGCAGGAAGGGATACAGATACGTAAACACAACGGAATAACACAGGCAATGAACACAAGAAGAAATTAGGATAACGTAGCTTGAAAATTTTATGAAATAAGCATGCACAAAAGATTTTTTACAATGCTGGAAAGAAATGTCGACTAAGGTGATTTTGTAGTGAGGTCATAGTTAGGAGATTCCGTTCAATTACTGTTCGTGGAAAGAAAGAACACTTAAAACGGTTATTACGCGTGGTAAATGGCATTACTGTGCGGGTATGTCCTTGCCTAGTGCAGTAAACAGAGGTAAAAGAAATTATTCTCGTGAGATCTGTCTTATAGTGGCCGTTAAAAGTGAAATAGGAATTTTGGTCGTGACACAAGGGTTCATTGCGTTAATGAGGGCAAGTCCGCATTAGTTATGACTTCTGTCAGTGACGTATGTGCGAATCTAGTATATATAAGCGAGGTGCTTTTCGTTGCACTATTCCTATCTTCCGATATTAAGTTTTACTGAAAGTGTCCCCAGTGACGCATGCATAGTCCAGTATCGGCAGAATTATGTTTTTGTATGCGAGCAGGCGGACAGAAGGAGTAGAAAGTCTCAAAGCCCTGTCAGAAAGAACAGCTTGCGACTAACGCCCTTAGTCCAAGTGAAGTCATTAGTGAGAGAGAGTCCTAGATACTTGTAAGTACCTCGAGAAAAGCTAGAGAAAAAATTCAGTAAGATGAAGATTCATGTTTCTTATCAAAAGTGGCGTCTTCAGTAGTGAGCAGCACAGCTTTGCGGTCGGAAATTCTATCTACTATCTGGCTATTTGTTTTGGCAGTAACTGATCTGCTAACAGAAAAAGAGCCGAGCATTAATTGAGGATTGCCCTAAATATGTATTTTCTTCTACAAATTGCAATAAGAAAAAGGCAAAAGCAATGTCCAACAAAACTTCACCTTTTCGGTTCATGCTTTTTAACTGAAAAATTGACCAGCGTACTTCAGGCTAATTAAGATATCCTGACAGTATGATAGAATTGTTCGCTTTAACATTCGTGCAAAAATATTGTATCAGGTCCTATAATACGGCAATGGTAGAGGGGGTGTGCAGTACATTGCACCAATAATATATCTAACGTTTCTATAGGACGTTGTGCAAAAAATGCACTCTAGTAGACAAGTTTCTGTCTAAACCGCTATTTCAGGGCCATACAAAAGCAGGAGACTCCAACTCAGTTGTATTGTTCATGACAATTCAGCAATTAACATTTAGTATTTTCAGGGTCTGAGCTCTCTTAATCCAGAGATAGTTTGATTTCTTTCAAAGCCTAAACCCAGGAGCTCTTGTTTCATCCCAACCGTACAGTACGCTATGAACGCTTAGCTTATCATAGATTAGATGTAAATCTTGGCGCTCACTTTCCCCTCTTCTTCAGAGCTTCTCCACTGTCGTTTCCGCATTTCCTTAACTCGTTCAGAAAATTCGTCAGCTAATGAATTCGAGCTTTTTTGGTGTTTGACTTGAGCTGATTTTGGTGTATTCGAGTTAATAGCATGATCGTAATATTGAAATTTTTTCACGCAACTTGAGGATTTTGAAAACGACTCGTCGCACCTGTGGGGTTGACTTGGGGAGATAAGTACGTTCTCCCCACTCAATCGCGGCTGACACGGTTCAAAGCCGCCCGGACCCCACCCCGTGATCGCGTACGCTGCCAAGCGCAGGCCGACCACGGCGGGCCTTGCTCTTTGGGAACAAAGGAACGACACATTGGCTGACACAAACAGGCATTTATTGCTACAGAAACAATAACGCCAGCTAGCAACAAGGTATGCTAATGAATCGAGGTCGTCCGACTCACCAGCAAGGTTCCAAGCGAATGTTCTCCCGCGCTAGGGCAAGGGATATATACTCCGAAGGCCGGACGGGACGAGTACGGGAGCCTGTCTCCCCGTCGCTTCCTCGCCCCGCCGGCGAAGAGCGGAGCCGCGAGCGACACGTCCGCTCGGGCCGAAGATCCCAGCCGAAAGCTCCCCTGCCCCCTCTCCCGCGCGCGGGCATTGGCAGTCTCCGCGCAGCGATGCTATCGCTATCTCTTACCAGTTAATGTAACTCACAAGGAAATGCACTCAGCCTCGAGGTGAGACCGCCGCTGCACGGTGCCTCACGGGAAAGCAACTCAGGGGGCTGCAGGGCAGGTCCCCATATCCCCCCCAACCTTAAATAGACCCACGCGCCTGAAAGTACATGCTATGAAGGAGTCTCCTGGTCTTCATGTCCTTGAGGCACGTCTTGCAGCGGAGGTCACGCCGACAGTGTCCACGCAGACTTCCGCGGTATTCCGAAGGCGGCGTGAAGGTCTCCGCTGGGACGACTCGTATGGCCCGCAGACTACCGTGTCCGCAGGCCCGCGAATCGAAGACCGGTGGGAAAACTGCAGGCCAGGATCCTGCTGTAGTCGCCAGGACAGCAGCAGCCGGAGGTGACTTTTGACTGGTCTCGCCACAGCTGCCCCGGATGGATGCGGCGAACAGGATACAGGCCGCTCCGTCGCAGCGAGACAATGTGCACCGGTCAGCAAGCCTGGGTGGCTCCACCGGATCTGCGAAATTGCCGAAACGCTCTCGGCGTGCCTTTAACGTAGGTCACGGGAGGGGAAACGGCACCCGCAAGGGCCTCGTGGCACAATGCCTAACTCGCTAGCAAAACGTGTCGGTGGCTGTGCAAACGCAAATCTCAAGTGAACAAAGCCCTTTCTTGAGTTGAACGAGACTGCTCAGTTCATGCGAGGTTACAAAAAAAACGCGCGGGCAGCAATGTGCGCCCTCTCTCAACGACACGGTCCGGTGACCGTGTCTCTTTTAACGTGGTGCAGGCAGCTCCCAAAAGCCTCAGGCCTAACTACCACTCCGACAACGACCGTGACCACAACAAAGACCCGAAACGGGTTATGTGCGCGCAGCCGCGAGGAGACGTCAGCTTTGTGGGGTGGTCCTACCCCGCTCACTGCACAAAGCAGCTTCTGAGCGGTCGGCGCCCACCGTATCGGACGGTGTCGGAGCGCCCGGTGCCGAGCTGCAATACCAGCGAGTTGGTAGCGGCACCCGTGGCCCCAGGCCACCCGACTCCCGGAGCCGCGACTCCCAGAGTCGAAAAAGAGACAGTAGAGAAAATATATACAGAAACTCGGACCACCCACGCGGCTTCCGTACTCACTCGCTTCGGGCTCGGCGACTCCGCGGGCGCTAGGCCTCGGGCTCCCTCGATGCGGACCGATTCTCACGAAGAAACTCGAGGGAAAAAAATCTGCTGAGCATGTCGAAAAGTTCAAACATGCTGCAGCGCAATAATACACCTCGCACTCAAGAAAGCATGCCGCAGGTCCTAGCGATCAAAATTCACTCTAGGCCTAGCACATGTCAAGTCCGGACAAAGAGCGTTCCTCGAACCGAACCGACAGTCGTCCAATGTTCCAAGAGCAGGCCCCACGTTGGGCTGCCAGATGTGGGGTTTGACTTGGGGAGATAAGTACGTTCTCCCCACTCAATCGTGGCTGACAGGGTTCAAAGCCGCCCGGACCCCACACCGTGATCGCGTACGCTACCGAGCGCACGCCGACCACGGCGGGCCTTGCTCTGGGGGAACAAAGGAACGACACATTGGCTGACACAAACAGGCATTTATTGCTACAGAAACAATAACGCCAGCTAGCAACAAGGTACGCTAATGAATCGAGGTCGTCCGACTCACCAGCAAGGTTCCTAGCGAATGTTCGCCCGCGCTAGGGCAAGGGATATATACTCCGAAGGCCGGACGGGACGAGTACGGGAGCCTGTCTCCCCGTCGCTTCCTCGCCCCGCCGGCGAAGAGCAGAGCCGCGAGCGACACGTCCGCTCGGGCCGAAGATCTCAGCCGAAAGCCCCCCTGCCCCCTCTCCCGCGCGCGGGCTTTGGCAGTCTCCGCGCAGCGATGCTGGCGCCCTCTCTTGCCAGTTAATGTAGCTTTCAAGGGAATGCGCTCAGCCTCGAGGTGAAACCGCCACTGCATGGTGCCTCGCGGGAAAGCAAACTCAGGGGGCTGCAGGGCAGGTCCCCACATCCCCCCAACCTTAAATAGACCCATGCGCCTGAAAGTACATGCTATGGAGGAGTCTCCTGGTCTTCATGTCTTCATGTCCTTACTTTTTGCCAACCCTGTGGCATACTTCGACACCACTCACTCTTAAACCTTGTTCCAGAAAAAAACATCATCAATTACTTCATTTTCCAGTTCCTCGGCAGTCTCTGCGCGAAGTTGCTTTATTCCTTAAATGATCAGGTTATTTGTCCAGACTCTGTTTTCTAAATCCTTTATCTGGTTCATAACTGTACTAAGCTACTCCTGGAGTTTCGATATTGCCGATTTTATGTTTTTTTTACATTTGTGGCTAAGACATTTAAGCCCGACAACTGCTTCTCAATGCTATAAAGCAATTCGCTGAGTTAAACCGCAAAGTTTATTCCCAGTTATGTTTTGAGACGCCTGCAGTTCGTCCATTGTTTAACTATTCTTGCTCTGGCTTTCTAGAAATTTCGATAGCATTTGTTTTTGAATCGGGCCAGGATTTGTTTAAACACCGCCACAAGGCAACAGATCCTTTGAGAATGCAAACACACAAGAAAGTAAACGCTGAACGCACAGTGGGCAGTGCAGCAGTAGAAAGTGATTGTTACTCCTGTAGCAAAGTGCAGATTTGGAGTCATAGTGGAGATTTGGAATCACTAACCTGGATAGCAAAGCAATAAGGATTGCGTAGCATGCTAGGTCGTTTGCTTATGCCATGCCCACTGTGCTGAAATGGACTGCTGAAATCAGTCAGCGCATTGTTGTGTCTGTGCACAAGAACTAATGTACGCCAAGAGTATTTAGAAAACAATTCAGTAGCGTTTACCACGATAATTACAGTAAGCGCTAGGTACAGAATAGATTCAGAAGAAATAAATTTTGTAGGTCACTTAATTACCATTACCCGGTGCCATTACTAATGCACTGAGTGTTCCGAATTTCACTGCTTCTAATCTTTCGTCATTTCATGCGGTTTGTTACACGCTCGTCTCATGAAATTTACACACGTACGGATGGAAGATGATGAAGACCACGCTTTCAATGTACCGCGTGAGAGACTAGCACTTTCAACAACTCTCGTGAACGTGGCTATATGACGAACACGAAGACATTGCAAGCACAGCACGAGATCTTGGCAGTTCGTACAGGCTGGACATCAGGATTTCTCCCAACTGATTGTTCAATTTAGAGAAATGTATGAACCGACCGACTTAGAACCGGAGTGGCACTCCTTGGTGATGCACTCAGCCTATACCTCACTTATGCTGCTCTGTTAATATCTTTTTGCGATGCGTTTCGTGGCGTATCCTAAAAGCTTTGTAAATAAATTAGTTAATGTGAATAGAATATATTTTAAATCTTATAAATGTCATGCTTAACAGAAAGTTGTGGTGACGGCTTAGTGGTCTGAAGTAGCTGCCAGCGGAACTGATTTTCTAGTGCCGCCGCGTGTTCGCATCTTGTTCCTCCAGCTTCATTTTTCATTTCTTTAGTGTCTTCCCCCGGTGCGGTGCCGGGTTTCCGCTACAGTGAGGCTCTTATGCGGTCACTTACAATAAAACATTATGGAGGCCACTTAGAAATCGAAAGGAGGCTAATATGCAACATTTGGGCTATATAATAGTAATGAATAACTCCCCGAGTCTCGAGTGAACGATTCCTGTGGTTGATATTTTAGTGCTCTAGCGCTTCCAATGTGCCGAAAAGTGGTTGTCTGTCTGTCCTATGCCTGCTTCTAGCACGTGGGCCACCTTGGTCACGTGAAGTTGTGACGTCATGACCAAGTGCCCATCGGATTGTGAGCAAACTGTCAACCGTGGCAGTTCAATTTTTTTATTAGTCGCGAGAGATTCCTCCGGAACTACACAGATCTCACAAGCCCCACTGATGACAGCGCCTGCCTTCACAAGGCAGTGGCGCGTAGCTTAACCGGTGCACCTATGTGCCAGGACGGGAATCAGGGCTCCCGGGGACCTGTGAATGGAGAGAACGACCAAGATCTACCACAGTACAAGTCTAAAATGCCGCAATATCACGCAAACTTGCATTATATAATATATCAACCAGAGTAAGCCAGTTGAGGTCTAACAAAAAGATAGATTTTTTGCTTGCACGTCTATGCCTTACTCAAACGCTGAGTGTCAATTCCCTACCATGCCTCCTAGAAATTTGGTTCATAAAATCAGGCGGCCCAATTGCTCGTTCGCAGGTCTTACTAGGTAGGGACAGAAATAAACCATGAGATGATGACTTTATTTGGAGAGCAATACACTTTTTCTTTTTTAGCACACCGTAAATGAAAGGCGAACCGAGTAATGATTCATACCAAGGTGGTTAAGGTGCTGCTTTATTTTCATGGTAAGACTACAGTGGTCGCCTTTGCTCACCACACTACGGCACCGTGTTCCAATACGGCACTTCCAGAGAAATCAGAACATAGAAAGGAGATATGACTTTACTGAAATACTCACAACGTTAATAAAACAATTCCACACCAACGCCGCCAACAGGCCTTGATTTGACAGTGAAATTTCAGGAAACCATTTTTAGCGCTGCAGCAAATTTTGTGAAACCTCATTGAGCAGAAACCGGATTTCGTTCCATCAAAGAAGGCCTAGAATTTGGGATATCAACAGCCTTACTAGGCATAATCTCTACGTGTTTTACTCTACACTCTGATCATCCGACAGAGTCAGGGCTGATAATGAAAATGTTGACTGCGGTACCATGGTTTCCGTTAGACTGGCAACAACCCGCACGGCCCGGCCAGTGGCCTCTTGATAACGCACAATATAGGGTAGTTCACCGAATACTTTACACAATTAAGAAAAAGGGTTTTTGATTTACAAGTGTGCTTTTTCGGCGGTGTAGTACATCACAGCGACGTGGAAGGTATGCTGCACCCGCGTTTCGTGTTCGCCTCGCGTACCTCCAGAGTGCAGAAACTGCGCCTTCCCCGTGATCTATACCCTAAGATGGAGGAGGGGGTAAACTATTAGAGAAGAGGTCTTAGACACGGGTTGGGGTGGCGTTCCCCTCCTCGCGGTGGGCTCCTCTTCTAGGCCGAACGCCAGGATGTCGTTCGGCGACCTCTTTCGCCCGCTCCGTCACTCGGAGTTGAACCTTCGGGACCGAGCTGATAAGCGCGGACTACCACTGCGATTTGGTACAGAGCTGCAGCCCGTTCGATGGCTTGTCTTCATTACATGAGTGTAGGATGTGTGGTGTGTCTGCCTTTTGGTGCCCACAGAGAGAACAGACGGGGTTGAACTGCTCTGGGAACCATATAGAGTGCATATACGGATTAAAGAAAGTGTCTGTTTGGAGCTGCCACCAACTGACTTGTGTTTTACATAGAGACCAATGTGGTTCTGGGAAGATTTGTCTTCCTTTCTTGAAATGGGTAGTAAATTCTTTGTCGGCTGTTACTCGCTCCATGGCCGATCTGAGCTCGGGGTAGCGCACCTCCCGCTTAACTACGAATCCTCGGGCAAATTGGTGCACCGCCTCGTTTCCAGGATGGCCCGAATGCGTGAGGACCCAGATCAATGTGATCTGGCGGGCATTGGAGATCTTTTTTCAATATTTTGATGGCTGCGGAGTGGTCCCTTCCTTTGGAAAAATTTTGAATTGCGGTTTAGAGTCGCTGATGATGTATTTGGCAGTGGTGGAGGTAATGGCTAAAGATATGGCAACTTCTTCGGCCTCCTCCAGAAATTTTGTTTTGTCGATTGTCGCCGATGCAAGGGGAGTACCTCGACGATCGACAACTGCCAGGGAAGGCGTCTCTGTCTGCATGTTCTGTCACGTCCACGTTCGCCGCTTCTTTCTGAACTGATAATCTTTAGTGAAGTTTTTATGCCCTTGCCTTTCTTCTGTCCGTATCGTAGTGTGCATGCATGTTTTTGCGCAGACGATAAACTAGTAAGTGTTAGAGCACGTGTCTTGGAATTGCCAAGGTGTGTGCATGGATTCCTTTATATTGTATTGCTGCTTTCTTTAAGATTAAAAGTCCCGTTCCAGTGACTGTTATACCCCTGTCACACGGGCACTAGTGAGGCCTTAGAAATTAAGGTCATTTGCCCCAAAGGCGCGTGACACGCATCTACACGGCAAAGCGTCGAGATGTTTGCGATAAAGGTCCGTAGCAATAAAGGCGGCCGTCAGCGGCCTTAAAGTTGCTTAAAAGAGCAACCCAGACGAGAGCGCCAGCTAGCGAGCTCAAATAATAAAAAAATTGACGCAATTTTTAGTTTTGAAACCGTAAAAAAATATCTAATCTATCTTATTTAATGGTTAATTTTGCGTTACAGTGCACTTAACCGTGGAGGAGGGTATGCCTAAAGACATCCACACTGGTAAGAAAGGACTTGAACGCTTTTCAGCAGCCGCATCGACACACAAGTGCCTGCGCATCTCGCTTTGCTGTTTTTTCTTCGTTTGCTCTTTGTTGTGTGCGTGTTTTCGTTTGCTTGTGTTTTCTGTTTTCCCGCTCGCATTAGTTGAACTCCTTTATATATTTAAAGTGATTTGTTTTTAACCGTATTTATTTTAATTTTGCACAAAATTTTAATGGAGGCAGGTAGTCTTGAGGCCTCTGAGGCAACAGCCGAGTTGGGCGCGCAGAAGTGCGCACCAAAAAAAAACGAAAGGACCACGCACCCACTGGCCGGAGTGCGAAACCTGGGCACTTATCCGTCTCTGGGAAGACCACCTCTCAGAACTGCGCGGCGAGAAACGGAACGGGCCCGTTTACGAGGCCATTGCTATTTCACTGGCCGAACAAGGCATCGCAAAGACAAAGGAGCTGGTGCACTCAATTATAGAAAACCTGACAGCAGAATATCGGTGAGTAGTGAACATAGTCAAGTGCTACTTTTGTATATACCGCCGATTTATATTAGATCCCTAAGTGTTGCGAAATTTTGTGCTATGATAACCGCGCGGCAGCTTTCAAAACATGCGACAGGTGAGGCATAGTTTTGACTCACATTATGCGCGAGCGATGCTGCATTGGGTTTGGGGCAGCTTGCTTTTCACACAACGTGCAGTGTGCGAAAATGCGTACTTGCCGCAGTGGCCTTGTTTATTGAGTAGCAGCAGTTAAAATGGGCATTTGTACGAGATACTCTTTGGACTACCGGAGTATTGGGATCGTAGTGCTCATGGGACTGTTTGCAGGAGGTGGTCACGAAAGCACACTGGCCAGTGTGCCATACCCTGGAAATTCTACTGGAAGCTGCACAGATTTTTGGGAAGCCTGCCAGTAAAAGACCGCTCCCTGTTGAGAGCAGCTGCCAACCTGTCAGCACAGTCGATGAGGTAATTTTCTTAGAAGGATATGAATCTCCATCTGCAAGGACAACTTCTCAACATCGAAGGCTTTGTATCGTTTATTTTGGATGACAACACTTTAACATATGTTATGACATGTAGGTGCATCAAATATATGAATAATACAAGATTTGTAAATTTTTATTGGTTGGAGTCTGAAGCCGCACTGCACAACAACAAACCACTGTTCATAAGTTGCTCATCGAAGACTTGGTATCGTTTATTTTGGATGACAACACCTTTACATATTGTCACTGAGAAACGGTTGGCGTAAGCAGGGCTGGTTTACTTGCTTTAATTAGACACGCAAGACGTTGGAACGCGCAAGGCAGCAGGCAGCACGAGAGATGAAGACGAAGCTTCTAGCCCCGAGATGGCTCAAGGCTTGCCAACTGCCAGGAAATGCAGTTTAGCCGCTGTATGGCGCCACTAGAGTAGTAAGTAGCGTAGCATTGCTCCCCCTCTCTTGAAGACACCGACTCGGTGCGGTAGCAATTGCAGGCAGGACCACAAGGGTAGTTGCACGTGTCTGGCGTGTGGCGTAGACACGTGCGAAGGGCTAGCGGGCGTGGTACGGCTCCATCCGAGTGACGTGGACAACTTCGGAGGTCGGCCGTCTAGAAGAGCGAACTGTTCCTTGGGGGAGAACTTCGTAGGTAACTTGACTGAGCTGGCGGAGCACCTCATAGGGGCCAAAGTATCTGCGTAGAAGCTTCTCAGAGCGTCCCCTCATGCGGATTGGGCTCCACACCCAGACTTGTTCGCCGGGCAGGTAACGCACATTTCGGTGGCGGAGGTTGTATCGCTGAGCGTCGTGAACTTGCTGGTGCCGGATGCGCTGTCGAGCGAGATGGCGGGCGGCCTCAGCGTAACGAACAAATTGGGCAGCACCCATAACAGAGGGGGTAGCGCTAGCTGGAAGCAGCACTGCATCCAGCATGGTTGTGGCTTCGCGACCATGTACTAAACGAAATGGAGTGAAGCGTGTCGTTTCCTGGACCGCAGTATTATAAGCAAATGTGACGTAAGGAAGTATGGCGCCCCAGTTCCGGTGGTCCGCGTCGATATACATATGAATCATGTAGGCGATCGTCTTGTTGAGCCGTTCGGTGAGGCCGTTCGTTTGAGGGAGGTAAGCGGTTGTTTTGCGGTGACTGGTGCCGCTTAGGCGCATAACCTCATGCGTAAGGGCGGAGGTGAACGCTGTTTCCCTGTCAGTTAAAACGATTGTGGGTGCACCGTGACAAAGCACAATGTTTTGAATGCAAAAGTTCGCAATTTCGTTAGCAGTACCACGGGAAAGAGCTTTAGTCTCACAGTATCGGCTGAGGTAGTCGGTGGCGACCACAATGAAGTGGGTACCCAGAGAGGACTCCGGAAATGGGCCGAGTATGTCCATGCCAACTTGGTGGAAGGGAACCTGAGGCGGATCAATAGGCTGGAGTAGGCCGGCTGGCTTAGTCGGCGGCGTCTTGCGACGCTGGCACTCGCGGCAAGTTCTTACGTAACGTTTCACAACTGCAGCAACCCTTGGCCAGGAGTATTTTTGCCGTATTCGTGTCAAAGTTTGACAAAACCCCAGGTGACCAGAAGGTGGGTCATCATGGCTCGCCTGCAGGACTTTGTCGCGAAGGGCCATAGGCACGACGAGTAGATAGACAGCTTCGGTTGGACTGTAGTTTTTCTTATACAGGACGCCGTCACGTAAACAGAACGATGACAGCCCGCGCGAAAAGATTCGCGGGGGAGACTGAGCGCTTCCTTCTAGATACTCAATGAGGGGCCGTAGTTCGCTGTCGTTCCTTTGGTGTTGAATGAGGATAGATGTGGAGATGGTACCAAGAAAAATAGAATCGCCGTCGGGGTCAGCTCGGTTGTTCTGGATAGGAGCACGGGACAAACAGTCGGCATCACTGTGCTTCCTACCAGACTTATAGACGATGGTGACATCGAATTCCTGAAGTCGAAGGCTCCAGCGTGCAAGCCGTCCCGAGGGATATTTGAAGTTCGCCAGCCAACACAGCAAGTGGTGGTCGCTGACGACCCTGAAAGGGCGGCCATATAGGGAAGGGCGAAATTTTGTTACTGCTCACACAATGGCCAGGCATTCTTTTTCGGTGGTGGAATAGTTCGCCTCAGAACGTGACAAGGTGCGGCTCGCGTATGCGATTATGCGTTCGAGACCATCCTGCCTCTGCACAAGGACCACACCGAGTCCGATGTTGCTGGCGTCTGTGTGTAGTTCAGTGTCGGCTGGCTCTTCGAAGTCTCCAAGGATGGGCGTAATTTGCAGACGAGTGCGGGGGTCTTCAAAGGATTGCTGTTGCCCCAGGCCCCAGAAGAATGGTTCGGAATCTTTCGTGAGTCGCGTGAGGGGCTCAGCGACCTGGGAGAAGTTCTGCACAAAACGCCGATAATAGGCGGAGAGACCCAGAAAGCGGCGCACACTGCGCTTATCGATGGGCACAGGAAAAGCAGCCACGGCAGCAGTCTTATCGTGGTCTGGAATAACCCCTCTAGCGCTCACGATGTGGCCTAGAAACTTCAACTCTTCGAAAGCGAAGTGACACTTTTCGGGCCTCAGGGAAAGGCCGGCCGACCGAATTGCTTCGAACACAGCGCGCAGGCGTCTCAGGTATTCATCGAACGTGTCGGAAAAGATGGCAACGTCATCCAAGTACACGAGACACTACTGTCATTTGAGATCGGCAAGAACGGTGTCCATCATCCTCTCGAAGGTTGCAGGAGCCAAGCACAGGCCGAAAGGGAGCACCCGGAATTCGTACAGACCGTCCGGTGTAATAAAGGCGGTATTTTCGCGTTCGTCCACCTCGATTTGCCAATAGCCGCTTCGTAAATCTAGCTATGAGAAGTACTTGGCGTGGCGCAGCCGGTCCAGGGAGTCATCAATACGCGGGAGAGGATAAAAATCCTTTTTAGTGACTTTGTTTAAACGTCTGTAATCAACGCAGAACCGTAGCGTTCCATCTTTCTTTGCCACTAGAAAAAACAGGCGACGCCTACGGGCTCGTCGACGGCTGTATCACGTCGTCTTAGACCATTTCCTGAATTTAGCGGCGAATGGCATCGCCCTCCTTCGAAGAGATGCGGTAGAGCGGCTGACATAAAGGCCGTTGGTTGCCGTCAACTATAATTCGGTGCTTTGTGAGCGATGTCTCCCTAACCTTGGAGGTCGAGGCAAAGTATTCGCAGAAAGACTGGATAACGCTTTCCAAGCAGCGTTTCTGGTTAGTGGCGGGGTTTGAGTTCACGTCAGGGTTTATGGGAGTGGTCGGTTTCTCCACTGATGCGGGGGCTCCGGACAAAGCGTGCTGTCCCGCAAATTCGCTGAGTTCCTCGAAATACGCAATAGCTGTTCTGCCAGGCAAACACTGAGGTTCACAACCAAAATTGGTCACCAAGAGTTCGGTTCGGCCCTTGTCCAGTTCAACAATTCCTCGAGCAACACAGACTTGCCAACCAAGGAGCAGCGACATGTTGGTTTCAGCAATGCCACGAATTTTGGTGCTGTTATCGCACTCTACAGTAACAAACATGCTGGATCTTGATGGGATCAAAATGTGGTCGTCACAGACGCATAACTTAGCCCTGCGTGGCTCGGTATTGTCATCGACAGCACCTTGGGTGTAAAACGACACGATTAGCTTCTGGAGGTTGATAACGGCACCGTACTCTTGAAGGAAATCCAAACCGAGAATGAGGTCTTTGGAGCACTCGGGTAACACAGCAAAGCAACCAGAGAAAGTAACACCACGGATCTGTATTCGCGAAGTGCAGTCACCGATCGGAGTTACCATGTGGCCACCAGATGTCCGGATCTGCGGCCCAGACTAAGGGGTCAGAACCTTCCTCATGACCGTGGCTAACCGTCTGCTCATTACTGAAAAATTGGCGCCGGTATCCACGAGTGCGGTAACGTCGTGGTTGTCGGCGGATACCGGAATTTCGGCGGAGGCCAGTCGGTCGCAGCGCGTCGTCGAGGTCGTCGGGTTAGGTCGTCGTCGGTCGGAGCGTCGCGGTGAATCGTCGGGTGGAGGCTCTTGACTCGGTACAGTAGCGGCAGCCCTACCCCTGGAGGACGCCGTCTTCAGTTTTCCCGACGGGGGGACGTATCTCTGAACTGGCCAGATGATGACGGGCGGCCGGGCGAAGAGAACCGCCTTGGGGATGGCGATCGGGGCTGGCGTCGCTGCGAGGTCGAAAATTGCACGTTTTCAGCCAAGTACTGTTCGATATCCCGTGATCTTTCACCGTAGCGTGGTCGAGGTGCGTCAGGTGAAAACCCCCTTATACCCATCCTGCGGTAGGGGCAGTGGCGGAGGATGTTGCCAGGCTCTCCGCAGTGGTAACAGAGCGGCCGATTGTTTGGCGTACACCAAACGTGCGCTTTGCTCACGGGGGGCGTGAAGTCCTGCGGCACGGAGGGTGCTGTTGCGATTGGCTCCTGCAGGTATTGCACAGGAGCGATGGGGGAAAATGCTCGCATCGCTGGCCCGGGACTTGATAGCGCCTCGCTGTACGTCATAACGGAGGGCGCCGGGTGTGGAGCTAGGGGTGGCTGCACAACTCGTCGGATTTCTTCGCGGACCACGTCCGTAACGGCAGCGAAGCTGACCTGTGGAGCTTCAAAGCGAAGTTTCGCCAGTTCCTCGCGCACCAGGCTTCTTACAAGCTCCCGAAGATCCTCGGCGGGCAGCGACGTAGGCGTGTACTGGGACTGGGAAGCGGCTGCTACAGTAGCCTGACGTACGTAGTGGGCGCCCCGTTCCTGTAAAGAGCGCTCGATACCCATTGCCTCTTGAAGTCGGACACTGTTCGTGGCGGGTCACGGACCAGTCCGGCAAACAGCTGCTATTTTACGCCACGCATTAAGTGGCGTACTTTCTGGGTTTCGGGCATAGCAGGGTCGGCCCGATTGAACAGTCGGGTCATGTCCTCGATGAACATCGCGACGCCCTCGTTCGGCTGAAATGATCTCGAGTGCAAGGCGATTTCAGCTTTCTCTTTTCTTTCGCTGCTGGTAAATGTCGCTAGCAGCTCTTCACGAAAAGCCTCCCAGGTGGTAAAAGAAGCTTCGTGGTTCTCAAACCACGTTTTGGCCGAGTCCTGCAGCGAAAAGTAGACGTTGCGCAGCTTGCGCTCGCCGTCCCACTCATTGAAACCCGCCACTCGGTCAAAGCTGGCCAACCAGTCTTCGACGTCCTCGAACCTGTCCCCGTGGAACGGTGGCGGCGATCGAGGTGCGTGAAGGACAAATGGCGGGGCATTCCCGGAGTGCTGACTTGTCTGGCTAGCCGCGGTGGATGTCATGGCCCTTACCGGCGCTGTCAGTTGGCCGAACTCGGGTTGAAGGCCTCGCAGGCGGCAACTCGCCTTGTGGAGTGGTGTTGTAGCCACGCGTTGAGAGCTGACGTCAAAGGTGTCCTCGAGGTCAGCGTACATGGGCCGTTGCCCAGCACCTCCACCAAATATGTCACTGAGAAATGGTTGGCGTAAGCAGGGCTGGTTTACTTGCTTTAATTAGACACGCAAGACGTTGGAACGCGCAAGAGAGCAGGCTGCACGAGAGATGAAGAAGACGAAGCTTCTAGCCCCGAGATGGCTCAAGGCTTGCCAACTGCCAGGAAATGCAGTTTAGCCGCTGTATGGCGCCACTAGAGTGGTTAGTAGCGTAGCAATATGTTATGAGATGAAGGTGTATCCAACATATGAATAATACAAGATTTGTAAATTTTTATTGGTTGGAGTCTAAAGCCGCATTGCACAACAAAGCACTGTTCCTATGTTGCTCATCGTAGGCTTTGTATCATTTATTTTGGATGACATCACCTTTACATATGTTATGACATGAAGGTGTATCAAACATATGAATAATACCAGATTTGTAAATTTTTATTGGTTGGAGTCTGAAGCCGCACTGCACAACAAACCACTGTTCATAAGTTGCTCATCGAAGGCTTTGTATCGTTTATTTTGGATGACAACACCTTTATATATGTTATGACATGAAGGTGTATCAAACATATGAATAATACACGATTTGTAAATCACACTAAGTGGCAAGTTAAAACATATCAGCAGAAAATCACAGCTCTGTTTGTTACTGAGGTGTAACGGACAGAGGCTCATTTTGGTTGTAACACTCTTGTAATGGCGGACAAAAAGATAACACCTTTACATACGTTATGACATGAAGGTGTATCAAACAACGAATGCAAGACTGGTAAATCATGCTGAATGCCAAGTTAAAACATATCAGCAGGTGATCACAGCTCTGTTTGTTACTGAGGTATAACGGACAGAGGCCCATTTCAGTTGTTACACTCTTGTGACGGCAGAAAAAAAATGATTCGCCACTGTAAACATAAATGGTTTCATGGACAACACTTATCAGAGCCCTGAAAGAAAGCATAGCTTGAGGGTTATTTGTTCAATTTCTTTGCGAGCATGTGCTTGACCTCCTGATAATGTTTCATCATTGTTTCAAACGCTCTTCATGCAGATTATCTCCGCCATGGAGACTGACGACATATATGAAAGCTCATTTGGGCTTGAACCAACGGCTGAGGCAGCTGACACATCTGCTGCTGCAGAAGACCCTGCAGAAGACCCTCCACCACACTTGCGGGCCACAGCAAGCACCACCACAGTTGTCGCTACTACCAGCCGCCAGCAGCGGAAGCGGAAGCGACCACTTTCGTCAGCCCAAGGAATCCAGCAATGTCTGCTGCAGGAGCAGCGTCTCCTGTGGCAGGATATGAAGGAGTACAGAGCAAAAGAACTTCAGCTCCGTGAGCGACAAGTGAAAGCTGAAGAAGACCTCGTTCAGGTGCTGAAGGACTTCCTGAACAAATAAAATGTATAAATCTCAGCTTGCATTCATGTACATGCTACTATTGGGCCACAGGCTGCGTGAAAGGCACAAGGCAGTGTTGCGATACAGTACTGACAGCTGTACAAGTTTAACAACAAAGCGACAAAAAGTACCTCAGAAAAGGCAAGGGCGAAAGAACAAGGCAAAATTGATGTGCACTGTCTTGCACTAGCAATAACTAATTGTGAAAGTACCGACACTGTATACAAAGAGATTTGTTCACACAAGACACATATTGACACATATATCCATATCAGTGCTTGTGTGTCTTGCACGAGGTTAACCATGTCCAGACCATGCCACGTCAGAAATTGCCCTGAAGGAGTGCTTCTCACACCAACGAAATTGGGTGAGAAACCCCACTGAAGTCTGTTAATTAACCTGGCTGTTAGACATCTAGGTTAAGAAGTTGACGTGGTGATTGGGGTAACCCATTCTTCTGATTTTGTTTGTGGAAGAAAACCACTCCTTCAGGAAGGTTTGCAGTGGAAGGTAGCAAGACACAAAACTAGACCTGCTGCAGTCCCACATTGGTACAAAATGCTACCTAGGATTAGGTATGCTGCTTAGAGGTACAAAACATGGGCAGCACTCTTCGTCATGTTAAGCGGCCTTCTAATGCAGTTGCTGAAAGTAATGCACAAGAGCTGCGCGAACACTAGCCCCACTATCAACTTCTAAGTGCGTAGTATGAGCAGGTTGTTCAAAAGCTCTGTCATGCTGAGAAACCTCATCCCACCATTGCTGCTGTAGCCGGGCACCAAAATGTTCACACATGTTGTTAAGTGTACAGCAGGCTCTAATAATCACAGGCACATGCCTGATCTCGCACTCCATCCTTTTCATGGTGTATCGAAAGCGGGCTTTCATTTTCCCAAAGGCATTTTCAACAATCCTTCGTGTTTTGTACAGATGGTAATTGAACAGTCTTTTTTCTCCTGTAAAGGGTCATTATGCGGGAAGGATTTCATGAGATGCCCTGTCAGGGCAAACGCTTGGTCGCAAAGGATAATCGGGGGCACAGCAGTGCCATTAATCACTGTTACCGGTGTCTTGAATAGCGGCCCTTCAACTGTTTCAGCCAGATCCGATTGACTGTACACATGGGAGTCGTGGCATCGTCCTGGGCTGCCTGCAGAAACATACCGAAACCGGTATTTATGGTCCACAAGGGTCAGAAGGATGACACTGTACCTGCACAAAAGAAAAGAACATTTTGTATTTAAAAGAACAAGTGTATTTAAAAACAGTAGATCAGAAGAAGCCTAATGCTCTAGCGGGTCGTCTACTTCTAAGGTGAAAACAGAAGCGCTTCAGGACATCGAACGCGAGTAATGTTCACATCCTTGTGGCTGTGCAAGACGCATGCGAGCAGTGACAGCTCCATGCCCTGCCTGCACCTGCTCAATAGTTTGTAAGCATCTAATAGAATTAGCACACATATTCACCTTAGATGTGGACAACAGTATACATAGCTGTATGTGGATGAAGCCGAACTTGTATACATATGATTACTGAAAATAAGATTATAAATAGAGGTGACAGGCTGCAAAGGTGATATTAGATTGCGAAGGATTTTTTTAGATCTATGGAAGGTAAATACACGTTGAAAGAATGCTGGAGCATTGTAAGTAACCATGAAGGTAAATTCATACTTTAAAAACTACCTTGTTTCACATCAGTTATGCCAAATACGTAATGCACTAAGGAAAAACCAAGGGAAAACCAAGAAAAAAACACTTGCCAGCCTTTGTAGTTCCTATAGTCCACTGCATTCAAGTGGGGTGGAGACACCGGGAAATGGCAGCCATCCAAGGCCCCCACTGCTTGCGGGAATCCTGTCATAGCATAAAACTCGCTAACATGTTCATCCATCTCGTTTGGTGCCATCATTCGGACCCACTCCGGTTCGAGCACATCCACCACAGTCTCGGAAAACTCCCTATATATAGTGTTCACCGTTGACCGCCCAACACCAAAGACTATAGCCACCACCCGGTCTTCGGCACCTGAGCACAGCTTAAAAGGGCCGATGCCGATTCTCTTTTCTACACTGATGGCCTCCCGCATATTTGTATGTTCACGCTGCATTGCAGGCCGGCACCGCTCCACAAGGTACCGAAAAGCAGCCGGGCTAACGCGGAACGCCTGTCAAAAATGCTGGTTCTCCGAGGTTCGGGAAAGTATCCTCAAACCATCGCTCGTTGCGGGGATAAACCCACCTACTCCGGTGCACAGTTCGCGGAAGGAACGCGACGGCTTTGCAATAGGCAATGTTTGCGAGAAGTTGTTCTTCCAGTGCGTCACCATGCGCCTTAGCCGCATCCGCCGCCGCGCGTAATGATGCCACAGCGGCAATCGTCATGGCAATTTCACACTTCTTTCTAACGTCTTGCGATTCGTCGCTCATGATTACGGCTGCACGCTGACCAGGCACAACCTAATTTCTTTGAAATACGCACAAAGACACAAGCAACAAGGCACGCTTCTCGCACACAACGAGTAGCCGAACGGAAAAGTGCGCCTACCGTGGTCGGACCGAGAGCGATGGAAAAAAAAAGAAACTTTGTTTCAAAATATCCGTTTCTCACCGTCAGAACACTCGTTTATTATCGTGATAGCTACTTTTTCCAACATAAACGAAAGCACTCTTAGCTGAAGTGCTACCTTCTGCTTTAATTTTATAATGTTACTAGCGCCGCTTCACACACAGCGATGACTTTTGGCATTCACGGAGGTCGCGTTCTAGCTCCGTTGGATTTGCTGTGTAGCAGCGTCGCTGCTCCTTTTCGGTTTTCCTCCTTTAGTGCAATAAGACAACTTTATGGCAAAGGCCATGAAGAAGTCCCGTGTGACAGGGGTATTAGTCTCGCATTGTGCGGTCAGTTGTGCTTCTATCATTTCCGCTAAGGTACTATGAATTCCTTACTGTTGTAGGTTTTCATTTGGGGTGTGGCGAGGAAGGTCGAGCGCAGTTTTATAGGATTGTCTAATTAGATTATCCAGGTCGTCCTTTTCACTGACTGTGAGTGTGACGTATGGTGTAGAGTAGATGACTCTGCTAAGAACGAAAGCTTGTATTAGTTTCCTGGTATCGGCTTCGTTAATTCGTGATGCGTCTTTGGGGAGGGAGATTAGGCTGACGGTGTTTCTCATGCAGTTTCTTAATTAGTGCGTCGTTTTTTTTGTTTTACTGTATCAGCATTTTTAGGATTCTCTGTGTTTCCACATCTGGGATGGCTGCCCCTTCCGCTTAGATTTTTACCTCAGGTGTTTTATTTTTTATTTGACGCTTTGGGTGTAGGATGAGGACTTCAAATTCTTGGGGGAACCCGCGAGTCTCGCGGCTTGTGCCTCCTACTATTTTATCTGCCGCTTGTTGTAGTGTATCTTGTGTCGTGCCGATCCTCCCTTTGGTGGTTGAAAGGGTGATATCGTCCGCCTACAAAGAGTGTTCTAGGCCTGGGATTTTTGCGAGTTCATGTGCCATTTTGATGAGGGTTATATTGAATAAGGAGGGCGGGAGAGACCGATCCTTGCGGCGTTCCTCTGTTTTCTAAACTGAAGGTGTCGGATTTGATTGTGCCAATTTGAATTCTAGCCGTTCTATCAGAGGTAGGCTCGGAGACTGTGTGAAAGCACAAGCTTGCTAACAGCTTCCCTTTCGCCATGCAGATGGTCGTCTGTCTAATCAGCAAGCTACTGATTCCCACCCTGGCTTGTGTATCTCTGGGTACCTCGTCAGGATTGGCCTCCCGCTGCCACGAAGATGGGGCAGCCGTATGCAATCCCTTTCCCGATTACAACTGATCGCCGGAACTAGATATGCCTGTCCTCGAACAACCCTGGAAATCTTCATCGCCATCAAGAACAGCCTTTCCGCCTGCTATAAAGGAAGAGCTACCGTCGACGCAGCCCTGTGGGCTCGGAGACTGTGCCGTAGCACAGTTTGCTAACGGCTTCCATTTCTCAATGCAGGTCCGCCAAACATGCGCACTATGTGCTAAAAATCGAGTAATTACTTCTTGGTACAGTTCCCGAGACCACAGTGTTGTGTCGCTATTGCTTCTGAATGTAGTCATGTTGTCCGCCTGTTACTAACCTTATCCGGTGATGCAGAAACAACTCCTAGCCCGACTGACCTAGACACTGTCCTGGCTGAATTAAAAAAACCAACCGCAGGCCAAGCGATACTTGCGGAAGAGATAAATGACCTGAAGGTACAGCTGAAAACAACAGGCAAAACAATAAACGACCTTAACAAGCACACGATTGACCTAGAGGCCCACTACCAGACCCTCATGCCCCTACTCCAAGACATAGAAACTCTGCACTGAACCTCAACTGAAACAGCTAGCCTTGATTCAAAGTTAGAGGCTTGCGTTGATGATGCTGCGAAGCCGTCACGCCATTGTAATTTGATCTTGTACGGAATTCCTGATGCTCCTACTAATGAGACCTAAGCTCAGTCAGAGGAACTAGTGACCCAGATTTGTCGTGAAACTTATTAAACTGATATCAACCCCACAGATATAGAACGAGCGCAACGTTTGGGGAAACACTCATACGACAGGAATCGCCCAAAAAATAGTAAATTTCACGCGCTGGAAAGGAAAGACGCTCTTCTATCAAATGACCTGATGCTCAAAGGAACAAAATACAGTATCGGCAAAGATTTCACTCGCACTGTTCAGATAACAAGAAAACATCTACTGACCTTCGCTAAGTCCAAAGCAGTACCTTATTCTCTCCGATACAAAACCTTGTGCATAAGCTTAAAATGGTACATTTTCGATGACTTATCTCTGTGTAAGAAATGTTGAATAGCAATCGTCTCGCCCTTTAAAAGTAAAGAAGAGACCAAGACATACTTCTAGATGTGACCTTTCGTTTTCCGCAATTTACACTAACATATGCAGTTATCTTCTGAAGCGAGAGCTCGTGTCTAAGATAATGTAACTTGATCATTCTAATAAAAACCTGGCAACACAAGCATGTCACTGATAACGAGGGCTTGAAGAATATACCTAACTTTGAAGTTTATCGAAGTGACCGCGAAGGTTCAAGGGGCGGTGGCGTACTCATACCAGTTAATCAGTATGTTCTGTATACTGAGGTAAATGTTAAATCTTAGCTCGAAATAATGCGTTTACTGTGTCGCGCATCACAAAAACAGTGCTACTGGAAGTCTGCTACAGGCATCCCCATTCCACTGCCGACTATTGCAAAGAACTCAACAATAACTTAATTCAACTCATAACAAGCTACCCAAATGCCTCCATTCTTCTTTTCGGGAATTTTAACTTCCCGCACATTGACTGCGGTAACCTCCCATCTTCCTCAATAATAGGTCCGCACAGAAAAGGAACTTCATTCGCATCTCATTAAATTTTAATTTAAGACATTTAGTTTCACAGCCAACGCGCGCCACGCCCGAATACGAAACCAATCTGGATCTTATCCTGACTAATAACCGCGATGCCCTCCTTTCCATTAAATATCTGCAAGGAATTAGTGACCAAAATGTCATTCATGCCCCGTTCTCTTTTCCTGTAACACAAAATCAGACTGGGCAGAAAACTATAACCCTTTACAAAAAAGGTAATCATGAAGCGATAAGTCATGAACTTGATGCCTTCTTTCCTACGTTTAAAGCTGCATATTATGGTCAATCGATACAGGATAAGTGGGCAATGCTTAAGAATAAGTTAAATGATTTGGCTAACAAATATATACCAACTGTCAAAATCCGCACTAGCAACCAAAAACCATGGTTCACAAAATGCTTAAAAAGACTAGAAAATAAAAAAGCGTCTCTATCGGGCGGCTAAAAACAACGACAGCTCACTTCAATCGCAAACCTACTACGAAGCTGAAGATGAATATTTGACTGTGTTCTGCAGTGGAAAGCGTTAATGTTATGCTACAACACTTCAAAATTTGTTGCCTACCAACCCAAGACAGTTTCGGCAAGTAATAAACCCTCACCCAACACGCGCTATTGCTCTCACCAATGATATACAAGAAACCATTACCGATACTGACTGTGCTTGCACTTTCAATTCCGCATTTGCTACAGTTTTCAGAAAAGGAATGGCAACACGCTTTTCTTTTCCTTTGCCCATATGGAAAGTACAATGCCAAGCATCACATTTTATGAAGACGGAATTTCATCCATAATCCAGAAGGCAAAGCTAGCATCATTTGGCATTGATGGTATTAACTCTAGTTCTAAGTAATACGAAACACACGGTTGCTTTATATTTGTCGTTACTTTTCTCACAGTCACTTTCTTCAGGAATCATGACGGATGATTGGAAAGTGGGAAAGGTCGTTGCAGTGCACAAAACAGGTAACACAAACTCTCCTTCAAATTATCGACCTATCTCACTAACGAGCGTGAGATGCAAACTCATAGGACAAGTCATCGACTCCAAAATTATATCTTTCTTACACTGTAACAGCTTTTATCATCCCTCCAGCATGGTGTCCGCAAAGGATTCTCATGTGAAACCCAATTCTGGAGGCCCTGTAATGTGCGATGTCAGTGCATGTTAAAGAACCCCAGGTGGTCGAAATTTACGGAGCCCTTCACTACGGCGTTTCTCATAGCTAGAGTCGCTTTGGGACGTTAAACCCCTATAAACCAGACCATCTTGTGAAACCCAGTCAGCTCTTTTCGTTCATGACTTGCGTACTAACATAGACACTAATGTGCAAAGTGACGCAATCTAGCTGGATTTTGCGAAAGCCTCTGATAAAGTATCTCACCAGCACTTGCCACTAAAACTTCTACTGATAAACCTGCACCCTAACGTTATATAATGGATACAGGATTTTTTGTCTAATCGTACGCAAATGGTTTTGGTCAACAAGAATTTATCTAGCTCCCTCCCAGTAACTTCCGGTGTGAACCAAGGATTTGTCCTTGGTCCTCTGTTGTTTTTAATATACATTAATGATTCACCTCAGTGTATTTCCTCTAATGTACGCATGTTCACAGACGACTGCGTCATTTACCGCACAATCAATAACACCTCTGACCAATCTGCTCTCTAGAACAATCTAATCAGCGTTTCAGGATGGTGCAATAATTCACTAGTGGCGTTAAATGCCAACAAATGTAAATGCATGTCCTTCTCCCGCTGGCGCAGTTCCTTTTCCTTCCATTACACAATTCTTAACACGCCCCTTAGAACTGGTGCAGTCTTACAAATACCTAAGGGTAGCCCTATCTCATGATTTATCTTGGAGCACACATGTAACTAACATGATCTCCGCTGCTAACAAACCCTAAAGCTTTCTGAAACACTATCTTCGGAACACACCAGCACATGTAAAATTATTAGTTTTTAAATCACTTGTTACGCCAAAACTTGAATACGCGTCGCCTATCTAGAACCCGCACCAAGCATATCTCACCAACGCATTAGAATCAGATCAAAATTGCGCTGTTAGATTTAATCATGCATCGTACGCGTATAACATCAGCATTCCGTCTCTAAAAAAAGAATCCGGTTTATCAACGCTTTTATGTAGACGTCAGTTTCCAGCCTTTCACTGTACCACAAGGTCTTTTTTCATCCCTTAATCAAGCGCCGTACATCACAGAAAGAACACGCATATCTCGTCGAACCAGCCATCCACTTCAAGTTGCGCGCCCACGCGTCCGGACCACCACGTTCACCGCCTCATTTTTGTTCCGAACCGCCACAGACTGAAACGGCCTACCCACAAAATAGCTACTTCTACCTGCCCACCTTCCGTTTTGCAACTTCTTTACGGCCTTTTTTGTCAATATATATTTACCATTATCCTTACTGTATGTATAATAACCCACCCCTTATGTAATGCCCCTCCGGGGACTTTAAGGTATTAAACTAAACTGAACCGAATTTAAAGTCCTTTATGCAGTTAAACGTTATTTACCCTACATTCAACGGTGAAAGAAATTCTAGGATTACTTTGTGTTTAACGTTATCAAATGCTTTGGGTATATCTAGAGCTAGGGTCGCCCTGGTGCTCATTTCTTGCTCCTGAGATAGGGCTTCGTATACTAGTCTGAGCATCGTATACTGTGTTGTTAAATGTGGTCTAAAGTTAACCATAGTGTTAGGATATAAATTCTCTTTCTGCATGTGTGACTGGACTCTAGTTGTTTTTATTGCAAGTAAGCGAAATAGGTCTGAGGTTTTCTGCCCGAGTTTCTTGTCCGGTTTTGGGATGAATTTAAGGATGCCATGTTTCAAAGACGCTGGGAGTTTTCCCTCCTTCCAAGACACGTTCGCAAAGTCCGGGAGCGCTGTGACGGAAGCGTCGTCTAGGTTTCGGAGTGTCTTATTGTTAATGCCGTCTTCTCTCTGGGTGGATGTCACGCGTATCTTAAGGAGGGCTGCTCTTAATTACACCATTGTTATGTCAGCGTCCAAGATGGGGCTAGATTGTCCTCTATAATCGGGTAGGAACTTCATCCCTCGGGTTGTGCAGAAGTATTTCTGCTGTAGCGTGTTTATAATATCTTGATCCGTGCCTGGGTATATGTTTCACATTTTCGCCATTTACGTTTGAGTAGTAGCTTTGTTGGATTCCGGATCTAGGAGGTGTCGCAGGAGATTCCCCGTCTCTCTTGTGCCTAGATCGCCCTTTACATTTTCGCAGATATGGTTTCACCGCTATCTCGCGACTTCTGCGGAGTGCTGTTGAATATCTTCTGTGAATTTGACTATCCTGTTTCTAAGCTTTCTGTTATACTTTTGCTTGTGCCATCTTTTTTCAAGGCTTTGCCCTTACTCCCACTGTTGTGTAAGTCGGCTTTCAATCATGTTTACGCCTAGATCATGTACTAGTTCTTTAGTGACCTTTCCAACATCCGATAAGAGGGTTTGTGTCCATTGTTCTTGGTCCGTGATCGGTTCCTGATTGTGGTCAAGGATCGTCCCAAGTTTGTCCCATCGGTGATTTTGTTTCTCCTGGATTGAGGTTTGAGATTACCAATGGCGATTTCAGACGTTATGATATAATGGTTCCTTCCCAGATTTTTTCTGGTGTTGCTCCAGTTTAAGTCAGGGAGATTTTTGCCTATCGTGAGGTCTGAGCACGTGTACTTGTTTACACTGTTGCCTATCCTGATAGGTTGCAAGGGATCCGTGAATGGGGTTAGCCATCTTTGCTGGATAAAATCGTTTAGGGCCGTGACTTTCCTGGATATTGTTGCGTGTCCCTATTGCACGTGTTGAGCATTGAAGTCCACTGCAATTACGGTTTGGGTTTTGGCCTGCGATTTTAGGCATTTTAGTATAGCGGCTTCCGCTGGTCCACCCTCTGCCCTGAGGCAGCCGTATGCGTTCAGTATGAAGAGAGAAGAGAAGTTTCCTTTGCTACCTAGAATTTGGATTAATATACAATCGAGCTCTACATTTTCAAACGCGTGGTTAACCCTGGTAAGGTTTCTATGTACCATCGTAGTGAATAAAGGCTGTTCTGTGATGTGACATGGCAGTACTGCCCGGTACCCTAGCTGCTTAGTCGAGACATTCTGGGTTCTTGGATCGCTATACATCATGTTTTTCGTATTGCAATTGAACGTGTTACTGCAGGTCTACTTCTTTGTTGCGCATATACCTGCAGTTGCACTGCGAAATTGTTATGGTTTTAGGATTAGCCATTTTGCTGGGATAGACCGATTGGCGCCACTTGAGTGAACGAGGGAAGCCGACGCGAATTTTCCTGCAAAACGTTTTCGATTACTCCGAACTTGTGATTTACATCCTGTACGTGTTGATCGAGTCTTAGCGTTAAATTGTCATCTCTTTCTGCTAGGTTATCGTGTTTCTGTCTGTGTTCTTCCACTTTTTGTTCGAGCTTTGCGACTCTATCCTCCAATGAGGAAATTCTTTTGTCAGCTACTGCTCGTTTTTTGCAAAGTGTTTCTTCCTTGCTTACTATGCTTACTGGTGTCTCGACTGATGCGGTCACAGTAGTTTCCATTTTTGTGACTTCCGGCATTGGGAGTTGTTTTGGACGAGGATCCTAAGATTTGCCGGGTGCTTTTAGTTTACTCTTTTCTTGATCGAAGTGTTTGATTCGGTCCATGAGCATTTAAATGTTGTGGAGTGCCTTATAGACTTAAGACTGTAATGACTGCACTCCGTCCCCTTTCCGTAAGAGGCCACTCACGCCCAGCTCACCTGCTTCGGTCCTGGATACTGAGTTCGGCTGCTGGTGCTGCCAGCTCCATTGCAGTTGCTTCTTCCGCTGCGGCTGTTGCTGCGTCCGCTGTCCAAGGAAGGGAAGGAGCTCGAGCGGTCCTCTAAGGTCCGGGATTTGGAACCGGACTGGTGCTCCGACGTTTTCTTTCGGTGTCGTTGAAATCGTTTCTTGCAGTTTTTATCGCCTCTGCGGTGCCCTCTTCCGAAGACAATGTCGACTGGGTCACTAATTTTTTCCTTCAGGTGCTGGTTACCACAGTACGGACACCGTGGTTGTGGTGGCTCCGGACATACGTCTTTTCTGTGTCCGACTCTTCTGCAGTTCGTGGACGCCTCTACTTTTGGAATGAAGAGGTAGACTGGGTACGGAACTCCGAAGTATACGATGCTATCTGGGAGTTCAACCGCGTCGAAGTGGAGCAGGAGGGACTTTGATGTTCATCCCATGGTTCATGCTTGTACGATATCAGGGTTTCCTTGCGCAATTCTGTCATCATTTCATTTCTTGTTGAGTTCCGCCATCGTAAGCCCTATAGATGATGCCCTGCAATGCTTTGTTCGGAGGAGCGATGTACGACGTCATGACGGTGTCTTTGGCTCCTATCTTGATTTGCTTGACAGCGACGTAGCGTAGTGCATTTGCCTGCACCGGCGTCATTATGGTGAACACATACTTTGCAGAGTTTGCTCTAGATTTGCCTTTATCAGCCTCGGTCGCGGTGATTCCGCTCGCTGTTGCAATCGCTTTCCTGATAAACTTCTCGGTGTAGCGCGTGATGTCTACGGCCCCCGTTGGTCACGCTTCTTTTCCGTGTGTCGGAGTCGACGTATCCTGGTGTTTTCCATTGCAGCAGGTGCTCGAGCGTGGAGCCCATTCGAAGCACATGCGTCTCCGTTGGCCCCTAGCGGGAAAAAGCTTCACCCTAAGAAGCACCGCTTTGAAACGAGAATTCATAACGGGCGGCGCAAACAGAACAGTTAGCCTGGAGTAACGTTCGGGCCACCATCCTCGCCATCAAACAGTGAATTCTGCCCTCCCTCACACTCACTTCATCATGTCTTCCCTCCATCGCCTTCGCCTCATCATTTCTTATCTCTCTCGCCCTCACCTCACCATGTCTTTGGTTCCTCGCCCTCGTCCTCACGTATTTTCAGCCGCTCATCCTCCCTACCCCTCACTTCACCGAATGAAATCCTCATGAGGTGAGGGTGAGGACGCCCTCATGGGTTCACCCTTGTGAGGATGCCCATCTCTGGCCACCAGTGCGCATTGCCATCGAACCAGACGCACCTAAATTTCAAGCCTTAATCTCCAGTTACGTTAGCATTCAAAAACAGTTTCCTTGTTTATATTTCAGCCTTGAACGGTTTTCATTGTTTGTTGCTCTTTTTGTCCAAAAACGCACGCCTTTACTTTTACATATCATGGGATTCTCGTGTCTTGATATTAGCTTGCCTGCCTATAATTTCCATTATAATGTCCGTTATTGTTTTTCTGTCTCGTTTTGATTGTATTCCTGTCATAGGTTTTAAATTTGTACTCTCATGCAATCATAGGTCACACAATCGTAAATTGCTGGTTGTCGGCACTTTTCTGTCCAACTTATTTGAAGGTTTTTTTTTAAACAAAAGACTACCCCCTTCTCGTAGCAGTGCTTACAAGACAGTTAAGTGCCGATTTGTATAATCGGATCGCGCCCACTAGCGATAGACGTGCAGGGGTTTTGTAGGTTTTTTTCAAAGAAAGTTGTCGGCATATTCTGTTTCCTCATGTATAGTTGTAGTACCCTCGCACCATCCCGAGTGCAAGGCTTTAGTGCACTCACACTATAGCTTCCGATCTCGAAAAAAAACAACTGTATCTCTGAAACCAGGTACACCTGTAGAAATAAAATAAATATAAATAAATAAATTATCTTCAACGGACTCTACAAGTGAATTTTGACATAGCGTCCTATACTCTATGATTTTACATAAAATAGAAGGCTGTAAGGTTTCATGAGATATCTTGGTACTCATGGTACTGATTAGCATGTGGAAGAGCCGCATGACAGATGCACACCTAGAGCGGCCATGGACATCGAAGTCTCTATTAGACAACAGTGTTTTGATGCGGTGGATATATGCTGCGGAAGAGGGACATCCTGTCTGGTGGCCTTTTCTCGATGCATGCGCGTGTCAGAGTGACACCAGAATACTGTAATGACGGAGGTTTCGGGGGATGCAGCCTTGCCAAGCAAGACTGGAAGGTTGTCAGCGTATTAATTATATGCCGTAAAAAAACTGATTTTGAAACTTCGAGAGGTAGGGTACCCGGCTCACAACCCAAAGGACCCCGGTTTGAGTCCCGGCTTGATCGTTTTCCAGTTTAGCGCAACTGCTTTTCTTTCTTCAGTGGCACTACGTAATGGTAGTGGGTGGATGTCACGACCTTTTATGGGAATGAGGATTGCACAGTGACGTCATTACTGCTGTACGGCGCGATCATGGTGGGATTTTTAAGTTACCCTCACACAAGGTCTTGTGGTTGTGACGTCAGGACCCTCTAGACCAATGATTGATTGTCCTACAGACACCGATTTTTGCGTCGAATGGGAAGTCTAATGCAACCGCATTAAATTAGCAAAGCTTGTTCATGTCAGCGTCAAGAATCCTCGAAATGATATGATAGGAACGTGATGTGATAGGAAAAGACAGGAATGTGATGGGCGCTTACTAGTAAGCCAGGGTATCTGGTTACAAGAGCTATTGCAGAGACAGCTGCCTCAGTGTCATCTGCTTTAAAAGTCAAGTTCCTTGCAATGTTGTCACCAGTGCTCCTTCACGTGTCTCCTATGAAGATTATGGGGGTGGTTTACGGACGTCTCTGTGTCCCGATTGATACTTTGCGTCCTCACGCGCATATGACCAAAGTGTTTCTCATCGCATTAAGTGGTTGGCGCTGGCTTCGCTTGCGAGAAAAAAGGTCCAGAGAAGTTGGCGTGCAGGTGCACATGTGTCCGCTTCAAGTGGTGTGTCGATTTTGAAAGCAGGCCTCTGGAGAGGGTGGAGAACTGTAGAAGTTAGATGTGGAGGCGTCCTCGCAGCGTCTCGCGTTCTGCTTTCCGCGTACGCAGTAGGTGCGGCGTGTGCGGTGAAGTCTTTGGTGGAATAAATTCACGCTGTGCTGCATAAATTTAGAAAGTAATGAATTTTTACGTACAATGTGCTGCGGCGATGCATATACCACGTTGTAAAACTTTTATCTGTAGGCTCAATTCATAAAACATCACAAATATACATCACATGTAGCTTGTGGCGCACTGATGCGAAGTTTACAGCATAATGAAGCATGGCGAACTTTTGCTTAGTGTTTCGCAGTTTTTTATTCTTTTGAACGCTCTAGCTGACAAAAAAGACAAATAAGCAAACTGTTGAATGTTTGTGTCATACACAGTTTTATTAGTCGTCGTTGACTGAAGTGTTCATAGATTCTAGATCTTTCAGAGCATGGTTATTTCTTCCGGGAAAGCATTCCTCATGCAGCTTGCAGCGACTTCATATTCCTCGGTGGTAATAGCCGTCTGAACAGAAGCAGCGAGTTATTGCCTTCATCAAGCAGTGAGGCCGTAATTTTGGGCCACTACAGTCGCAGTTTCGCAGCTCGGTCGCTCTTGCATCTTGTACGCTAGAACACCCAACGAACATAGCGAACGAATATGCTAACCGCAGTGGGATCCATCCTTATTTCTTTTTTTCTAAAATTACCTGAGGTATTTCTTTTCCTTCAGTTTACTTCATACTACTCCACACTTTCTTCCAGTGCACAGTAGATGCAAACTGTTAGCTTTTTGGTTTTAACTTCCTCGCCTTTCATCCTACCGTCTCTCTCAGTGACGCTTCGCTGAGACCAATATTTGCAATAGACGTGTTCAGGGATCGGGTGCAGTAAGACAGTTTAAGTGACTTGACCAGACACGTCGCAGTAAAAGTCGCAAAATGGTGCTGCACCTCAAACATGAGAAATCTGGGATTGTTTTTCGCTTCTCCTGTTGTCAAATGCGATTCAATTGTTAAATACGCAGTGAGGGGAGACTTGTAAATGGTTTTGTATAATGTAGTGTAATTCTTTACAGAAAAAGACGCGAAGAACAGTAAACACTGCTCATGTGCAGAAGTTAGGACTATCATGATCGTTAAGCCTTCTATGTTTAAAGCAGGAAAATGGGCACTGTCAAATAATTAAAATCAGTAATATCTTCCACCCAATGCAGAACCCTATTCTCGCATATTTGCTTGCGCTCTGTCCTCACCTGAGTCTCTTGCACCCTTATCTGTTACTTGACAATATTTTAGGTGAAGAGAGGAAACAAGTAAAGAATGTAATAAGGTGACAAAACGCTTCACTACTCGAGTATTTTTCTCAGTTCTAGCCCTCATTGTAAACTTAGGGAATGTAGAGAGTTGTGTCACGGTGTTGGTGACAAGAGAGGACCTGTTAGAAGGCAGGGCTCGGCAGCACGTCCTTCAGTTGGCGAGACGGCGAACTTCAACGTCTTTCAAAACGAGAGCACCACGAGCGTCGTCTTCTTTCCGAGCGCCACGAACGCCACCTGGCATTCCTCCCCTCTTAAAAAAAAAAAAACACGCGCAGAAGAGCGCGCGAACACAAGCACACACACAAGCACACACAAGCACAATTAATCACACAAGAGAGGCACGAAGATTCTGGGTGGGTCACCGTGCCAAATACGGCTTCAGGCGCAAAACATGGACGATCTCTGGACGGGGCTTTCGACGGGTTCTCTGCTGGGAAAGTTCAGCGTCCGGTTCTACCTCGTAATTAACGTCGCTGACGCGCCGCAAGACTTTGTAGGGACCGAAATAGCGGCACATGAGTTTTTCGGACAAGCCGCGTCGTCGAACAGGTATCCATACCCAAACCTGGTCGCCGGGATGGTAGGAGACTTGTCTGTGCCGGAGGTTGTATCGCCGCGAGTCTTTGTCTTGTTGCTGGGTGATGTGAATACGGGCTAGCTGACGAGCCTGCTCGGCTTCGTGGGTAAACTCCTCAGCGTCAGCAGAAAGATGGTCATCGGTTGCGCAAGGGAGCATTGCGTCGAGCATCGTCTGAACCTCCCTGCCGTAGAGGAGGCGGAACGGTGTGAAACGGGTCGTCTCTTGAACTGCTGTGTTGTAGGCGAATGTCACGTACGGTATGATCGTATCCCAATTCCTGTGTTGTACATCGACGTACATCGCCAGCATGTCCGCCATAGTCTTATTAAGCCGCTCTGTCAGCCCATTTGCCTGCGGGTGGTAAGCAGTAGTTTTCCGGTGGGTCGTCCCGCTTAGCTGAAAAATTTCGGCCATCATCTGGGAAGTAAATGAGGTTCCTCGGTCGGTAATGACGTAGGTCGGGGCGCCGTGCCGAAGTACGATCTGATGCACGAAGAAATCCGCAACCTCGGACGCTGTGCCACGGGGTAAGGCTTTGGCCTCGGCGTATCGAGTGAGGTAGTCTGTGGCAATGATGATGTACCGGTTGCCACCCGAGGACAAAGGGAACGGACCGAGAAGGTCAATGCCGACCTGATCGAATGGGGCGCGTGGTGGTGCAATAGGTTGGAGGAGTCCCGGAGGCTTGGCGGTCGGGGCCTTACGGCGCTGACATTGCCGACAGCTCTGCACATAGCGTTTGACAACAGTGGCGAGTTTGGGCCAGTAGAACAGCTGGCGGATTCTGGAAAGCGTGCGAGAGTATCCTAAATGGCCAGAGGTTGGTTCGTCATGGCACGCAGAAAGTATTTCCTCCTGAAGTGTTGTCGGCACGACGAGGAGATACGCGCGCGAACTGGAACCAGGGTTCTTCTTATAGAGCACGCCTCGTTGCAGGGAAAACGACGACAGGTGTCGAGAAAAACATTTAGGAACGGTGGCTGGCTGGCCTTCCAAATAATCGATGAGGGGTCGTAGCACTGGATCGGCGCGTTGTTGGGTTGAGAAATCAGAAGAATTGATAGCCCCAAGGAAACTGATGTCGTCGTCCGTGTCGGGGGTTGCGAGTTCGACAGGCGCACGAGAGAGGGTGTCGGCGTCTTCATGCTTATGTCCGGACTTATAAACAATGGTGAGGTCAAACTCCTGCAGGCGAAGGCTCCATCGCGCCAGGCGTCCAGACGGGTCACGCAGGTTGGTCAACCAACACAAGGAGTGGTGGTCAGTGACCACTTTGAAAGGGCGTCCATAAAGATAGGGGCGAAATTTCGCAGCAGCCCAAATAATGGCGAGGCATTCTTTTTCTGTCGTCGAATAGTTCATCTCTGCGCGTGACAGAGCGCGGCTTGCATAAGCGATGACTCGTTCAACGCCATCCTGGCGTTGCACGAGAACCGCGCCGAGGCCGATGTTGCTGGCGTCGGTGTGTATCTCAGTGTCACCTCGCTCATCAAAATGGGCAAGAACGGGCGGCGTTTGAAGTCGCAGGCGGAGCTCGGCGAAAGCCATTTCTTGCTCGTGGGACCAAACAAAAGGTGTGGTGTCACGGGTGAGGCGAGTCAGCGGTTCTGCGAGGTCAGCGAAATTTTCGATAAAACGCCGATAGTAACTGCAGAGCCCTAGGAAGCGCCGAACAGCTTTCTTGTCACGTGGCAGTGGAAATTCCGCAACCGCGGCCAGCTTGTCGGGGTCGGGCTTCACGCCGGCGGCGCTGACGACATGGCCGAGAAATTTCAGCTCCTGGTAACCAAAGTGGCATTTTTGGGGCTTCAATGTCAGGTTAGCTGAACGAAGGGCTTCGAGGACCGTCCGCAGGCGATCAAGGTGTTGACTAAATGAGTCGGCGAAAACCACCACGTCGTCGAGATAGACTAGGCAACACTGCCATTTAAGACCAGAAAGGACAGTGTCCATCATCCGCTGAAATGTGGCAGGCGCAGAACAAAGACCGAAAGGTAGAACTTTAAATTCATAAAGGCCGTCGGGAGTGACAAAGGCCGTCTTCTCACGATCCCGCTCATCGACCTCAATTTGCCAGTAGCCACTTTTTAGGTCGATGGACGAAAAATAACGAGCGCGCCGAAGGCGGTCGAGAGAGTCGTCAATACGTGGCAATGGGTAAACGTCCTTCTTCGTGACTGCATTCAGCTTCCGGTAATCGACGCAGAAACGGAGGGTGCCGTCTTTCTTTTTAACGAGGACGACCGGCGAGGACCATGGGCTGTTGGAAGGCTGAATAACGTCATCTTCGAGCATCTCCTTAACTTGGGACTTAATGACTTCGCGCTCTGTAGACGATACCCGATAGGGGTGTTGACGGATCGGGTGTACGTCATCGTACGTCACGATGTGGTGCTTGGCTATGGTAGTTTGACGCACTTTCGACGAGGAGGCGAAACACTGTCTGAATTCGAGCAATAGTGCACACAGCTGCTCCCGTTGGCTGGTTGACAGCGCGGAGTTGACATCGAGGCTCTCGAGGGGAAAAGGAGGCTGCACTGGTTCTGAGGAGAAGCACTCGGAAACATCGGAGATGCGTTCGATAAAGGCTACGGAAGTGCCGCGAAAAAGATGCCGATGCTCGTGCGAAAAATTGGTAGCAAGTACCTGTGACTGGCCACTGTGAAGATGGATCAGACTGCGGGCCACGCACACGCCTTGCGTCAACAGTAATGACAGGTTGGTTTCGGCGATGGCGTCACCGTCTTGAAATGATTCGCACTCAACCGTAATGAAGGCGCTGGTTCGAGGCGGCAGGGTGACTGTGTCCGTAGAAACTCGAAGTGTCTGGCTTGGTCGCGGCGCGTTGGGGAGGGCGACAGCACTCTCAGTTGAAAACGTGACCTTGTTATCGCGTAGGTCAATAATCGCCCCATATTCACGCAGAAAGTCGACACCTAAGATGAGGTCGCGCGAACAGTTATTCAGAACAAGACAGCAGACGACAAATGTGGACTCCCGGATTTGAACTCGGGCGGTGCACATGCCGAGAGGTGCAATCAAATGACCGCCCGCAGTGCGAACGTGTGTGCCAGCCCATGGCGTGAGAACCTTTTTGAGGACGGCGGCGAGCTGGCTGCTTAAAATCGAATAATCAGCACCAGTATCTAATAACGCTCGAACGTGGCGACCATCCAGCATCACAGGTATGTCTAAGGAAAGCCGCTCACGAGATGCAGGCTCCGGAGAGGATGATCGGGCACAGGCGTCGTTGTCTGCAGGCTGTGCCACCGGTAGTTCGTCGGCGTGGCGTGTGCTTTCTAATGGGGTCAGTGCGTCGGAAGTATCGGAGAATGCGGGCGTCTGAATCGGTGAGGCGCCGTCATGTGTCAGTGTCGATGTGTCGAAGCGAACGGGTACTGCGGACCTCGGAACCGTCGAAGCGTCGTTATGTCGAGGGAGTGTCGCTGTGTCGGAGTGAATGGTGACCGCGGACTTCGGAACCCGCGAGGCGTCGGCATGTCGTGCCCGCGGCGATGGGGGGTCCCCCTCAGAACGACGTCCAGCGAGCCCACCCCCTAAGGTCGCTGGTTGCAGTTTTCCCGCCGTGGGCTGGGCGACCGGCCTTGCGCCGCCCGGGAAAAACTCGCGGTAGAAGGTGAAGGACGACTCCCGGGCGATGGGGATCGAGCCCGCTGGCGACGAGACTGTTGCCAACGTTGGTCTTCAAGAAAATCCGCGACGGCCCTGGGTCGTTCGCCATAGCGGGGTCGAGGAGAATCGGGGGGAAACCCTTCGAGGCCCAGACGGCGGTAGGGGCAGTGCCGATACAGGTGACCTGGTTCCCCGCAGTGAAAGCATAGGGGGCGTCTGTCGGATGTGCGCCACACGTCGGCTTTGCGCGCGGACGGTCGGGGAGCTTCCACGTACTGCAGCACGGGTGCAGGCGGCCCCGGCACTTCAGCAGGAGCCGGAACGAAGGACGCCGGTGCTGGAGCAGGGGACTGCAGGGCTTCGGCGTAGGTGAGACGACGGTCAGGCGCGAAAGGAGGAGGGGATGGACGAGCCTCACCGGCAGGTAAGGACGGCCGGAGCACTTGCTGCACCTCCTCGCGGACAAAGGTCGCCATGGAGCTTTGAGCTGTGGTAGGGGCCCCGTACAGCTGCCGGATTTCTTCGTGCACAATCGACCGTATGAGATCGCGTATCCGGGAGGCATCGGTGCCGTGGAACGGTAACTCGCTGGAAACGGAGGCGGCGGATACGGGTCGATCGTACGCGGATGCTCTTTGCTGAAGAACCCTCTCGATCGTGGAAGACTCAGTGAGGAACTCGGCGACAGTCTTCGGAGGGCTGCGGACAAGGCCGGCAAAAAGTTGCTCCTTGACGCCACGCATGAGATGGCGCAGTTTTTTGTCCTCGGGCATTGCAGGGTCCGCGCGTCTGAAAAGGCGCGTCATGTCCTCGACATACGCTGCAACATTTTCATTGGGCAGCTGAACGCGAGATTGCAGAGCGCGTTCTGCCCGTTCGCGACGATCCGAGCTGCCGTATGTGTCTAGGAGCCGACGCCGGAACTCACTCCAAGAGACCAGCTGATCTTCGCGGTTCTCGAACCAAATCCGAGCGCCGTCCTCCAGGCTAAAGTAGACGTTCCGGAGCTGGGCGGCGTCATCCCACTGGTTGAATGCGGCAACGCGCTCGTAGTGCTGCAACCAGTCTTCCACGTCTTCAAAGATGTCGCCGTGGAAGGACTTCGGGATGCGGGGGTTCTGGAGCGTGAAGTAGGGTGTCGACGCCCCAGGCATTGGGATGCTCAAGGCAGGTTGCTCCGTGGACATACCGGATGGAACAGGCTCGGGGGGTAAGCCTCGAATCCGGCGGCGAGTACGGTGAACAGGCGTCGTGACGGGAATTGGACTGGAGCTCCGACTAACGGTTGGGGTACGGGACATGAGATCGATCCGACCTCCACCAGATTTGTCACGGTGTTGGTGACAAGAGAGGACCTGTTAGAAGGCAGGGCTCGGCAGCACGTCCTTCAGTTGGCGAGACGGCGAACTTCAACGTCTTTCAAAACGAGAGCACCACGAGCGTCGTCTTCTTTCCGAGCGCCACGAACGCCACCTGGCAGTTGTCCCCCTAAGGTGCTGAGAAGATTTAATTATTTGCAGTACAAGAGTGTACGCCGGAATTTCGCGGGAGGGATATCTCGCGCAGTAGCACCCCATGGCTACCCTCTCCCTCTCGGTGTCGAAACAACATTGAAGCCGATTCAAGTTTAACTGCGCAAAAAACGAAGGCAGAGAACAAAAAGGCACGACACGGGCGCAGACTATCAACTGATTTTTGACCCAAGGAAAAGAAGCCTATATATGTGTCCTCAGCCCACGGTAAGACAGGCTGAAACACGAAAAGACAAACACTATCACACACTATCTTGGCGCATATAACGTGATGCCACTGTAATCAAACACCTAAAACCAAACTTTGCATCGTCAGAGACAACATAGAAACAGCAAACCCACGGGCACGCTCCTATTAGGCTAACACTCAATACTGCCTGCTCATGCTAAAAAAACTGCGCAAAAATGGTATCTCCCTATCATTTAGGCCTACATATGGTGATGCTACACAGTAATTCGATTCTTTCTTTATCAGGTAAGCTTCCACCTATTTCCTGCGTACCTGATCCCTGAGTTTAAATAGGACACTGGTCTTGTTCAACCGTGGATAACAATATTTGCCACCTGTGCAGTGCAAGGCAAGATTGGAGGAAGCTGCTTCCTTCTACGACCTGCGATGCTCTGTCATCCGCTCGTTAATACATCGACCTGTATGGCCAATGTATTGCTTCCCAGACGAGAGGGGGACTTCGTACACGACTCCAGTGTTACACTCGGTGAACCTGGTTTGCTTTCTGTACACTATCGAGCAATCAGCTCCAGCACGATTGCTCTCAGGCTCGAGCTTTTTTCGCACAGCGCTACAACTCCTCACAAGCTTATTCTTCGCAGTGACAATCACGCCCGCCCCGTATCTCACCGCCTCCCTTTCTTGAGCCGGTGTGAAATTCCATGGACGTATGGAATTCCCACCACTTGTCTCCGTCCACCGTCCTCTTTTTTAATGACATGAGCACTCCTTATATTGACCAGGATCCTGTCAGAGATCTGAGCCAACACCTGCTCAGGATACCCTGCTTCCTTCAGCCTCTCTACACGCCCCAGGAAGCTAGCCTCAACTCTGTGGATACAGAATTTTCCAAGGGACGCTTTTCAGCAGGGAGTCGTGATACCAGCCTTGACAAGTTTGGCATGCCCTAAACTGAAGTTAAAGAGAGGCTTTTTCGTCCTAGGGTGATATTCCCAACACACTCTGTTCTCCAGGTAATGGATGCTGAGATCTAAAAACTGTAGGATAGCTAAGCCGGGTAGTTCGAAAGTGAATCTCATGCCACCACCTGTATCTTTGAAGATTTTGGCGACGTCCGGAACAGCCCTGGGAGAGTTCGACTTCAGGATGATCAAAAAATTGTCGACGTAACGGAAAACATTTAGTGCAAGATCAGCAAGATTTTCCGCAAGTTCCTGATCCATCCTGATCAAGTAAATGTCGCTAAAAACAGGTTCCACACGGAAGTCGATGCATACCCCAAATTTCTGGACGTACACTTTTCCCGCCCCACCCAACGAAGGTCGACTCTTGGTAACACGATGGAAGCTCCAGGAAAATTTCTACCGAGACACCGCAACCCTCCACAACCGCCAACTCGTCATTGTCTCTTACAATGCAGTCTTTCACTCTCTTCATGAGCTGAGCATGGGGTAGCGAATAAAATAAGTCCTTTACATCGATGCTGAAAGCACAGTATATTTTCTTATCCAGCCCAGACAGGTAGTTAACCACACTTGCAGAATTGTTCACCAAGAAAGGATCCGAAAGTGACCTCAAGTGTCGCTGTAGAAATTCCTATACAACATGCTGCCAAGTGTTGCGCTCGGATATGATTGCCCTGAACGGAGCGTCCGGCTTGTGGGGTTTTGTCGTGAAGAACAAGTCCAGAACAGCACCTTTGCTATTGTTAGCGGCAGCATCCAGTCCGTCAAGGCTCATCCCTTGCAGCGAAACCATGGCTAGCTTTTTGATAGCTTTTTTTGCGCAGTTAAAGATATATTCCTACCAACTCGTCCCTTTTTCCGTTCTTATTGAACCGGAAGAGGCTGTTCTGGAATAAATTCAAAATACTTTATAGGGCTCGCTGCCTGCGAGGCTGCGAATGCACTGAGCGAAAAAAAATTATTATCGGGGGGGGGGGGGGGGACACTCAAGCTTAGCCTTTCACTCCATGCCGCGATAGCGATCATTGGTTCCGTCGGCGGCTCCGCTTGATTTCCTGAGCATTTTACCTGGTCACGAGCTCTATTAATGTTACCAGATCAAAAAACAGACAAATATCACGTGGCATAAACATACTTTTGTTAGCATACGCTAACTCGTAACCTACATGCACTTCCAGTACTCGCTTAATCACTACTCTCTTAAAGGGTACGTCTCTTATCGTGCACACATTCTTTAGTATACAGTCGTCCACAACTGCACTATGTAAAAAGCCACATGACGTCCATATGAAACTACGCTTTAACCAAACCATACTGGCACACTACTAACACCTATAGTGGCGCCGTATCGCGGCTAAACTGTATTACCTGGCAGGTGGCAAGCCTTGAGCCATGTCGGGGCTGGATGTTTTCTCGTCTTCATCTCTCGAGCTGTCTGCTGCTTTGCACGTCCCAACCTCGTCTTGCGCGTATAAGTAACCCAGGCCTGCGTACGTCAACCGTTTCTAGAAGACAAAAAAAAAACCGCGTGTCGATGGAATTGTATAACCAAGCCAAGAGTGCGGCCTGATCTCGGTGACCAGAAACGACAACGCACTCTCTCACCAGAGCAGGATTTAGCCACCCTGGTGTAGTACCTGGCCACAACCTTCTGTGATCAAACCAATTAACCCCCTACCCTAGTCCCCAGCGGCTGCGGGGCAACTGACCACGGCGGCGGTCAGGCCTGTGACGCAGCGGAGGGTGCTAAGAATCTCTGACTCCGGACAGGCCGCCATTCGAATCTGAACCTGGCAACGTTTAACGCTAGAACTTTATCTAGTGAGGCTAGCCAATCAGTGCTGTTCGAGGAACTAGCGGGAATTAAATGGGATGTGATAGGGCTTAGCGAAGTTAGGAGGACAGGTGAGGCGTATACAGTAGTAAAGGACGGACACATACTGTGCTATCGCGGATTAGAGGATAGACGAGAACTAGGTGTGAGATTCCTCATTAATAAGGACATAGCTTGGAACGTAGAGGAGCTCTACAGTATCAACGCGAGGGTAGCAGCTATAGTAATTAGGCTGAATAGGAGGTACAAGCTGAAAGTGGTGCAGGCCTACGCACCCACATCCAGCCATGATGACCAGACCGTTGAAAGTTTCTATGAGGACGTAGAATCGGCAATGAATAAAGTAAAATCGCAGTACACTGTACTGATGGGCGACTTCAATGCGAAGGTGGGCAAGAAGCAGGCTGACGACGACGCGGTAGGTGACTATGGGATAGGCTCTAGAAATAACAGGGGAAAGTTATTAGTCGAATTCGCGGATAGAAATATATTACGGATCATGAATACCTTCTTCCGCAAACGAGAGAACAGGAAGTGGACCTGGAAAAGCCACAATGGTGAAACTAAAAATGAAATCGACTTCATACTATGCGCTAAACCTGGCATCATTCAGGATGTGGCCTTCCTCGGAAAGGTGCGTTGCAGCGGCCACAGAATGGTAAGGTCTCGAATTAGCTTAGACTTGAAGAGGCAACGGAAGAAGCTAGTCAAGAGGAAGACCATTAGCGAGTTAGCCGTAAGAGGGAAAGCACAGGAGTTTAGGATAGCGCTGCAAAACAGACATTCGGCTTTAACTGACGAAGGCAATCTTGATGTTCATATATTGCACGATAATCTGACATCAATAATTACGTAGTGCGCAGTAGAAGTAGGCGGTAGGATGGTTCGACAGGATACCGGAAAGCTATCTCAGGTGACGAAAGATCAGATTAGGAAGCGTCAAAGCATGAGGGCGTCTAAACCAACCGATAGAATAGAACTAACGGAGCTGTCAAAGTTAATAAATAAGCGCAAGGTAGCCGACATAAGGAAGTTTAATATGGAAAAAATCGAGCATGCTCTAAAGAACGGATGTAGCCTAAAAGCAGTGAAGAGGAAACTAGGCATAGGTGAAAACCAAATGTATGCATCAAGAGACAAGCAGAGCAATGTCATTAGCAATATGGATAAGATAGTTAATGTAGCCGAAGAGTTCTACACAGACCTGTACAGTAGCCACTGTAATCAGAGCGTTAATGAGAAAGACAGCAGTGCACAGCAATGCCTCATCCCGCCAGTAACGAAAGATGAAGTAAAGAAAGCCTTAGAAGCAATGAAAAGGGGGAAAGCAGCTGGGGAGGATCAGGTAACAGCAGATCTGTTGAAGGATGGAGGGGACATCGTGCTAGAAAAACTAGCCACCCTGTATGCGCAATGCCTTCTGACCTCGACTGTACCAGAAGCTTGGAAGAATGCAAATATCTTAATTCATAAGAAGGGAGACACCAAGGAGTTGGAAAGTTACAGGCCGATCAGCTTACTATTCGTTTCCTACAAAGTACTTACTAAGGTAATCGCTAATAGAGTCAGGGCAACGTTAGACTTTAATCAACCAAATGATCAGACAAGCTTTCGTAAAGGATATTCCACAATAGATCATATTCACACTATCAATCAGGTGATAGAGAAATGCGCAGAATATAACCAACCTCTATATATAGCTTTCATTGATTACGAGAAAGCAATCGACTCAGTGGAAACATCAGCAGTCATACAGGCATTGCGTAATCAGGGGGTAGAAGAGCCTTATGTCAAAATAATGGAAGATATATATAGCAACTGCACAGCTACTATAGTCCTGCATAAAGCCAGCAATAAAATTCCAATAAGGAAGGGCGTCAGGCAAGGAGACACGATCTCGCCAATGCTGTTCACCGCATGTTTACAGGAGGTATTTCGAGGCCTGAATTGGGAACAGTTGGGAATAAGAATAAATGGAGAATACCTAAATAATCTGCGATTTGCTGATGACGTTGCCTGGCTGAATCACTCAGGAGGTGAACTGCAACTCATGATCAATGAGTTAGACAGGCAGAGCAGATCGATGGGTCTAAAAATTAACATGCAGAAAACCAAGGTAATGTTCAAAAGCCTAGTAAGGGAACAACAGTTCACAATTGGCAGTGACAGCCTAGAAGTTGTGACGGAATACGTCTACTTAGGGCAGGTAATAACAGCTGATCCGGATCTTGAGAGAGAGATAACTAGAAGGATAAGAATGGGGTGGACCGCATATGGCAAATTCTCGCAGATCATGAGTGGCAGTTTACCAATTTCTCTCAAGAGGAAAGTGTACAACAGCTTAATCGTACCGGTACTCACCTACGGGGCAGAAACGTGGAGGCTAACGAAAAGAGTTCAGCTTAAGTTAAGGTCAACGCAGCGAGCTATGGAAAGAAAAATGATAGGTGTAACGTTAAGAGACCGGAAGCGGGCAGAGTGGGTGAGGGAACAAACACGGGTTAATGACATCCCATTACAGTATATATAAAAATATATGCCTTGCCGCGGCGGCTGAGTGATTATGGCGCCCGGCTGTTGACCCGAAAGACGCGTGTTCGATTACGGCCGCGGCGGTTGAATTTCGATGGCAGCGGAATTCAAGAGGACTGCGTACTGTGCGACGTCAGTGCAGGCTAAAGAAACCCAGGTGGTCGAAATTTCCGCAGCCCTTCACCAGAGCGTCCCGCATAGCCTGAGTCGCTTTGGGACGTCAAACCTTCATAAATCGAACCGCACGCGCGCACGCGCACACACGCACGCGCGCGCACACACACGCACACACGCACAAGCACACACACACACACACACACACACACACACACACACACACACACACACACACACACACACACACACACACACACACACACACACACACACACACACACACACACACACACACACACACACACACACACACACACACACACACACACACACACACACACACACACACACACACACACACACACACACACACACACACACACACACACACACACACACACACACACACACACACACACACACACACACACACACACACACACACACACACACACACACACACACACACACACACACACACACACACACACACACACACACACACACACACACACACACACACACACACACACACACACACACACACACACACACACACACACACACACACACACACACACACACACACACACACACACACACACACACACACACACACACACACACACACACACACACACACACACACACACACACACACACACACACACACACACACACACACACACACACACACACACACACACACACACACACACACACACACACACACACACACACACACACACACACACACACACACACACACACACACACACACACACACACACACACACACACACACACACACACACACACACACACACATATTGTCGCGAATTGATTGATTGATTGTAAAACATTTTATTCGCCGGGAAGAGCTTGGCAAGAGGTCGCGTTAAATGGTCGAGAGTACATAGCCCTCGACGACTTTGTCAGCCCACTCCACCGCCAAAACTTGCGTTCTGGGGTCAGAGCTAGCCAGCACGGTCTCCCACCGCTCGAGAGAAGGAGCTGTAACTAGATCACCCGGAGGTGGCTCTATTTTGCAGTCCCACATGATGTGATCGTAGGTAGCACGTTGGCCACAGTGTTTGCAGTTTGGGTTGTAAAGATCTGGATAAATGTGCGCGAGGAGTGATGGGGTGCGTATCGATCTCGTCTGTAGATGACGCCACGTAACCTCTTGTTCTTTAGTAAGTCTTTTGTCGCGAATTTTTGCAGTGTTTATTCGCTTTTCAAATCTGCCGCCACACCAGTTGTTGAATGACGCCACGCGCTCAAATTGATCCAACCATTCTTCAGGGTCTTCGCCTAGGGATCCATTGAAAGTTGGCGGCACCCGCGGCTGCTGTAGTATGATCGGTGTCAACATCTTCGGCGAGATTGCGGTGCTCGTAGCAGCGTCTTTTCGCTGTCTGGTGCGGCCCGGCTGTTTCCCGAACTCAGGCTCTTCTCCCTGGAGACGTCGGCTGGCTCGTCGAGCTGCTGGCTCGTCCTCGGGTGCGAAGCGCTGAGGGCTGGCTTCACGACTTGAAGGGGGCGTCCGGAACATGGAAGGCAACCCCGCACCTCCACCAGAGGTCACGTAGTGGTGACGGCAGTCGAAGCAGCGATGAAGACGGACGAAAAGGTCTTCGAAAGGAAAACTGTTTATTGGGCTTGCACCCAAAATGGACTGAATCACTCGGCGGCGGCATGGCAGGGGGGCCACGACTACGCTAGACGCCATGCTGCCCAACGTTACCGAAGAAGAGAACGTCGACGTTGCCGCCTACCTTCAACGCGCAGAAGAAGCTCGAAGGCTTGCCCGATTACGGATCAAAGATCAGCAGCGGTCTGACGCCAGACGCTACAACCTACGAAGACGCAACGCGGAATACAAGCCAGGAGACCAAGTCTGGGTGTGGACGCCCATTCGCCGCCGTGGATTGAGTGAAAAGCTTTTGGGCCGCTATTTCGGCCTGTACAAGGTTGTTCGTCGGCTGGGTGAACTGGATTATGAAGTCATCCCTGACGCAATTACTGCATCCCAGCGACGCCACGTACGACCAGAAGTTGTCCATTTAGTCCGTCTGAAGCCGAATTATGCGCGCTAAAGGCCGTTTCCATGCTCTATTTGGCAAGATCCGTTTTTTTCCTTACTAGTCGCATTATTTGTTTGAATGCATCGGGTCGATGCTTCTTTGAGAGGGGAGTAATGCCGCGAATATTTGCAGTGTTTGTTCGTTTTTCAAATCGGTCGCCCCACCACTTTATAGCTTTGTTTGCGACGCAAGACGCGACTAGATTTACCTCGATTGATCACAGCCAGGCAGAGCTGATTCTACGTTGTTCCGGAATGTTCTAGTAACTTTGCGCTCTTTATCTCGAAAGTTCGCTATCAGCTTTAAATTGAGCACGGCCGACAGCGTCGGGCATTCTGTTCGACGACCGCCGAGCACGCTTGTCGTTTCGCCGCCGCCGAGTGATTCAGTCCATTTTGGGTGCAAGTCAGCCCAATAAACAGTTTTCTTTTAGAAGACCCTTTGGTCCGTCTTCATCGCTGTTTCGACTGCCGTCACCACTACGTGACAATATATTGACTGCAGTCCGGAGTGCAGAAAGGGTGCGAAAATGGTGTCTAAACAAAACTCTTTATTTGGGCTGACTGGCGCCCACAACTGACTGAATCACTCGGCGGCGGCTGTCGGCCGTGCTCAATTGAAAGCTGATAGCGAACTTTCGAGATAGTGTACAAAGTTACTTGCACATTCTGGAACAATGTTGAATCACATCTGCCTGGATGCGATCAATAAAGATATATCTAGTCGCGTCTTGCATCGCAATCAGCGATAAAGCGGCGTGCCGGCAACTTTGAAGAACGATCAAAAAAAGCACTGCAAAGGTACGCGGCATTACTACCCTCTCAAAGAAGCATCGACCTAATGCATTAAAACAAATAAGGCGACTAGTAACAAATAAAACGAATGATCCGAAAATCAACCCTGTGTGGAAACACATCGTCCTTTAGCGCGCATAATATGTCTTTAGTCGCAAGACATAGAAAACTTATGGTCATACGCGCCGTCGCTGGAATGCCGTCATTCAGTCAGGGATGACTTCATAATCCAGTTCATCTAGCCAACGAAGAAATTTGTACGGGCCGAAATAGCAGCGAAAAATCTTTTCATTAAACCAATGGCGGCGAATCTGCGTCCAAACCCACACTTGGTCTCCTGGTTCACATTCCGCGTTCTGTTTTCGTAGGTTGTAGCGTCTGGCGTCGGACCACTGCTGATCTTTGATCCGTAATCGGGCCAGTTTTCGGGATTCTGCGCGTTGAAGGTAAGCGGCGACGTCGACGTTCTATTCTTCTGTAACGTTGGGCAGCATAGCGTATAGTGTGGTCCTGACCTCTCTGCCATGGACCAGCCTAAAAGGTGTCATCTGGGTGGTTTCCTACACTGCGGTGTTGCAGCCAAATACGGCATAAGGCTGCAGTATGACGCCCCAGGTGTTGTGTTCGGCATCGACAAACAAGGCGAGCATATCGGCGATGGTTTTGTTCAGGTGCTCGGTCAGTCCGTTGACATACGGATGGTTTGCAGTTGTCCTCCGGTGGCTAGTTTGTTTGTAACGCAGGATAGCTTGCGTTAGTTCCGCCGTGAATGCTGTTCCTCGGTCCGTGATGAGCACATCGCGGGCGCCGTGTCACAGAAGAACGCACTCCACGAAAAATTTGGCGACTTCTGCTGCTGTTCCGTTCGGTAGGGCTTTTGCCTCAGCGTAGCGGGTCATGTAGCGGGTCGCTGCGATGATACACTTATTTCCAGACGTTGGCTTTGGGAAAGGGCCAAGCAAGTCCATGAAGATCTGCTGAAATGGCCTTTAGGGGGGTTCAATGGGGTTCAGAAACCCTGCTGGTCGGGTGGGAGCGGTCTTTCGTCTCTGACAATCTCGGCAGTTTTTCACATAATGTGCGACTTCGGCAGACAGTCGGGGCCAGCAATACTTGTCCTGAATGGGGCGGAGGGTGCGAGTAAACCCGAGATGTCCAGCTGTCGGCTCGTCGTGTGAAGCCTCTAGAACTTCCTCACGGAGACAAGCATGAACAACAAGGAGGTAGGCTGTTTCGCTCCCTGCGATGGTCTTCTTCACGAGGACATCATTCTGTGCACGGAAGGAAGACAGTCCTCGCTTGAATGAGGCTGGGGGTGAACAAACCTTGTCTTCCAAGTACTCGATGTGACTTTTTATGCCGGGGTCTGAGCGTTGCTGCTGGGCAAAAGAGCTGCGGCTGATGTGTCCCAGGAAGGAGTACTCATCGTCGTTCGACGGCGGTGCATCTGTAGGGGCTCGTGAGAGACAATCGGCGTCAGAGTGCTTGCGTCCGAACTTGTAAGCGACGGTTACGTCCAACTCCTGGAGGCGCAGACTCCATCTACCGAGGCGTCCAGAGGGGTTCTTCAAATTGGTAAGCCAGCACAGCGCGTGCTGATCGCTGACCACCTTGAACGGTAGTCCGTACAGGTAGGGGCGGAATATCGACGCAATCCAGACAAGGGAAGGCACTCATTCCCAGTCGTCGAATAGTTAGTCATGGCCTCGGAAAGGGAACGGCTAGCGTATGCGATGACATTCTCCACCCCTACGCTTTTTTGAACGACTGCGGCGCCTAAGCCCACGCTGCGTGCGTCAGTATGAACTTCAGTATCGGCAGATTCCTCAGAATGCGCGAGAATCGATGGGGACTGTAAAGGACGCTGAAGTTCTTTGAAGGCTTCTGCTTGCGGCTCTTCCCATTTAAGTGCCACGTCTGCCTTCGTTAGTTGGATCAGGGGCTCGGCGATGCGCGAAGTTTTTCATAAATCGTCGGTAATATGCGAAAAGCCCGAGGAATCTGCGCACTGCTTTCTTATCAGTCGGCGGTTGAAACTGTGCAATAGCAGCTGTTTTCTGTGGGTCTGGGCCAACTCCCTCCTTGCTAACAATAAGGCCTAGAAACAACAGCTCTTCATAGGCAAAGTGGCTCTTCCCTGCTTTCAAGGTTAGGCCAGACGACTAGATGGCGTCTAGCACTCTTCCAAGTCCCTTGAGATGCTCTTCAAAGTTCGAGGCGGCGACAATAACGTCAACTGAATAAACCAGACAAATCTGCCACATCAGGCCTGCCAGCACTGTGTCTATTACTCGCTAAAAAGCCGCTGGCGCAGAACACAGACGAAATGGAATGCCCTTGAACTAGAAGAGGACATCCGGAGTGATGAATGCGGTCTTCTCGCGATCTCTTTCGTCGACTTCAATTTGCCAATAGCCGCTCTTGAGGTCCATTAATGAGAAATATTTGGCGTTGCGGAGCCGGTCGAGTGTGCCGTCGATGCGGGGGAGGGGGTAGATCTCCTTGTTTGTTATGTTGATCAATCCGCGGTAATCAACGCAGTATCGAAGATCACCGTCTTTCTCGCTAGAACAACTGGTGCCGCCCATGGGCTGTTTGAAGGCTGGATGACGTCGTCGTGAATCATTTCTTCCACTTGCTCCCGGATGGCTTGTTGTTCTCGCGGTGACACACGGTAAAGGCTTTGACGGAGCGTTCGGGCGTGTTGGTTGGTTATAATGCGATGCTCGGCAATTGGCGTTTATCGGACCATCAGCGTTGACGAAAAACTCTCGCTGTAGCTTCGAAGCAGATTGCGGATCTTGTCTTGTCTGTTCCGGGGCAGGGATCGGTTGATGTCGAAAGTGGGCGAGTTCTCTTGGCTAGGCGAGTCTTCTGCGGATGGGTCGGAGAGTGCGAAGAAATTTCGTACGTCGAATATTTTATCGAATAAAGCAATCGTCGTTCCTCTGTTAATGCGCCGGTATTCTTTGCTGAAGTAGGTCAGCAGTAGGTAGGTAGGTAGGCCTCAAGCAATGCTGGCACATTCGGCCTGGTCATTGCGGAAATAAGCTACGCCGCTTCCGATGCCGATTCCTCGGTCTAGAAGCAACTGCAGGTTTCTCTCGATGTTGGCTTCAGCGTTAATGGCTTTCGTGGCGCCTACGGTCAGGATAACGTTTGAACGGGGTGGGATGCTCACTTCTTCCGCCAGGACACTCCGAACAACGTGATTTTCTAGAGTTCTCATCGAAGAGACGGAAGAGAGATGAAAGCGTGATCAGCTTGGATCGCAAGTTGATGATCGCCGTATGTTCATTAAGGCGATCCATGCCGAAGATCACTTCACGGGAACATTGCCATAGCACCACCAAGGTTGTAGGATAGGTGTGTCCTTTGACAGTCACTCGTGCTGTGCATCGTCCTGATGGCGTAAGGAGGTGTCCCCTCGCGGTGGGAATTTGTGGGCCATTCCAAGCGGTCGTAACTGTCCTCAGCTGCGCAGCGAATGTTACATTCATCACCGTAATCGACTCCTGTGTCTACAAGAGCGGTAACTTTCCGGCCGTCGATAGTCACATCTAAGTCGGATGTCCTGGCTCGTGCATTGCAATTCGGCAATAGCGTCGGGTCACGCCTTCGTCGCGTATGCGGATCGCGGGTGAGGCATGACGTCGAAGCTTTTCTGTGTGGCGGCGTCGCTTTGAAGGCGGTTCGCGTCGGGGTCGAGGCTGTCATTGTGTGCGGCGTCGGAGTATCGGGAGCGCCGTCGTCGTGTGGCATGCTCTTGGGGGATCTTGGGTGCTTCGCTCGGGAGCAACCTCACCTCCAGAGGTTGCTGTCTTTAGTTTCCTCTACGTGGGCTGGGATACCTTCCTCGTACTGCGGTTGCGTAGTTTGCGAGGCTGACGGCGATAATTGGCGCGAAAGGTGGTTCGGCGTGTTCTCTCCTCGACTCAGGCACTCCTCGATTTCCTGCGGACGTTGGCCGAAACGTGGTCGTGGGGCGTCAGCAGCAAACCCACGAAGACCGACATTTGGGTACGAGCAGTGACGAAGAATACGGCCGCAATAGAAACACAGCTGTCGGTTGTCGGAAGTCCTCCAGGCGTCGCATTTCCTGATCTTCGTTCGTAGGCTGGGCGGGGGGGGGGGGGGGCAGGGAGTCGGTGTTCAGGAACAAATGACTAATCCCGGAGAGGACGTAGGGAATGTCGTTGGGGATGCGGTGTGCGTTGCAGCGGCATAGGCCATGGCCTGGGGTTCTGCTGCTGCCGGGGTGCCAAGTACCTTTTGCACTTTTATTGCACTTCTTGCCTGTTGCACTTTCTGGGGCTGATTTCTGCCATCGGTGACTGTTCTCGGAGAGTAGAACGCACCCCCTTTAAGGCAGCTACTGACGGATTGACCAGAACTACCGCCTGCCAGATCTTCGCTACAACGTAGAAGAACGCTTGCGTAACCATCGACACAGTCTGTCCTCAGGAACAGGGCATGACCTCCAAGATTTTACGCATAAAAGGCCTCATCTTTACCATTAAACCTACAGTGAAAAAGGCAGCAGCAGCAACATGGCTTTAAGCAGGCATTTTTGCATACTGCTTTCTGCCATCGATGACTGCGGCAACAGCATGCTCTCGAAGACAAGGACGCGCCTCCTTTAAGATAGCTATTGACAGAGTGTCCAGAACTGCCGCCTGCCAGATCTTCGCTACAGCCTGCAAGTAGGCTGGCGTAACCACCGGCACCCTCTGTCCTCAGAAACAAGACATGACCATCAAGATTTTCAGCATAAAAGGCCTCATCTGTAGCATTTCGCCTTCAGTGGGAAAGGCTGCAGCATCATCATTCACAAGCTTCCAAACAGGCATTTTCGCATACTGCAGGTAAGGCTCGAGTTTCCTCGCTATAGAAGTGATTATTGCTTTTTGCAGCCGTCGCCTTTCCCACAAAGAATGTGTGGTGTAGTTCTGTGAGAGGAGGCGTTCTTCGCCAAATTATTGTTGCCCGGTGACATTGAACAACACCATGGTTCCAGCCTCGAAACGGCTGATATCCTTCTCAAGCTAAAGAAGGTCAGACAGCAATTATTAACGGACTAAGTGACATTGTGGAAATACTAAGCTGGAAAATCTAGTAGGTGATTTCAGAATAAGGATGCAATCACTCGATTCAACGGTGCCCGTTCTTGGATGTAAAGAACGTGAGACAGCTGCACCAGCACAATTCGGAATGCAAAGTTATTCTAAAAAATCCGATGCGACAGCAAAAAATTAGACTACATAGAAAGGAGGATAAACTTTATTTTCATCGACCAAGGTAGCAGTAAGTGTGGGGTTATAGCCCCATCAAGTGGCCATGAGCCAGTGGCGTTCGGCGACTTCTTGGGCTCTTGTCACAACCCGGATCTCTGTGTCCGAGCAATGCGTCCTCCCACTGGTCTGGATTCGAAGATTCGATGATTAGAAAATAACAGTAGAAGGATGAATTTAGTTTTCTGTGGCTTTAAAGATGCTGAGCTACGTGAATGCTGGGAAACTTCTGAGAACCTTGTCAGGACACATAGTCAGAGGACGTTAAAAGTAACAGTAGGGGAGATTCAGAGGGCCCACAGTATAGGCAAACATAGTCTTAAGACCAAATGACTGATCTTAAATTTTGGGTTATATAAGGACTTCGAATTGATCGTAAGCAATGACAATAAACTAAAATGGTCCAATTTTGCGATTTCCAAGGGACTATTTTCTGCGTGTCAGACAAATTCGTCAGGAGCCATGGGTGGTTGGTAAGCGAAGAAAACTTAACTGTAAACACAAATTGGCCCTAAAATGTGACAAACTAATTATAAATGGAGAAGGTTTAATGTGGGATGATGTTGCCCAGGAAGTAACTAAACTAAATAAGAAACGACCGGTCTTGTGTGTTAGGGAGCCTAAATGTACGAAGTGCTCTTTTCTCTTAATAAACTGCCAAAGCATTAAGAACAAAACTTATTACTTCTGTGGCCTGCTTCAGATAATTAATCCGGACATTGCTTTTACAACAGAATCCCGGCTAGATGAATCTTTGAGGGAAAACGAGATATCTCCTTCGGCGTAACAGGTTTATACAAAAGACAAATTCGAGGGGCGGTGGAGTGTTCATCTTGGCCAAACATTTGTTGAATTTTGCTGAAATTGACATGGAAATCAATGAATATGAATCGGCTTGGGGCAGGCTCAGCACTCCCGATAAAGGAACTATAGCGTTTGGCGTTATGCATCGTCCACAAAGTACACGGCCACAAGTTATCCCTTCACTTGACGACAAGTTGGCTTCGCTTCGAGATGATTGCAGTGTGTTAAAAGGAGACTAAACTTTCTAAACTTGAACTGGAGTGACAGCATGCCTTCTGACGGAAATTGTTCAGAATGTTTTATATGGTTTGTAAAAATCGGTTTGACCAATACTTTGTGAAGCTAGACGTGGAAATAACACCCTAGATCTATTATTTTGAAACACCCAAATGTTCGTGACGTTTTCTTTTTTTTTTTGCCTAGAATCAGTGATCATAAAATTGTAACAGCAATGCTTAGTCCGCCACAACTAATTCCTCCTAGCCATGAAATTCGGAAGGTTTACGACACTCCAGGGCAAATTATATGAAATCAATCTGGGTTTAGAGGTGGATTTTAGGCTTTTACACAACATTAATTATAGAGCGCGAATATTCTGTAGACTTCATTTAAAATCGTGCTGACCTCACTGATCGAAAAACACGTTCTTTTCAAATACATATCAGACAAACCAAAAATAGAAAACCCTGGACGATTTATGAGGTTAAACAGAAGATAAAACTAAAGACCCATGCTCATTAAAAATACCAAATAATCCTTCAAGCAAACTTGAGCGCAGTCCACAAGAACTACATACAGCCTATACCAAAGCTATAGCTGGAGCAAATGACATTTACTTCTCCGGACTCGCTGAATCTATTAACACTAATCCCAAGGCATTTTGTAGCTGCGTAAGAAATACAGGCAAGGAAAGAACAGGTATTCCAATTATTCTTCATGATGGAGTCCAGACATTTAAGAACAACGTCAGAGCTGACTGTTTTCATATTTACTTTAAATCAGTATTTCTAAACAGGAAAAAATGGATAATTTTCTTAGCACTACTTCCAGTGTGCAAAACATAACGCCTTCAATCACAACAACACTTGAGGGTATCAGGAAGTGTCTAAGCTCCATTAATGAAACCGAAGCAAATGGTCCAGATTGAATCTTTCATACGGTACTCAAAGCCTGTTCTTTCAGTGTATCTCAATACTTAAAAATAATTTTCTGCAAAACACGCGGAAACAGCCTAATACCGCAAGACTGCCAAAAGGCTTATGTCGCCCAAGTTTTTAAAAGCGGTTCCAAATTCTCTGTAAACAAATATAGACCTATCTCATTGTCTTCCATATGTTGTAAACTGTTTGAGCACATATTATACAGCAATATAAATAGGAATTTAGAAAAAGCTACTTCTTGTTTCCCAACCAGTATGGTTTCCGCAAAGGATAGTCCTGCACCACACAGCTGGTTGAACTTTCCCATGACCTAGCGGATACGGCTGAAGAAAGGTTCGTACAGATGCAATTTTTCTCGACTATTGTAAAGCGTTTTATTCTGCCTCACATGAACTGTTAAAGTACAAAATTAGAACTATTAACTTGGATAATAAAGTGATCAAACTAATCAAAGACTATCTGAGCGACAGAATACAATGTGTGGTAACTGGAATAATAATAATAATAATAATAATAATAATAATAATAATTGTTTTTTTGGGGAAAGGGAATGGCGCAGTATCTGTCTCATATATCGTTGGACACCTGAACCGCACCGCAAGGGAAGAGATAAAGGAGGGAGTGAAAGAAAGGAAGAATGAGGTGCCGTAGTGGAGGGCTCCGCAATAATTTCGACCACCTGGGGATCTTTAACGTGCACTGACATCGAACAGCACACGGGCGCCTTAGCGTTTTTCCTCCATAAAAACACAGCCGCCGCGGTCGGGTTCGAACCCGGAAACTCCGTATCAGTAGTCGAGCGCCCTAACCACTGAGCCACCGCGGCGGGTGTAACTGGAAGCGAAAATTCTAGTTTTGTGGAAGTCACTTCGGGAGTGCCGGAAGGCTCGGCTCTGAGACCACTGTTCTTCTTAATATATATAAATGATATCCCTTCAAACAATTCTTCACACGTAAGACCATTCGCAGACGACTGCGTTGTTTACAGATCATTCCGTAACCAACATGATGCAGATTCCCTCCAGCAGGATATGAACAGTATAGCCTCCTGGTGCCCAACCTGACAACTTGGCCTGAATACCAATAAATGTTATCACGTAACATTTACTAAATCTAAGATTCTTATTGAATTTACCTACAAACTAGGTGATACCATACTCACTACGGCAAATGAAGGTGAATATCTAGAAGTTCTACTAATCGCTGATCTGACCTTTTGAAATCATATCAAAATAGCTGCCAAAAAAGATGGAAAAATGATCAACCTACGCATACGGACCCTTGGCACTGCTCCTCAGATTTTTAAAACTACAGCATACAAGTCACTGGTAAGGTCTCAATTGAAATATGCGCCCGCAGTCTTGGATTAGCACCAGCGGTACCTTATTCATAAATTAGAAGCAGTAGAAAACCGTGCAGCCAGATTTATATCAAGGCATTACTCCAGACATACCTGCATAACACAGAGAAAGAAACACATCGAAATGGAACCTTTATAGATAAGGCACCAGAAGCGAAGTCTCAAACTTCTCACTAAATATACACTGACACGAAAGGCATTGAAGTTGCCACTTGAAGTTGTGAGTGTACATAGACATGTATTTTTACGTCTAGTCAATGATTTGTGATTTTACTGTTCTTTCAAACCTTTATTTGTTTTCCGAATGCGCGGTTGCTCCTCAATTTGCGTATTTTGCTTAATTCATCTTGATACATTACTTCTTAGTCTTCCCTCGCCTCTTTATGTTACTTCTCTCATGTGGGTTTCTTTAACTGCTCGTCACTTAAATGTTGTACCCACTCCCCTGCTACATTGCTTCGGCGCTGCAGCGTTTCCTGGAAATAAATAAAAGTAAAGCCTCATAGACCTACGGCCCATAAAAGCCTAAGCAGTGTGCTCCTAAGAGAACAGTCGGACTGATGTTTTTTTTTGCCCCAGTGCACATTACTGCAGTGCTGAGGCCTACTCATATCTCTATAAATTAGGATGAAAAGAAGTGAACAAAATTGTGTCCCAAAGAAGACAAAAATGAGTACTTAGGTTGTTTTTAGGCACTTTACTGTAACTCAACGCAGTGTAAGTGCATCGTGAAAGTGTAAGTGCATCGTGCATCGTCCTATTCCAAGGTTTGAACCCGGGACCCCCGCTTCACCGGAACAGTCGCTCTACCAAATGAGCTAACCGGGACGGCAAACTTATGGTAGGGCGAGAGCGAATTCATCAATAACGCTAAGTGAGAACAGTGTTTGTAAAATGTTTTAGGGGAATCTCTCAAGATGGAGTAAATTTGTAATAAGGAATAATTACTCATTTGCATCCATCCAAGCGCAGCCATACGGCTACAAAGTAAAGCTATACAGCTTTTTTAGAAACAACGCAGTTAAAGAGAAAGTTTCTGAAATAACTCTATAGCTTTCCTTTGTAGCCGAATGGCTGCGCTTGGGTGGATGCCAATGAGCAATTACTCCCTTACTACAAATTTACTCCACCGTGGGGGATTTCTCTAAAAACAGTTGACAAGTATTTAAAAGATTCCATATACTTTCAACTGTACAGTGCAGTCGATTGTGGCAAAGCGAGTTTGAAAAAATGATATTCTCAGCAACGCTCATGACAGGTGGAATGATTGCCTTTCTTCTGTACAGCACGAATATAACCTTTACAGGGTTTCATGTAATGCAAGGATAATCTGGTATGGCACAGATAATTTATGCTAGCCACACCTGTGCTTCATGTCAGGGGGGCAACTATAACGCTAATATTCAATATATGTATTCCCCATTCGGCCATGTCTGCCACACTGTTATCACACTCCTGGTTTACTTCGAACTTGCAGGGCCTTGTAACATGTAGATACGGGTGAAATAAAGCTATGAAACTTAAATGCTGCTTTTAGATTACTGCAGAATGGCCATGAAGCGTATAATGTTTTTATTCAGTCTATACTCTGCTGAAGATTCTCAAGCAGGAGCGGCATGAGCATAAAAACTGTAACAAAAGCGTCACACACTATAGCACATAAGCTTGATTAGCGCGGTGCATTCGTGATGCCCGCAATGACTTTTTTCCCTTTCTCTTCGTCCTCTCTGAAAAAACGAAAAAAGAGGTGAAAGACCAGAAGACTTTCGTCAAACTAAAGCACAGAAAACAAGGAAAAAGATACAGCTTTTAATACCCACTTGTGCATCTTTTCTATTATAGGTGGCATGCTTGATATCCGGTGTCAATGGCTGATAGGCTGCACCAGTAGGTCAATGATGCCATTCGCCTCTGGTTCAGGCAGCATTGGCTCGGTGACGGATGAAAGCTAGTGCTGTGGCAGCGCGACGATACCGGTGGGGCAGCTGTACGGTGCTTGACAGCGGGCACAGTTGAAGAAAGGATGCATTGCCGTGCTTTCGTAAAGATCATAAAAGAAAAACATCTCATTACAACCTATAGCAGTTCAGTCCGGTGTACTCAGGAGCCGACGCTAAAGACAGTCATTACCTATTCCTCTAATAGTTTGCATAAAAATGGTTTACAAAGCTAGTCATACTTTTCTTAAAGCTATTATTCGCGAATCACGTTATACCTTTGTGACTTGACACTAACATGGGGGAAAACATTAAATGAATCGAATGTAGTTCAATTAAAGTCACAACCAACTTTCCAGTGCGCCATTACCTTGGCTAGACTGCAATGGAATGGTTCTGTTATTTTTAATTGTCGTTTAGTTGAACAAATTTAAGGTATAAAGGACATTAACACTTGATGTGACTGCGATGTAGAAGGGGCAAGGTTTAGGGTCCCAAATTCAGTAAATAACCAGGCCGCAGAATAAAAGTCGCACGCCGCTACAAGCACGTTTTGTTGCCTACTTTTAATCCGGCGATCTTGTTCAGTCCGAATAACGAATCAAGCGGCCCCTCATAGTTTTAAGCGTGCAGCCTAATTCTATCACATAATTTTGTCGGAACAGAATATATGCAAAGAGCCTAAGCAGGCGGGTCTCAATGCTGCATAGTTGGCGCGCGAGCGTGTCAAAACACCTTGTCTCTGCAAACATATCGCGTCGTGCTCGTATATTGCACCTCACTGCGAACAAGACGTGAAGACCAAGCCTAAATGCATTCGCAGCCCTCATGAATCGCCCGACATTTCGCCGTAGTCATTTTGCAGTTCTGTACTTACATTCGTCCGCAATAACGGCAAGCCTTTTCTTTAGCTGGGCGTCAAGCACCGGCCGCTCCATCGTGGGGTTGGGTGCAGTACGTTAGACCAGTATTTGAGAACACCATGGGCGCAAGAACGCCTTCCGCAGCGCAGGAGGCCATCTGTTAGCTTCCGTGTTCAATCACACTGCCACAACACCACCGGGCCGCACATATAACAAAAACAAGCTAAATAATGTCACCACAGCTAGAAATATTAGAACTCGGAATAAAGACTGCATTTCAGCCTACTAAAAGAAGCAGTGTATTGCGAGGCCCATAGTACGCATGGGACGCTAAACCACGCCACGGGCGAATGAAAAGGAGGCGCTAAATTCGCCTAGCGTTGAACGCTTTAAAAGACATTTGGTAACGTCACATTCCTGATGCACAAAACGACAAGATATCTTGTTTAGGTTGCGAAACCAGCCCACAGACAATGATTTCAACAATGATTTAGACAGTGATTTAGCTTTGGGAAGCGGGCAGTTACAGGCGACGCGGCAGGGGTGATGCGGACAGCCTCGGCCTCTGCACGGCTGCGCTGTCTACCTAGTTCTAATGTTCTAGCTAGTTCCCCGTAGCTGCGTTGCAAAATCAGAACGGATGACAATTTTGGCGAACGCCACACTTTTCGGTTTTAATTTTCACATATTGCGCGGCTTACTACGCTCTTCACAGTTTGGCTCATACCATTTGCTGTACGTGTGTGTACCTTGAGAACGCGAGCGTCCGCACGCCGCCCTAGAATAACAAGCGAAACTTGTTGCTAAGGCCACGCTGCCGCATCCTCTCTGTTTTGTGCGTGTGTAGTACATGACGTCATTGCACACTGTGCACGCTCTTTGCTCGAGCGATGCCCGCTGGCAGCCTCGCTAACGTTGTTTTTTGTGTGCGACCTTGGTTAGTTTTGCATTTTTGCTTCTGCCTTTCGCGGTCCTACGCTCTGCCTCACGTCTGCCTCACAATGTTTCTTCCTATTCGACGGCGTGTAATCATTAATCAAGGGGAATGCATTATTTATTTTCGTAATACTGCTTACCTTGTTCGACGTGCGGCCAAGGACACAAAGCTAAACAAAACTCTCGCGCGCACGCGCGCGCGTGTGTGCGTGTGTGTTCTCTGATCTCTTTTCACAAAGGAGAACGCCAAAATTGTCAATAACGTACGCGCAAGCGTGCTCAATTTCCTCCAAATTCTTACAAATTTTTTCGTTCTTTTTTCACAACTTTAGTTTCATAAATGATGTCTAGATATAGTTCTTTTCCAGACGCACAGAAACAAAATGATCGCGCACAATTCGTTCGTTCAGAATTTAGAGTCAATCCGACAGCGAAGCGGTCTCGTTAAAGGAGATATTAGCTTCTTCCCTAAGCAATATTGCTTTCCCAAGAATTGCATAAATAATTATAGGCTTCCCCTGACTCGTTCTATGGATACTGAGGTGTTCCAGGAAAATATATTTTAAAATTGGGGCATTTTACAGCCAGTGTTGTTTTGTTTGCCATGACATGCTGACGAATTTTTATCGGCGTGATTCCTTTTCATGTGATATCACAGTTTCTAAAGTACTGCCACTGCACTGCACATCGCTGCAGTCTGCCCTCTTGCTCGCTTTGCGAATGCGTACTGGGCCGCAGCGCTTCTCAGGAGTTCTACGAAAGCCTGTGTTCATACGACCTAAGTTGTGTGCGCACAGCTTGAACATATGCTTTGGAAGGTCTGCTGGGTTTAACTACGTTAAAACCCAACTCTTTTTGCCGGGTCTCTCATAGCCATTACATTACTGGAAAATAGAAAACACAACTATCACCCATGTACCCTCGCCACAGCCATGTTGGACATGCTACAGGAGATGCGAAGAGGCACTGCGCTGGTTCTTAGCGGTGCTAAAGGCGAGTGCTGCTCACATCCTTGATTATGAGACCGGAGCTCTTATAGCTTTTTCCGTTCTCCAAGCACCTGTGTCGCTGAATACGGTGTCGCTGGAGCGCGAAACGTAGTAAAGAGTGGGGGCTTATAATTTGCTTTAATTGCCGTGAACCTTCCTTATGCAAAGCCCTTGTTACCGAAGTTGAGGGAAGCGGGCCGCTGTTATCTTTTTATTTCTCTCTACTTCTCTTTATTAAAGCAACCTCAGCCTCAGGAAAACCCCAGGAAAAGAACTACACCTATCTGTAGGTTATAGAAAGCACTATAACGAAGCTGGATTTTATTACCCGCGTCCCTGCCTCAATTTTGGGCTTCAATTTCGATGTACACGGTCGTCCGCTTCAAGTCTGAACGCGGCCCGGCGTAGCCCGGCTCTCTGCGCAGCGCCTATCTCGTGCCCCTGTGTAACTAGCGCGCAGGCGCAGTGGAAACCATAGCCGTGGTTTTTCCCGCATCGTCCGCTACACAGCGTAAGCACCGCCGGATTGAGCTCGCCTTGCGGTGAAGTTCGCTTTCGCATTGAGCGCACAAAGCGCCCTGGTGATGACTATTTCCGACAGAATAGATTACAAGCTCAGCACCTGCGCGTGCTTGAGAGCTGCATCCACTATGGCACTGTTCCTTATTGTTCCTTCTTACAATCAACACGTAACAAAAGGCTAATACGGAGAAAAACTTCGTCCATGTGTGAGTTCAAGCGGTGTGCTCGGAGGCCACTAACATTATTTAGCTGTAACATTTCATAATTTGAAGCACTTCGTGCCCTTCAGCCAGAATAAACCGGCGACTTACGGGTGCTAACACATTCAGAATTGTGATGCCGTACGTATCAGCCTTATCAACGTCAGCATTTTAAGAAATAATTTAATGCCTTTCACGTTGCCACTACTCAAATCGCCGGTATCGTGAACTTAAAACCATAAATAGGTGAGTAGAATTTTAACCCCGTTTTAACGGCGCTTTGAGCTCCTGTGCCGATGCTAGAATCCAGAGGCGTTGGAGAGGCGCGGGTCTCTGAAAATAACCGGAAAGTGATGTTGCCTCTATTGTCGAAAAACTAGGCAGAATTTCAAACGTACGTTCCGTATGTGGAATACGGTAGTCTGTATTATGTACGCTGGCGATGCATTCAGTCCTCGAGTGGGCGGACTAGGCTGAAGGGCGTTGGCGGAGCAATGGCCACGGAACAGTAGGGCCAAATCAGAATGTTGTGCCCCAGTATGCACGGGAAAACTGTGCACTGCTCACGTGGAATATGACCTGCTCGGACACTGTCGAGGGTGAAAGCTGAAGGGGAAAGAGGAGGCACTGAGCAGGACTGAGGCACCGAGCGCGGGTCATGAAAGGCAGAGCACGGACGGCAACGAGGAATCGTCTGGGATTGCAGGAAGCCAGAGTGCTTTATCTTATTGTGAAACTTCTGTATCTGAAACTAGGCTTTGCATGAAGCTGCTTTATGTTGCTTTCTGGTCGCTATTTGATTTGAAGGTGATCTGATTGTTGCTAGTTTTGTGCTGGTAATTATGTTTTGGCACACCCTTGAAGATCATACTTGTCTTAATACCAGTTAGGTCGTGTTATCACGCTTGCTGTTTTTATGTGAAGCATAATAGGGACACTACTTAGCTCAACCATAGCCCAGCCTGGCGCGGCCGCGACCACCATTGACCTTTAATGACACGCTTGGTGTGACGTCATAGCCTAACTCCTGCTCCTCCCGCTAGGTGCGCTGCAGCCGAGCACGTGGTCTGACGTCACGCCAGCTGTGGAGAAAAGGGGCTCAACTCGGTGGTCGCCGCGCGGCCGCGACCACCAAGGCTAACTCCCGCTCCTCTCGCTAGGGGCGTTGCAGCCGAGCACGTGAAAAATATGTAATGAATAAAGCTAGTAGGAATGCAGCTGTCATGAAAAATAGGGCACTGTGGAATTACAATAGGTATGAGGTGGTAAGAGGGATCTGGAAAGGGGTGATGGTCCCTAGCCTGACCTTCGGGAATGCGGTCCTGTGTATGAGGCCAGATGTTCAAGCAAGGCTGGAAATTAGGCAACGGGGAGTAGGGAGGTTAGCTTTGGGAGCACATGGCAATACACCAAATCAGGGGGTACAGGGTGATATGGGATGGGCGTCTTTCGAGAGCAGAGAGGCTAGCAGTAAGATAGCATTTGAGGAACGATTGAGAAGGATGGAGGAAAAGCGGTGGGCTAGGAAAGTTTTCAGATACCTGTATATAAAGAATGTTGACACGAAATGGAGAAAGCGAACTAGAAAATTGACAAGCAAATATCTGGACAGCAGTAAGGGGGCAAATCAGCAATTATCGGTTAAGAAAAAGGTTAAAAGAACAGAGAGAGCTTTGTGGAAAACAGGGATGCTGACGAAATCGGCACTAGAAACATACCGGACCTTTAAACAGGAAATTGTCAAAGAAAATATCTATGATAATTGTAGGGGAAGTTCTTTGTTGTTTGAGGCCAGGACTGGAGTTTTGCGGACTAAGACGTATAGAGTCAGGTACCAGGAGATAGACACTTTGTGCATTGCGTGCGGAGAGGAGGAGGAAACGGCTGAACACTTGATACTTTTCTGTAAAGGGCTTCACCCTACAGTGGAAGGCAGCGGGGCTGACTTACCCAAGGCATTGGGGTTTAGGGATAGTGAAGGGAAAGTGGATTTTAAGAGGTTAGAAGTAACCAAGCGAAGGTTATCTGATTGGTGGCTAAAAGCAAGACAGGAGTAAAATTTCACAAGACATGGCTAGGTGGCTTGAGCCACCACCCGATGTAAAGGGTTCAGCCGTATCCATCCATCCATCCATCCATCCATGGTAGCACGTGCAGCCGAGCACGGCGTAGCCCAGATAGCTGACGCACGGCACGTGCGCCTTCGACAGAGCGCGGAGGCTCACGCCATTAAGCGCCTGAAGGGGGCGCGGAAAAGT
>JARKHS020033943.1:0-220040 GCA_030143305.2 Amblyomma americanum
ATGTCACATCTGCAGACTTGGCCTGTCATAGCAGCCCACATCTGAGCGGAGCAAATGAGTACGCCCACACCGGCTCGTGTGACGATGTTGGGATGGACCAGCTCGTCTACGATGTCCTTGCCACAGTGCTTAACCATGCCACGAATGACGAAACCATGGGCGTCTCTTCGATATCCTGGAAAATGTCACATCTGCAGATTTGGCGTGTCATAGCAGCCCACATCTGATCGGAGCCCAAGAGTACGCCCACACCGGCTCGTGTGACGATGCTGGGATGGACCAGCTCGTCTACGATGTCCTTGCCACAGTGCTTAACCATGCCACGAATGACGAAACCATGGGCGTCTCTTCGATATCCTGGAAAATGTGAGGGATCTCAATGATGCGTAAATGGACCTCAGTTTCTGAAAGCTCGCATTTCAAGCGCAGTTATACTGTGCGTCGCTTAACGTCCCCCTCGTCGGAGACATTTGCAATGGTATTGAGAGCAAAGATGATAAAGCCCACGAACTTTGTCTGCAAATGCTTCGGCAACAGTTCATCGATAACTGTGCGCTTACTGCCGCCATCGAATATTCCTCTTGCATAGCGGCATGCGTTACCGCCCACTGCTCAGGCGTGAGATGTTTGCAAACGTCCGCATTAGTGTTATTTTTCTGTAGAAACAGCGAAAACAAAAAAAATCAACGTGCAGTGGCCTGTTACCGTAATACCTTGCTTAACCAGAAAAGGAAAGTTGAAGCAGAGATATCCGTCCAAAACGAATGATTAGATTGCGGTGGAAATGAGATCTTTGCTCACACTGTGAGAATCGAGCGGTTGATCATCCAAGAATTGAGTAATTTTAGCTATATCGGGCGTTGTATGCCGTGGTAGACAAAGAAAAGAAACATTTTGTAGTGACACTTTGCCGTTTTCGGTGTGTCCAACCCAGTGCTCCGACCAAGTGCTCAACCCCGTAAAACCGCGTGTGTGTAAACGGTTGGCGCTGTTTTGCTGTTCAAAACTCTCGACACATTTCTTTGCAGTTTGCGCTCTTTCCAATGCGTGCTCAAATGAAAACAAAGTATTTTGAGCTTTTGATAATTCATGGCGTCATAGCGCTTACCATTTGGCTCTTGAAGCGACAACTGCGGTCCGATATAGCTATAATCGACGGAGTGTACGTCGGCATGACGTAACAAATTAGGATGCCGAAACTTAAATCGACGCTTTAAAATAATTAAACTGTCTAATTTCCGTCTCACAACTTTGAAAATATTAGCTTTTAATTCTTCACTTTTGTCTGTGTACAACCGATATCATGCTCGTTGATCCTGGTTTCCGGTATCAGAATACATGCAAACGGGCCCACCACCTGATCGTAAATTTCTTTATGAAAATCTGCACCAGCGTTTATAAACGAAATGTTGAGAAACTGAGCACATTGCGCAAAAACTCCTTTACGCTGAAAGAAACTCAGTCCTAAACATTCTGTTGTCGGTCCGTTTAAGTAATAGTCTCACGAGGCAAAATAGTTGAAAACGCGCACGTAATGCGGCCAAAGAAAGCTCGTAGTGATTCACATTTGGCTTAGAGAAGGTTAAACAAATTTTTCAATCATTCAGTCAATGGAAAGGTCGCACACTGAGCCCTAGCAAATATGAGTCGGCTTCTAACCCATATGATCAGCACCGTCTTGCGATGCAAGCGCGAAAGCGGCAGGTGTAACCACCGCATTGCTTTGCAGCTTGCGCTGTGGGCGTGGTCCTACCTACCCGTGCCACTCTCCTCGTTTCTTACTGCAACCAAGCCCAGCACACAGAGCACGACATAGCCCAGGAGCGAAGCACCAACCTCGTTGAGGTAGCGCGCCCAGTGTCAAGGTCACATTACGTAAATAGCAGCAGCCTAAATAATTCCAAGCCTGTGAACACGCTGTACATTCGGTTTAAAGCTAGCAGCTACAGGAATGTGACCCGTTTGTGTGCGTGACATCTTCGCTTGGATCTGCAGCAACCTATGTAGGCTATCTGTCAATCCGGGATTCGTCGTTGTTGTCTCAAGTCATAATTACATCTAGACTGGCGTTAAGTATCACATTAGGGGAGGAAGGCACCTAGAGCAAACTAGACGGTATATGCCACTCATTTGACTGTTGCAAAGCACTGTGGCTCTCGAAATTCACCTTGTGTGGATACTGGTGCAGATTTCGCGACGCCTTACTGTAACGTTTTGAGGTGAGAAGATTTTCATGTTTAAGCAAAGACATTGGGAAACAAGAAGGCCGACACGTTAATAAAGGTTGCATGGCCATAATTATTGACTGCCTATATAGTTATTGACTAGAATAGTTACTGGTTTTACACAAAATACGGAGTTTGATTCAAGGGTCAATATTAAGACTAGCAGGAAGCAAAGCAAAGAACGTTTCCCGCACTTACCTGTACTGAATTCAATGTGCCTTGTTTGTTCCTGCCACGCCAAAGTTGCCCGTATATGGTCGTAGAGAGGATCACACGGAGCGCGCCATGCGCTTTCATCCACTGTCTACACTCAAGTGTGCGATAGGAGGGTTAGGGTGATGGCGGCGCCACACTTCGTTCTTGATAAGCATAGGAGGTGCTATCTCAAGTAGGCTATTTAAAAACTGGACACAGAAAAGACCGATGTTCACTGTTGTCGCCAACTATCTCCGCTGCTTGCTGAAGAGAGTAAGCATAGATAGCAGTATTGATTACGGAGCGTTACCGTTCGCCTCGAGCTCTGCCCTCGTTATTTTTTTTGTGTGGTGGGTCCAGGATCAGGCACCCCTGCGAAAGACAGCTTAGTGAACGTTGGTTGCGACAAGGAAATTTAAGCCAGAGCAATTGACATGCTGTTGGATTCCCGCCTATCCATTTAAGGAAATACTACCTACATGAGGAAGAAAGTTTCTTTGACAGCGCCTTAGCAATTCTGCGTGCATGTGCGGTCTCATTTGCCTACTGCTGGATTCGAGCGGCACCAGATTAAGGGTACTACTCCAGAGTAAGCAGCTTGGCGTTTGTCGCCGCATAAAGACGGATTTATTTATTTCTGTATTTCAACAAATTCTAACTAGAAATCCGAATTCTGTATCTGCGAAAAACGTCCAAAGGTGCCATATTAAGTAATATATAATACTTTAAAATTTCTTTCACCTTCTGTATTTAATCGTCGATTCTGAATGACAACAGCTGCCACTGAAGTGGTCAACTTTATACTCACTGCAGCACATTTATGCCACAGTATTGCATAAATAGGCCCAAGCTGACATGTAGGCAGCATGCTTAAGATGACACGAATTATTTTTCTAGTACATAACCGGCGGTTTAAACTTAATATAATTAAACATAAGACGCTGTTGTGACATTGCGGATCGCCTGATGTAGTGTTATTTCAGGGGGCTCTGGCCGACTGGCGCCGAAGGCACATAACGATCGAGCACAATGAGGCTTTTGCCGTGTGTAAGAGACGAAGGCTTTGGAGAATGCATATGAATGCATCTGGGAGTTTGCTTCTCCATCTGTTGACTTCCTCGCAGTTAACATCAGGACCAGATGAAGTGAAAATGAAATAGAATTTTACGAAATACGGCTCCACGCGGATCCAAGATATAAGTAAGTTGTGATCCGGGAATTTACGAAAAGGCGTTTCATTTATGCTACACACTTATCGAGGGAAAAAAATTGTATGTACGACTTGAGAATCAATTACGCGGGCCTTGAGTTAGCAGTGGCGCTTGCTTTCGCCTGCGTGAGTTTATGATGAAAGATTTTCGAAATGAAGCTTTTGATTTTGTTGGACTTCTAATATTGCCGCATCGAAATGCCGGAATCACTTCAGATAATTCCTTTTCGTTTTGCTAATTTACCTGAATTTGACACAGTTATACATGCTGCTTTGATTGGCAGGCTCCCTTGAAACTACCGCAGTGTTGTGTGCGATGAATTAAACCATAATGCTTGGCGCTGCCTTTTCAGCGAGATCATTACAGCGCGCCTCCAGCCGTGTAAGATCTAATTGCTTCCAGAGAGAAGCACCACCACAAATGCAAGAAAGTGACACTGATAAGCGTTTGTCCAGGTCACTCTCGCGTTTGTTAGTGGCGACTCCTCTTTTTCTCACAAGCACCAACCAGACCAGCAAGAAGTTATGCTTTAATTGCTTACACACGTTAACGAATCAATGAATGCTTTCACTTTATGGGATTTAGCGGATGCTATATATCTTTTAAGCACATCCGCCATTTGGTGTTTCGCGCGGAGCATTGGAATTCATCGTCACAGCCAGAGCCTATAGATCAGCGCGCTGGCGCGCAGTGCTTGGTACCGAAGAAGCACACTTCCGCAAGAAAGCACTACCCTTTAGAGTGCTAGCGGCAGTAAACGCGACGCTTCCGCGCCTCTGAGATTTATTTTATCGCTGACAGAAGCACCGCCAGACATTTATTGCGCTTCCCGCTTCAAGCATGGGTGGGGGGTTGTAGAGTAGCAATGTTTCTTCACTAGAAGCATACAAGGATTGACCTTTCTTCTGTACTGGGAAAGATGAAAAAAGGGAAGCCAGGAGAAGAAGGGACGCTTTAGCAGATGCTTGAGGAGAAAGATTCTGGTAAAGGGCAAGAAACTAAGCGTAGCTTTTACAGGCTGTGAGCAAAGAAAACTGAGTGCGGTGAACACAAGTTCACCGAAGCGTTATAAAGTTTAGGCAGTAGGATATACACTAATTTAATCAAATAAAAAAAGCTACGAGATGAGAAAATGGAGTCGAAAGCGAATGAAATATCCGTGATGGTGAGCGCAGTGAATTTGCACAAATAACTTAGCCACGAAGGCGCGAGGTAGGAGTAAAACATTGAATTTGAATAGGAAACTTTTCCGCGATGGTGTTCAAACTCAGTTATGGGAATGACAAGGGGCATAAATACTATTCATAACTGTAATATTCAAACAGTCTTAATAAATTCCCAACACATCGACTGGAAACAAGGGATTGCAAACTTTAAAAAATTAAAAAAATTAACATTCAGATGAAGAAGCATACAGAGGTTTCTACTGCCTCATTGAATTTCTATTTCATACGAGACAAATGGCTTCTCTGCATGTTTATTCTAAGAATGGTAAGAACTCACTTATTTGTTGCCCATTTTTACTCCGGGGTAGATTGAAGCACCCACATTTCATCGTACGGTATGATCCGGTCAAGAAGCAAAAAATTATTTGCAAGCATTGTTGCCGGGGCACCATATATACTCGGAAGGGCATTGGGCAAAAACATAAGTTTACATAACATTGATAAGTAACACCGAAAGTTGGGAGCGTTGGTTGAAGTTTGTATTTCAAAAAAGAAAAAAAAACGCAAACAACTGACAGGGAAAACAGGATGAAACAACGACAAAGGCGCTGTGTCGGTCCAACTAACCTTCTGTCACCCCCCTGCTACGTTTACCTTCTATTGGAATCCACTCGGTTACATTTAAGGACCAGCGGTTACTTTACCTTCGCATTACATGCCCTGCCCAAAACCACTTATTCCTCCTGATTTCGACTAGGATGTCATTAACCTGCATTTGTTCCCTCATCGACTATCTCCGCGTCTGGTCTCGAGATCAACTACTGCCGATTCCATCGTCCCGTAACCATCACATGAATACTGGGTCTTCACACCCGATTCGACAGATGTCCTACGCCGTGTCTCAGAGAGTAATTGATGAACAGGCCCGTGACAGGTTGTAAGATGGAATTATTCAGGAGCCAAGTCCGTGTCCGCCCCTGTGATTATAGTGTAAAATCAAGATGGCACGTGGCGATTTTGGGTCGACTACCTCTGCCTTAGCCCATGTAACATAGATAATTGGCCCAATATTGGGAATATATTGGCAATGGCTGGTCCTACGAAGAGCCAGTGTGAAACCATAATTTTCCAATATTGGCCCGATTATTTGTGCTGCTTGGGAACACGGTCACAAGGAAAGATGTTCACCCGCTCTTGCCCGTTGATGATGTTATTCACTGCCTCCATTCAACTTCCTACTTTTCCTTTGTCGATTTAAGGTCCGAATACTGCCTGATCCCGATGTGCCCAAAAGTTAAGAAGACAGCGTTCGTGACCCCAGACGTGTTGGATGAATTTAACGTGATGCCATTTGGCCTATACAACGCTCTGGCATACTTTGAAAGTTGTGTGGAATGTCTTTTGCATGGACTAGGTGGGAAGTTTGCAGGTGTTATCTGGACGATCTCGTCATTTTCGGGAGGACCTTCGCGGAACATAATAGCGACTTAGCCGTTGTCCTCGGCTGCGTCGAGAGAGCGGGAGTTGTGCTGAAGAAGTGCCGCTTCGGTGAAGGCCAAATTGTGGCGGGGTCGTTTTTTTCACCAAAAGACAAGCATATGCAAGTCTCAAAGTCCTAAATGTCCAAGTCGTTGAAATAATTAACTCAGGAGCTTCCTGGGGCTTTGCTCTTACTTTGGGCACTTCATTCCCATGTTTGCTGAGAGCCTACCCGCTCACATGTGTCATGCAGCCCGACATTATTTTCCAGTGGGCTGCCGAATATGGTTCCGTGTTCCGCCACTTTAGGTTGCCTTGCGGCCTTTACTGCGTCATTCCTGCCCAACAGCCTCCATTGAACTCAACACTGACGCCAGCGGAATCGGCGTGGCTGCTGTGCTCATACACCTTCCTGTCGGGAATAATCACCTTGTCGCACACTCAGCAAATATGAATGAAATTACACTGGGACAGAACAAGAGTGTCTCGTCATTCTTATCGGCGTACAACGACTTCTTACGTACATTTACGCACGTGTCGTTAGTCATCACAGACAATCATTCTCTTTGCTGGCTTGTGAATCTGAGTGACCCATGGCCTCAGTTGGCTCTGTGCGCATTACGCCTTCAGAAATTAAAGTTAACAGTATCCTGCAAAAAGTGGCCGACGCTGGCTGCCTATCGCGGCTGCCTGTCGAGGCTGCCCCTCGAGACTTCTCATTGCGATGACGAAAAATTTGACGACTATCTCGTCGCCATTTCCTTAGCTTCCGGATGATGACACATTCCAGATATAACAACGCTTGGATTAGCACTTGCTACCGTTTTTCGAAGCTCGTGATGAGACATCTGTGGGCCCTTGCTGCATTGGCAACGGTTTACTCTACACAACGAAATGCTCGTCTGGAAGTCCGTGCTTTCTGCTACTCCGCCGGGAGGCTTGCATCTGCTGCAGCCTCCGAGCACACCCTATGAAAATTTTGGTTTTGACTTTTTAGGCCTTTTTGCCAGCTCGTTCTAAAGAAACCGATGGGTCATCGCGCGCGATGATGACTTCACGCATTGTTGTGAAACTAGCGCTATACGTTCCACCACCGCAGCTGAAGTCTGTCTCGTTATTCTTGCTGTCGTCCTCCAGCGTTGACCTCGTCGCGTCATTATCAGTGACCGTGGCAGGCAGGATACGTAGAACATCTTCTGCACCTTTGTTCTTGCCATTTATGTCACTCAAGCCGTACCACCCTGAAGAATGGCCTTGTTGAACGTACAATATTGTAAACTTACACTAGCACTGAAAACGCTTGTAATGTATGTGTACTGCCAACATAAGAACTGGAACGACGTGCTTCCCTTCATTACATATGCCTATAACAGATCGAGGCATGAAACAACTGCTTATAGCCCGTTTTTCCTTTATGCTCGTCAGCCTCGAAGTTCTTTCGACAAAATCTTACCAATCACTCTGACACCGTGCCCTCTATTTTCAAGCACCCTTTGCGGCGTTGAAGAGGCTCGTACGGCTACGCAGTCTGCCTGGCACGACCGCTCTCAGCAGCAGCACTAAGACCGCCAGCTCAAGGGTGTCTGCTACCTGCCCACCGACTTCGTATGGCTGTGGGCGCCTCTCCGAAAGCGTGGTTTGTCCCAGGCGCTGCTGTCGCAGTGCACACTTTCATTGTTCTCGCTCGGATGAATGACCTGTTCTTCGTGGTGTCTCGCCAATCTTCACAAGGTAGACAGCGGCCTCAGAAAACATAGGTTGTACATGTCACATGGATGAAGCTCTGCCACTGTCAGGACCCGGACTGACTGGCTCAAGGGGCTTTGTCTGTGAAGGAGGAACTGTTACGCGGCGCTGACGAAGCCACAAATAAGCGGCGGACGGGGAAGGATCTCGCCATCTTCGAGCTATCGCATCAGGCTCAGATGGGCTCACCTCTGTGAATACAACCTCTAAGTATACAGATTTCAGTGTGCATTAAATGACAAAAACACACCATTAACGGAGGTAGAACTACGGCGATGTGAAATGTCGTGTGGTGAAATATTTTCACTCTAAGTCTTGGTCCGCACCGGAGCAGGTGTTTCGACCGGATGGCTCACAAAGAGGGGCAGGTCGAAAGTACGTGTTTAGACTCCACCTCGGAGACATTACCGGGGCAGAAGGCACATGAGTCGCCGAAAGAACATGATACTGTGCCAGCCACGTCCAGGTCACCGCTTGGATGAGGGCGACACGTAACGTCCGAAGCAAGATACAAGCATAAAAGTACGGCACAGGCACTCGAAATAAAGCAAATTACGCATGTAATGACGAAGTATGAAATAAAGCTAGTAATGTAGATGATTAAAACAACGAACAACGCCGTTATATATACATAAGGTTTTTTGAGAAGTATTTTTTATACTGAATGTAAGAGGAAGGACATATGTGTCAAAAAAAAAACCCATGGAAAATATGTTCTCTCTTCTCCTCCGCAAACTGGCTCAGCGCTGCGGATGACATTGTTGACCCCACACCCGACCAATTTTAAGATGCATAGCACCAAATAAATAGTGTGCAAGAACTTAAGTGCTGCACGGTGGGTGGGTGTACCGTAAGGCGGGTGTACCGTAAGGCGGGTGTATCGTAAACCAGGTAATGTGCTTCGCGCAGTGTTTCAATTGGCTTTACAATGCACTCCCCTTACGGTACAATTGCACACCTCCCCTATCGCCGCACATTTTCTACCAGTCCGTGCGTGAGCCAGATGTCATACGCATACCCCCCCCCTCTCCCATCCCCTCCCCCTGCTCGTGTTTCGTTCGTTAGCTGTCATGGAGATCAGTGCACCGTTATTCTGCCACCAAACTCTATGAATGCAAGTGAAGAAGGAATTGGAGCTAGCGCATGTAATTCTTGGTCACTGGGGGCTATAGGAAGCTTCAACCCCTGCGCAAACCTTCAATTCTTCTTTGGTCACATGCCTCGACAATCTACTGCCCGTGGTACGTGTACCTTATATTGTAGTTGATTAGTTTACCCTAAGAGACCATGCGCCGCCGCGGTGGCTGAGTGGTTATGGCGCTCGGCTACTGGCCCTAATGAAGCGGGTTCGATACCGACCGCGGCGGTCGAATTTCGATGGAGGCAAATTTCTAGAGGCCCGTGTACTGTGCGATGTCAGTGCACGTTAATGAACCCCAGGTGGTCGAAATTTCCGGCACCCTTCACTACGGCGTCTTTCATAGCCTCAGTCGCTTTGGGACGTTAAACCCCCATAAACCAAACCAAGCCTAAGAAACCATGCGTTACTCATTCTTATTACATGTTCTTCCAATGCTCAGCTTTTTCTCTTCATAAGACCCAACGTGTCAGTACCTAAATGGCTTTCCCTGGCCCATTCCACTGTCTTCTCATACTTATTTTTACTTGGCAACGTTCCGAAGCAGGAACATTTGAATAACAATTTTACGCTTTCCATAAAAATGCAACCTTCTCTAATAATTTTTTCGCATATCAATTAAGGGTTCTAAAATATGATAGCTCTAATACTTAATACTGATGCATATAAAAACTTAGTACTGGCAAACGGACACATTTTAGTACTTGTCACAGCCGAGTGTCTGTGGACCATTTCCGAAAAAAAAAACATGTTGAAATCAAGAAGATAGGGCAAACGTGAGAAATACTTGGCGATTTATTCAAAGAAAAATAAAGAACGGAAGAGGGCTTGCTTTACATTGGAAGCGAGTTTTAAGCAAATTTTCCATTTTTGCAACGCTGCCTTTAGCAGTAGCAAACTTCAAAGACAGGCTATCTAGCTTACTGTCCAGCATTAAGCTGGCTGGCGTAAACACTGTCCTATTATGTCTTTCAAGCGTGTGAACATAGATTTGTGGATGTTACCGTCCAGAATAGTCTTGGGCAGCGTTCTAATCATGTGCCACGTATGTTGGAGCCGCCGCGTGTGTTCAAGCTCTCATTTAACTGCTGCGCACAGAGTCTGAGAGGCGTTTGGGGCGTCTTACGAAGACGCTTCCTGTGCGATGATGGCAACAACTGTACGAAGCGAAAGGCTGGGCGTACGCTTCTTGTGGCCACGCACCCCCCCCCCCCCCCCCCCCCCCCCAAGCAAGTATACCACCGGAAGACGACGAAGAAAGATGGTGCTCACGTGATCATAGAAGAGAGTCGCGCGTGGGTCGTCGCGGGATGTGCATATCACGTTTATGCTGTAGAAGTAATTGCTCAAGAAGCGGTTTCCTGCCTACCACGGCTTCTGGAGTGCTGCACGCGGTGCAGCTCGCACGCTTAAAGAAAACAATATTGAAGCATTGTGATTTTGTCTACAGTTTTCTCTCTATAATTTGCGAAGGAGGTTGCAGCAGTTGTAAGGTGACAGCAAGAAGCTCCCACGAAAAAGCAAATAGCAAACGGAAGAAACCTTGTCGTAGCTACCTGCGCTTTCCTGAATTTGATTTGAACCCGTTTCCTTAAGGTCATTGTTTCTTTCCTATTGAAGAGAAGACGGAAACGCGACTATAATATAATTTCTCTTGACTGATACAGAAAAGTGACCATTGAAAACCGAAAAGTTTCTCCCAAACGCAGTGTAGGTCATTGTTTCTCTTTGGCTATTGCTCTCTGATGGTCTGGAGCTGCAGCTTATACTTCCCAGGAATAAATATACTCACTTACCCGTCATATATTTCATTCCTTTCGCAAACAGTTGCTCCGTTCCCACACTCTTGCACATTTAGTTTTATCACAAAAAGTTCAGTCCCAACATTCTACTTCAAATGTTTAGGTCTTCAACCATGCGCCGCATTCAATCTCTTAAATTATAATAGCACGGCAATGGCATCAGCTTGTCAGAGGTTAATAAGAATCGCTGCATTAACCTGAGTTGAAAACTTTCTCAATGGAACCCCTGAACGCCCCATGTGCACACGCGAGGAACGGATACGGGTAAATTGTGTCGTCTCGTCAAACAGCCTCCCTCGGTTGATAGCTCAATTGTTTTCCCTTGGAGAACAACGGCCACGAATCATAACATTAAATATGCCTCTTCCACAACCTGTTTATGCAGAGTATCCACGACAGCCGATGTTTCCACTGCATCAAATGTTTTTAGTTCAAAAAAGTTATACAAAGAGCTAGTTATATTCTCCACGTGTCCACTAGTTTACGATGTAAGTATGCTCTAGAGTCTAATTCCTTTTCCGGAAAGAGCTCTAGTCATCCGGATCACTAACGCGGAACGTTTCTCTTATTGTGTTATTGATTCGATTAGCAAAATACTGCGCACCTGCAATGGAGCAAGGTGAATTGCCTACCCATTCAAATTACTCACCATCCCATTTCGCATTCCTTTATACATAAAAATGAAGTCAAGGATTTTAAAATAATAACTGATCAGCTTAGTGCCGGTTTCCTGAAACGCATTTATAATGGCATTCCCTAAAAAAATAATGAACAACCTTATAATTTAATCAGAGTACCAGGCAGGCTTTACTAAAGGAGATGGGAGAAATCGGCGCACGGAAAAATGCGCAGAATACAAACTGTCCCTATATATAGCTTTTATAGATTACAACAAAGCTCTTGACTAAGCCGAAAACCCCAACACCCTTGCAGGCATTGCGAAACAACGTTATGCAAGCGTTCTATGTACAAATACTGCAAGATACCCATAACGGCTTCACATCCACCAAGTCCTCCATAAAGTCTGCGATAAATTCCAATAGGAAGCGTATCAGGCAAGGAGGTACAATGTCGCCTTTGGTATTCACCGCTTTTTTACAGGAGGTCGTCACAGGCCCAGATTGGGAACAGTTGGGGATAAGAGTTAACGAAAAATGTATTAAATATACTGGGTTCCCAGTTACCAATGCCTTTATATGTAAGTCGGCGGACGAATTGCAAAAAACGGCCAATGGCCTAGACAGGAAATGCAGAACGGTGGGTCTGAAAACTATATGAGAAAAAATAATGTTCAGCAGCATCTTAAGAGAACAGAATTTTCTATAGGCCGCAAGGCGCTGGAAGTGGTCAAGCACTACATCAACTTGGGACAGGTGATGATTGCAGATCCGGACTACGAGAGTAAAATAACGAAATATATGGTTGCGATGGAGCTCATTTGGTTGGCACCCTCAGATCATGATTGCCAGTTTGACATTATGCCTCAAGCTAAAACAGCATTACTGCTATATAGTTCGTGCCTTTTTCTCTGTTTCCATCTCTTCCTCATCTTTTTCTGCAGCGCCATTCTTCGCTTGACATGTGTCCCCAACTAGCCCATAACCTCGCGGTTTTTTACCGGTACTCCCGTACTGAGCAGAAAAGTGATGACTATCTGTAAGTGTTCAACCTAAACTGAGGACAACTCACAGAGCTATGAAAAAAAATTGATGAGTATAAGTTGAGAAAGGAGAAGAGTACAATGGGCCTGGAAAAAAAACAGAGTTAACGACATACCAGTCAAAATCTATACGAAATGGGTATATGCAGGGCATGTAATGCGAATGCAAGAAAACAGATGGTCGATAATAGTGACGGACTGGATTCCACGTGAAGGGAAGCGTGGAAGGAGGGAGAGGGTTGAAAGTATGTAGGCGGATGAGATTAGGAAGTTGCGGGGAAAGCGTGGCCGCAGTTGGCAGAGGACCGGGTTAATTGGAGAACTGTAGGAAAGGCCTCTGCCTGCGAGTGGCCGTAGTCAGGTTGATCATGGTGATGAAATCGTGATCGATACGAAAAAAAAGGGTCAAGCGGAATTTCGATTGGCACTAAGCCCTCACAAAATCAATATAGCAGCCAGCAGAAATGTCAAGTCCAGAGGAGAAAGACAACTTCATTGTGAGACACGCCGTGGACCTCTCCAGTTGGCGAATGAAGAAGTTTGGGGAGTGCGATGAAGTGGAGATTATTAGCAGCAAGAAGTCAGCGCCATCACTGTGCATAGTCTGTCGGTATAAAGTATCGTGATGCAGCGCGAGCATCCAGGAAAAGATAGCAAAGACCAATTTTATTGTTATTGTTGCCTTGGTGACATGGCACATACCCAAGACGGGGGATTGGCCAGGGTTCAGAGGGGAGACCCCATAAAGTAGTGTAAACTGGTGACAAGCTAATAATTGTGTTTTGAGGGTGACGATGCTAGTGGTTGCAAATAAGCTGATGTCGTCGTCGTTGGAAGCTTGGAGAGAAAAAATCAGCGGGAAGCGCAGAATTATTAAATTTGAAATCAAAATAAAATTAACTTGGGTTCGGGTGCGAAGCGAATATAGACATCCGCACTACGCGATGGCACGGTACCCAGAGGCGATGAAGGCTCGTTATGCGAATGCGTCGCAATCTCTGCCTCAGTGAAGTGTCTGACAGGTATGCACTGATGCGCACATGATAAATAGTTCCTATGCCAATTAGGAATTATATTGTCGAGCAGACGATAAGAGCGGGAGCCGATAACGCAATCGCGTTCTGCTCCTGAAGGCAGAGGTAAAGCATCCTCCAATTTTTTCTCTCCTGCTTCATGCTTCGCTTACAACATTGTAAGGAGCCAGGCGATGGTCAAAAGAAGGCTCCTCAAAATGAATTCTTTCAGTCCCATTTACTATCATACTGTCACAACATACATAGCAAGGAGCAGGACAACATATCCGTTTACTGAGGCGAAGACCGCCTAACAGCCGCTTTCATTCTACACCAAGAACACGCTCTGCCACGCACTAAGATACAAGGTTCGGCCACAATGTGGCGCCAGCAGAGTGTCAGCAGTGTGGCATCGCCCCCCCCCCCCCCTTCCTGTCAAGAGTCATTGACTGGATGCTGCACGTGCGGGGGGTAGAGAATTGATAAGAGCGGAAACTTAACGGCTCGAGTGTCTTCGGCCCCGTAGGTTGACCCTGGAAAGAGGATAACATATGTGATCTGGCTTCATTCTCGCCACATGGACTACTTCGGGCATAGGTTGCATAGAGGAACGGACAGTTCCTGGCGAGAGAACCTCGTAGGTCACCTCACTGAGGCAGCGCAACACTTCGCAAGGGCCAAAGTAACGGCGAGGACGCTTTTCTCACAATCGAATTGGGCTCCACACCCAGATTTGGCCGCCAGGCGTTTAAATAATCTCCCTGTAGTTGATGCTGTAGTGCCGGGCATCGTGTTCTTGGCTCCAGATTCGCTTCCGAGCAAGGTGCCGAGCGGCTTCTGCGTCACGAACAAATTGCTCAGCTTCCACGACAAAAAAGGAAGCAGGCACCTCTTTCTTCCTTTCTTCTTTCACTCCCTCCTTTATGCCTTCCTTTACAGCGCGGTTCAGGTATCCAACGATATATGAGACAGATACTGCGCCATTTCCTTTCCCCAAAAACCAATTATTATTGATCCAGTAGGGGCATGGTGTCCAGCATGGTCAAAGCTTCGCGACCATACCCCGAATAAAACGGAGTAGAACACATCCATCGTTGCGGCTGAGTCGCGCAACACCTTGCATGACTTCCCGTTCACTACCAGGTCATGTATGTAAGGTTCCTACAGCTTCATGTTTTCATCGCAGTTACTGACATACGAGAACGCAACCTTTTCTTTTTTGCAGTTCACTGCTATGTGATTTCTAGCCAAATACATAAAGCATGCTGCTTATTTCTATACTTTTGCCAAAAAATTCCAAGTGGTATTAAGTCTCCGCCTCGATGCTCTGTTACTCTCGTCACTACCGGAGTGGCTAGGTCCGACAAGTGTGGAAGCACACAGGCATTTAACTCAGTTCATAGCACAGAAATGGAACGCCATTCAGTTCTACGCTGTATAAATGACAATGCGCTGCCGCGAGTGAAGTGTGCTTTCCCACGATAGCATCTAGGTGAGCTTAAGCATGCAACAGCGCTACGGTGCAGCGAGTTGGATGCGCTCCACAGTCCCTGCGCGCCAGCGCCGCTTCGCTGCTATGCACGGGCGCTCAGCTGAGTGCGGCCACGTTTCGTCATGTTAAGGCTGGAAGAGGACGACTGTGTACATCATAAAAAAGTTCTAAACTGTGGAGTGACTATGAGACTAAATTTGTTTCTTAAGAGTTGCCCAAGAGTACCCGGAGAGAGCCTCGACCGTATACAGAGATGTGAACTAAATTTTATAAAAAATTATCTCGCTTGGCAGTGCACACAATAACGGCGGTAGTTCGTTAAAAATTGGAGAGTACTGTTAGGAGTATCTCGCAATATCATGCAATATTTTAGCAGAGCTAATTTATTTCGAAAACATAACGGTAAACTTGTGTTATGATTCCTGAGATCACATAATGCTCTCATAATGCCTAAGCACCCGATCCGCTGGAGGTCACACCGAATCAACACAGTTACGTTGAAGTCCGGCGTGAAATCTCGTGCACTGGGTTTTATTTTATATACAGTCGTGCAGTATATTAAATACAGTCGTGACACATCTAATAAAAGGAACATCTCTAACGTCAATATAAGCTCACTGCACAGCGTATGTGCCTTCCCAAATAACGACTTCACAAGCTCATGGCTTGCGAATGCTGGCCGCTTGGCGGCGCGCTCCATACTTTGTTTCCCTCCTAGGTTGTCTTCCTAATATAAACCGTCTGCTTACGAGCCAGGAATTGCTGCAGCAGGTTAAACATAGCTTCATCAATTTCTTAGATTATAAAGCCACCTACCTCTGTGGCAATCACAGACTGGGAGACGAGAGTTACTTGAAGAAAAAGAGTCTGTGGAAAATAAAGAGTCCTTTGTAACTGTACTTGCATACAGGCATCTCTAAAATTCTTTACCTCAATATGTTTCAAAATCAAAGCACACACACAGCGAGCAGCGCTCAAATTCCGCATTACGAAGTATCGTAATATTCATTAAAATTATTTCCCGAAAAGACCTGAAGCCGCTCTACATGCGCGGAGTCAGTTCATGTCATTCTTGATGTCCTTGATGTCACCACATTTGATTCTTGATGACGAACGAACACAGCCATCAAAGTAGCATTCATGGGGACAAGCGAACAGTCCTGTTCTAAAACAGGCGTTGCTCGCAGTTCAATATTGGCGGTTGGATTTGGAGCGCGTAAGAAGTGACTTCAGCTGAGATACTCGCCAAATGATTGACCCATAGCGCAGGTTTGTTAACCATGCTTTGAAGGGTACTTCAGGCTCCCTTCTATAACGCTGTGTTCAAAGCAAGAGCAACATAAGAATGTTCATTTCAGAGGTCGGTAGACGAGAAGGACAACCATGCAGACGCGCTGTTGCACTTTTCAACAACAAAATTTTATTTAAACCACCGATTACCTTCAAGACAGCAGTACATTCTGCAGTTTGTTTTCCCAACACATATACCCAAGCATTCTGGGCGTCGAAGGCGCTTTGATTCAAAATATGTTGGTGAATGAATGCATACCCCCCGCCCTCCGGCATTCAGCATTAACCGAAAGTTGTATAGGATGGGGGCAGGGCCCCTCTGAGCTGAATATTTTATTTTGATACTGACACCTCTCAAAGATCCAGATCCCCCAGTATGCTAGTGTCCACGCGTTAGAAGACGGCAAAATGCAGAGTTCAATGTGGTCTTACCGATTTCATTTAAGTAGCTCATACTTGAGCAGAAGCCTATCGTTTTTTACATAACCTTCCCGCTCTAGATCCCTCAGCAAAAACGAATGTTTGAGGACAAATCTAAAGTCTTCGATTAGTGCTGTTGGTTTTGAATAGTATTTTTCATCATTCTCTGTGGGCTTGAAGCAGTCCTCTTTCTCTTGGCCAGATACCGGATGTATGACAGTCAGCTTTACAGTACGGGAGAAGGGCCACTGAAGAACATCGTCGATTATGCCTTTGTGCAGCTGAGTACGAATATGCAGTGACGCGGTGTCGGCACATTGCTTCAGGGTAATACCAGGGGACATGTAGTAGCCTTGAAGATACACAGGATAATTTGCAACATGATCCATGCCTTTCTTCATTACGATGTCCTTGCGAGTGCTTATTTCTGCGATGCTGAAATAGCAAACTGCAGCATTTAATGACACATGTGCCAGCACTTTTTCAAAACGGCATGACATCTTCTGCTCACTTTCTCTCATTTCCGTTTGTACCTCGCCGATTTTAATGCCATTTGCGCCAATCATGTCGCGAGTTTGTTCCGTGGCAGCTTTTACGTCTTGTAGTAGTGTTTGTTTTAATGAGTTTAAGTTTTCAGAAATTCCATTCAACGTACAAGTGGGTGTGTACAAGCACTCTGTCACGTTCTCCTTTACAGCGTCGCCAATTTCGTCTGTTTCTCGAGAAACTGTCGTGGCTTCGCTGAGCTGCTTCTGCGAATTTGTCTTCTACGGTTTCTCTCAGAGTGTTGATGCCATGACAGGCCTCATTAAGCGTTTGGCTTTGTGCCCTGCTCTCGTGCATACCTTGCCGCAAATCGGCTTTCAGTTCAGCCACGCCTTCGTGGAACAACGTGCTGAGATTTGCTAACGTCGGTGCTTCCGGCGACTGTTTTGAGCCCTTGGACACGTCTGACAGGATGGCTTCGTGGCAACCTGATGTGAGGTGTGCACAGATGTTTCCGCAAAGAATGGTCATCGAACATCGCGGGCAGGATGTGCAGTGGTGTTCACAGTCAACCTGGATGTGCTTCAGCAGCTGAGAAGCAGGCATCACAGCGCCGCAGCCAGCGTCTTCATTCCAACATCTGACCTGTACGAAGAAAGCAAGGTGTTTTTGAGGCGCTGGAAATATTTTTTAAAATTTTTAATTGGTTTTTGGGGAAAGGAAATGGCGCAGTATCTGACTCATATATTGTTGGACACCTTAACCGCGCCGTAAGGGAAGGGATAAAGGAGGGAGTGAAAGAAGAAAGGAAGAAGAGGTGCCGTAGTGGAGGGCTCCGGAATAATTTTGACCACCTGGGGATCTTTAACGTGCACTGACATCGCACAGCACACGGGCGCCTTGGCGTTTTTCCTCCATAAAAACGCAGCCGCCGCGGTCGGGTTCGAACCCGGGAGGAAATATTTCCCAGAAACCGAAATTTCACCATATCTTCTGAACATTTTCGAGAAGCTTGAAAATGCTTATGTACAGTTTAAAGAATGCAGCAAAATATCAGCTTTATTCATCTTCTCAAAAAACTTCTCCTTGGGTGCAGTGTGAGTCGTTCCGATCTAACTTATATAAATCCTCCTGCCAAAATCTGGTATAGGTTTCCAAATTCATACCATAAGCACTGCGTCTTCTGCGCTGAAGTAGCTGACTTATACGAAATGGTATGGTCATGCCAGAAAAACCCGGATATACCAAGAATCAATAACTCAACAACTGAGAGCTGGGAGGCGGCGCTGCCCAGCTCACATTTAGGCGCCAAGCTTTCGCTGGTAAACCGGGAAAGAGTGGCGGAAAAAACCGATGGGCTCCTGTAATGAGCGCCCACCCGAACATTCTATGCATTAAACATTTTTCTCTCTCTGTCTTCTAAATCTAGGGCCTCCACGGATCGAACCAATTGTAAAAAGCAGTCTCCAGAAAAGACTCCGGTTTCTCGGCTCTATCGAAAAAACAAGTGATTAAAATAACTGTTGGCAATTCTATTCTTCAAGGTGCTGTTTATATAGTGGTTGCCATGCTCAATGGTATTCATGATTATGGATGTGCGAGTTCACCTTCAGGATGCGGGAAATGGGCTAATTCTGGTGCGGAAGCATAGTTCTAGAGATTAGTAAATTTTAAGAAAGGAGTCGAAGCTTAGGGGCCCCTCATTCACTCTGCTTAAACATATTGCGGTTTACTAGAAAGACGTTCTAAAGAGAATAGAAAGACCTTCTGAACCTCTATTGAATCCGCCGCTCAAAGAAGTGTTCCGGGTAAGATGCGAAACGATAGCTTTTTAGGGGTATGAGAGCTCCCAGGAATCTATGAATGCAAAGTAGAGAAGGACCTTCTGTATATATGGGAAATAATCCATTACGCTTTCAAGTCATAGCCTTAAGGCGGAATTTAAGTGTCCTTTCAATTTTTCCACGTGATCCATGTCAGTTCCGCATTTCATGCCTCTTAATATCACTGTGCTACTAAATACAGCGTGATCATTGGCGGAGAGCCACCTCTGCCGCCATATTTGTGCCACTGCAGCAAGGGCGCCTGTGGCGACTGTAGAATTCTTTTATGCTGCATTAACTTAAACTGGCGTCGCTGTTGCCAGCAACGGCTCGAGACCACAAGATTCGTTGACAAAATTCATGGTTGGGATTGCAAAGTGTATCAGCGCTTTGGCACTAGAACCCGTGTCTGAAGCCAACCATTTGCAAACAACTGGGGGCGGATCCTTAAGCTTGTCAGGACAATGGCTGATATGATCCCTTGTTTCTTATATTATTAGCCACTTTATGACCTCAACGGTGTCATTCGCATAAGAAACGTTCATTAAGTGTGAGACGCTCTCATAGTGAGATTCGTGATGTCCTGGCGCGTTCTACAAATTCCGTGTTGGTGGGAGAAAGTGTTGTGCTTTATATTCGGCCGCGTTCCTTCGCGTTTCCTCCCGCTTATCTTTTAGCCACTCTATACGCACAAATATTTGAGATTTCAGGGTTCAAAATGCCTAACTCTTTGTTAAACGCACTTTGTGAAAGCCACGAAAGCCAGGTTCTGTAACACGGCAGCTCTGACTACAGTGAGGTTTTTGACCTCATTGAAGTTCCACTAATATCGACGGTCCTTAATGAGTGGCTGAACAAGGGGGTTTTGGGCGTTTCCACAGTATCGGCCGATCGTCGGAAATTTTTCGCGCCCATTCATTTCATAAAGCATGAAAGACTGCTGTCCTATCTAATGAGGATGTGAATCTACAATTTGCAATAACTTAATAAACAGGCGACAACGGGAATAGTACCTTACTGACCACCACCCAAAATTATACGTACGTCCGCTCACGCTTCCTGACTTTATCACATGTGTCACATCTTATAGCGACAGGTGCATTTGCAAATTCCGCATGTACAGTCGGGAACACACATGTACACTCGGAAACAATAGTCTGTGGACCACGTGTTCCTAAAACGAACCCGATAACTCCGCTACTAACTGGCGGCTGGAGACCCCACTTGTGGAGGTGAAACTCAATATTTTGTTCTTTCATCTCCACAAATGTGGCCTTACCCCACAGGCTTATAATACAGCTACCGGCTTCGTTTGAGCAACACGTGATCCTCAAACCTTTGTCCCCGAATGCAAGTTCGAGCGCGTGACATGGACTGATATTAGGTAGTTCTAGTTCCAGGTACAGCCTTCCTGATTTTTCATAATATAGCGTGAGCGTCGATCAAACTGCTGGTCAGCGCCTTATAACAGCGATAAGCATTCAGCACGCCTAGAGTTCGCGCACGCGCAAAAAGAGCGTCGTCTGCTACGCTGTTCCGATCACGAGGACACACGCCCTGCCACCGTATCTGTTCGCAGAAAACCTGCGGGCAGTAGAGCAAATGCGCATGGCTACGATACAGTGCTCCGCAGAAGGACATGCTTGAAAGCTGCATGCGATGCTTTTTTTATGACACATAGGCACTGAAATACTGATTGAAAAGCCGGTTGGTGCCACTTTTTATCGTGTTCCCTGCATCACAGAAAGCTTCCCAATTCAGAATGTTTGCATTCCAGATAGTGGTTTCCATGTGCTGCTGTGTTTCCTTCCTTTTATTCTTTCTTATCTTGACTGTGCTTCGCCAGGGTGGTATCCCATGATAAGAAAAAAAAGGAAGCACGTCTCAGCGTCACATCTTAGTCATGCACATGTGCTATAACTGCCCGCCGGTTTTTTGCGAACAGATATCACGGCAGGGCGTGTGTCCTCGTTATTGGAACAACGTAGCAGACGGCGCTCTCCCTTCGTGCGTGTGAGGCAACTCTCGCCGTGTTGCTCGGTAATCACCGTTATAAAGCGCCGACCAGCCGTTTGGTTCACGTTCGCTATATATTCAAAATCAGGAAGGCTGTACGTATACACAGTTCACGTGCGCAAACGTCAGAAGTCTACGTAGCCTACAAGTATGTAGTTTGAAACCCTTATAATTACTACGCTACACACAGATACACTGGTGTAGCCACTCTAATAAAAAAAGTCAAAACCACGCAGTCGAACAGCGGCGGAGCACTGCTATGCCGACGACAAACGCTACTTCGTCAGGATAAACAGCTGGAAAATCTCCCTCTTATCTGAAAAACACAAGATATTTCTCGCTTGAAACTAAGCAAGGGTAAGAATGGGCAAACTGAAGGCGAATACAACAGTTCGGAGCACGATATCGCCTCCAGGGATTGACGACGAAGCTGCTATCGCTGTGAAGTGGGCGGGCAGGGCACCAACATGTTGTCTACGCTACGTACGCAAGCAACGCAAAGACCGAAACATAAAAATCCGAAGTTCACGTACGTACGTGAGACTCACGCAGACCCTTTGCGTTCTGTGCATGCGCACTGTTCACCCGTAAGAGCTCTGCGTACGGGAAACTAAAACTGTCCTTTATTGCTTCTTAGCACTGGCCGCTCGAGATCATTACACGCTCTGTTAACGGCGGCTGATGATGGCAGGCGGCCGGGAGCTACTTGTGGTCTAGGAACTGCCGGTGCAACACTCTGAGGCGATAATGCCAATTAAAGCGGCGTGCTCGAGCTTTGGGGTTAAGTGTGAGCGCCGCGGTACACCTGGACATTACCAGCTGGTAAGGCTGTGGACGCTGAAGATTCGAGTTATGCCATCTGTCTGCTACGCCGACGCCCGTGTCGCGTTGGAAGCTATTGCTACAAAGCATCTTTCTTATCATTACTAACCTCTTACCTCTCTATTGAGTAGTTCGTCGACAGGGCACTCTTTGCGCTCCACATCCTCTTCCCGAAACTCTTCGCGGTCCAGAGGACAGTAATGCGCGCCATTTTGGACGCACTGCTGGCAACAGGCATCGCACAGTGTATGGGCGCACGGTAGCAACGCCGTCTTCCTGCGAACCAGCCCGCATGCGCTGCATACCCTATACTTGGGAACCGGCCTCACGAAGTGTAGGGGCCTCCAGTCGAATACATCGGAGAAACCGACCAGCGTATACTGTGAACTTCGAAGAGGCATCGGTACCCACGTCCGTTGACAACACTCCGCTCTGCATAAACTGCCAAGACGGGCTTCGGAAAGCGCAGTCTTATCGTTCTGTTCCTTTGACTGCCCCCAAGACTGCCCCAACGTTGCTATCAGCTTTCTTTTTTGCCCTGCGTTATCTTCTCTGCTTTTGAGCGTGGTCATGCATGCCCTCGCTATTTTCCAACTCGGATGAGGGAGCGTCGACCAGTGTTGATAATGGCCGTATCACGGAGCGCACGCACAGAATGAGAAAAGCGTGTAAGGCATAGAATGGTTGCCTGGGCCCTGATTGCAGGGTCCCATTCGACTACAAACGCTCATGTGTAGTAATCTTTTTGTTCCTGCGTTGACCGGGATACTAAGTGCTCTTTTATATATTTTGCGTATTATTACGTCCAGCTTGCTCTTATCACTTATATTGTAATTCAGATATGGTGCTGTGTAAGCGATTCTGCTTAAAATAAAACTAGCACACCGGTGAAATTCGGCGAAAAGACGCACGTGCTGGCAATGAACAGCCCAGTGTAACTGTCCTCTTCTGGGCTATTGTGTATACCGGACTCACCCCCACTTGCTTTTGAGTCCGTTATCGCCTTTTGTTCTGTCTTCTGCCCGCCGCAGAGAATAACTTGGGAAAGGCAGTGTGGTACCGCTTTTCTGTCTCTAGAAAACAAAAGTATGACGATTTAAGTTAAATAATGCGTTCAGCTGATGTCCTTGATAGCAGGCTACCACGAGGCCTTTTTTTATAACTCCAAGGCAGATGTTTCAAAGTGAAGAAACGTGAAAAGAAAGCGTTAAAAGTGCTCAAAAGAAACGCGGAAACGGTCGTTTCTGAAAATAGCATAACAAAGGGTACTTGCGCAGGACTCCTCATTGCGGGCGCGCGGGTATTCTCGAAAGTTCCCCGCTTTGCTCCGTGATTAGGCGATTATCGACTGGGCTGTCCACGCTCACGCGTTCATTTTAGAATATTTGAAGTGTGTACAACAACTACTCTGGATTGCGTTGCTCCCGCTGTCGTTTTGTTAATGGGCGTTTTCGGAAACGACGCTTCCGCAAACAATATTATGTACTATTAGTAAAGGAGATTATATAGCAATACAGGAAAACATTACTCAAAAAATATTGATAAAAGTATGCCTTGCTAAGAGCCGCCTGCTACGTGTTGCTTATCTACAATGCTTTTGTGCTCTCGGCGTGGTCAATGGGCTGTGTCGCCAATATATATGGGCAGGCCTATGTATTTTAAGATTATTGACATCAGTAGAATTCTATCCCCGCTTTCAAGTGCACTGAAGGTTAAAAAGTAAATTGAGAAATCTGTTTTCGCGTCTCTCATTTTATCATACGAAGTGCGACCATGCTAGCAACAGTTGTACAAGTCTTCGACAATTAAGTAAACGTTTACTATATGTCAGAATCTTACTGCAGACTGCGCTTTTGTTGGGGATCGCCCAACAGGAACTGGTGCAGTATTGGGAGAAGCTTGGGAACTTCGAAAACACACATTCGCAAGAATACTGCGGCCAGCAGCATATGTCAGATGACATACTTTTTCATGAGTGTCTGCAGATGTCTGTACACCTACTTAATTATCTCGAAAGACTTGCTCCATGTGCGTTGCGGTTGGAGATGCTAGTTCCCTGAGCTCAACTGCTAAAGGAATTTCGGAACGAAAGGACTACTGACAGCAGGAAAATGTATTTGTGATAGCAAATTTCCAGCCTGAAATCTTTCGTAGGCGTCGACAGCATTTTTCGCTCAGTGCCCCGCTTACGCTCTGTTGTCTACTCTGCAGAGCTTTCGATATTCCAGGCCTGCGTATGTACTGAAGAATGCGTGGAGGTTGCAAGGGTTGATACAGATTGATTATTATAAATATTCAGCGCGAATACAGCTAAACACTCAAGAAAGAGCTCATGGCCCAAGCGCTGATTAAGAAAAGAGCGCTTTGACAAGAAAAAGGCGACATATGTTCACACGGCAGGTTGTGAAAAAAATTAACTCGTGCCATCAAAATTCTAAAAAGTGAAAAGTCTATTACTCACGGCTGGCTACAGATCTCTAAACGCAAGTGCTTGTATGTAATATTTAGATAGTTATTTATTAGAAATGACCTACCGTGTAAACATATGTTGTTCCCTTCTTGTACAAGAGCTCTTTTCTTAACCAGCGCTTGTCCCATGAGCTCTTCCTTGAGTATTTAGCCCTATTCGCGCAGAATTTCGCAAATATCATTCCGTATCAACACTTCCAACTCCACCTATAATCGAAAACGCTGTCTTTTGCCGGGATTTCTGAAAAAGACAAAGGAACGCTGCCCCCCCCCCCCCCCCCCCTATCCCGCATTTCTTGAAAGCGGACGGAAAGGTAGCCATGTATTGCTTACGCGGTCCCGAAATCATGCGAAGTGTCGTCGTCCTGCTTCCGATCGCGTCCGCGTTGCGAGGTGAGTGTCGTGAAATGGCGCCAGAATCGTGGTTGTCGAAGTCTCAGCCGACTCCACCGTTAAACGCGCCTCCTCTCGCTGGAAGCTTCGTTGTGATAGCGCTGAATATTAAAGAGAACGGAACGGCGAACTTTATTTCAGAATTGTTTGGGCCTGTATATAATACGAGGACGAGATTTAGGCGGGCTGAAATCTGAAAAAAAAACCTTGCAGCTTAAGTGCCCACCTGCTACAGTGCGCAAATCCTCAGAAAGTTACGTTATCACAGACAAAAAGGGCGCTAAAGGAATATCATCCACAGTGCTTGAAGTTGAAGAAAAATAGAGGTCTAGTTAATGTGCAAAGTTTGTTACTATTGCATCTCCATACTTTCGAATAGGGCGCTAACACGTTAGGACTCAAGGACAAGTTTGGTAACCATGCCTTCTCAGAAGACTCATCAAGCAAGGTCTGGCTATGTGGATCGTTAGAGTGCAAAGGCACGGTTCCTGCGATATCTTACACGGGCCGTCTGATAGCATTGTGCACAAAACTTTTTAAGGTGACTCTTTAAAGCAGCAATTTCCTCTGTGTACAAGCTAGGAGCGTCGAAGTTAAATTCATGCAAGTTATATAGGCTCAGATGGAAACGGTTCTCCACATGTTGTTTAGGTTAAGACCTCATGAAGCCGATATCAATAGCTATGCCAAGAACTGCTTGCTTAAACTTCTCCCAAGCTGCTGATAACGGGAAAACTATGGCCGAGCAAGACTTCAAAGCTGCCCTCACTCGATGCTTACATGCCTCCTACTTTATAAGCAAAGAGTCAGCGCATATCATTCATGTTTCAATAATGATTAGTTCTATTCCAGTCAGCAGGTGCGCTGGAGTTGTTGAAGCCGGCACTGATTGGAGTTTCCAACACCTGAAGTCGCCATGAGCGCAATGATGAGGCGTAAAAAAATGGACAGAGAATGATTACTAAAATTGTAATCAGTGCAAAAGCACGGATTTGTGCTTTGTAAGAGACAACGATGAGCGAGCAGTGCCACGAGACGTAGCGCTCGCGCTTCTCGGGCATAAAATTGGCGAGAAAGAAAATAAAAATCGATGAATAAAATAAAGGTCACGTGAAGTTAAACGGTGACTTGTTGACATGTATTTGCGGATAAGCCGGTCTGACAAGTACTGCAAACCACGGCCGAATTTGTCGAGAGAATTTATGCACATGTCCTATCCAAGAAACTACTGTCGATCTGGCAAAATTGCGCTACACTGGCCAGGGATGAGAGGGCACAACCAATTTTAATGGCCGCCATCTTGGATTAGATGAACCGTAACTATGCCGCCATTTCGTCCCCTGAGGCCATAGCCACATAGTTCCACCTCTATCTACCGTATTGGACCGTGACGTCATCATTGGCACGTGGCAGGTGGTTGTTTCTACAATGCTATTGGAGATGGAGTTACGTGTCTCAATGCGAGATGCGCTGCTTTCTAGTTGCTGCCACAGATGGCGCTTTGATCTTGGGTTGGTAGGAGACCTCCCGGAATCTCGAAACGTGGTGAGTAGTTACTGCCACAGATGGCGCTGTGATCAATGGTGGTAGCAGACCCCACGTAATCTCGACACGTGATGAGTAAGAGCTAACGCTCTTAAAAAATCTGTATAACGCGACCGTCGTCCAGGTAGGCAAAGCGCGTTGTGACGGCACGGGGCGTCAGAAGCAACGACAATAGGTGTGTGCTCCAAGAGCTCACGTCAACACGATTGGTTGCTAGCCGCTTCCCATATGCACGCAAGGCCCCTTCCATTTATGGCACTCGTGACTGTTAAGCAAAGAGACAACAGGTGGCAAGGACATTTTACTTCAATTACGCAAGCCATGGCACTCAGAATTTTGTCTTTAACCCATTAACTCCCGACGTAGCGTATATGATACGCAGCGCAAAATTGCAAACAACTGGCGGGGCATGTACTTCTCCGTTCGGCAATACGTCCGCTCCTGTACCGCCTACCAACCTCACAAATCTGTCCCGTGTCGTTCTTGTCCTGCACTGCAGCCGGCTGCCCGTCTATCCCGCCCTCATGACCATGCGAGCATGTCATGTGTGAACCGCGCCCGTACACCGCCGCCGGCAATCCCAGTTTAAATGTAGCTCAAGAGCATATGACGCACTATCGAAGTGGTCATCTGGTCTCTGAACACTCAGCTGTAATGAAATCCTGAATTGTAGAGCAAAGAAAGGCAGAGAGAAATGGTTTACTGATCTAGGGTGGAGGTGGACGTATTTGAAAATGTATGTTGACAGTCCACATTGAAGTGTGCTGAGTGTATTACTGAATATAATAATTTCTACGCATCAAGTGCCGAATTCTTCAAGCCAGCAAACTGGGGCTCGATATCAAAAATAATAACACGAGGTGAACACAATTGCTCCTCGTCCACCTGAAACTTACCTAAGCGCATGCATGCAGAGAAGAGAAAGCTATATCCTTTTGTCAAATCCTTCACGACTACCAGAAGTTGCTATCTTTGGTGTAGAGAACTGGGACGACAGTGATTTACGGATTGCTGGTCAGCTGCATCTCGCGTTTAGTTACTCTATTGTACCTGATGGGACCGCGGTCAGAAAGGAAATTAACTATATCAACTCTGCTTCTATGCTCGTTCAATTGTGAGGTGCTTCGTGATGTAGGATGTTGGCGGGTTCTTTTAGAGGCATTGTTAATGAGATATGCATATGGACAATTGTAAATAGCCGACTTTAGTTCATCTGTGCCGCTTCAGCATAAACGCACCACAGGATTGTTCATACTAGGGTATTTCCTTGAATGACACTAGACTGCCCCGATCAAGGTTCTAATATGGCTGGAGATGTTGCAGTGCATCTACTTTTCCGCAGCGAAAATAAGATGAACTTTGGAGGCGATGATTTAGTGAATAAAGTTTCACCAAATTACGACCATTGTTTTCATAGAGACGTTTTAATCGTGCAATATGTTCTCACGTGAATATTTTTGGACAGTCTGGAGTCCTGTACTCAAATGTGGGGCTGTCCTACGTTTTTGTTGACAGAACGCTGGAAGTTTTGGTAAGGAAACAAGTCCAGAATTTGCTTTTAAATTCCTACATAAAATGCTTGAAGGGCCTTCGTTAAGAACACATGTGCTATGCTTGGCCTGCTGAAGGAGATGAGAAGTTACAGCTTCCAGTTCCCGATTACCCAACGATACAGCCAGTTAGCATAAGAGATCAGAGAAAAGTAGAATGAGTACAATGAGCTCACTCGAGACAATATTTCTTTTTGTACTTCGTCTTTCGCAAGAATTTGCCCTCGGGTGCGATTTACAGATTGCACCCAACTACCAAAACGCCTGTTTTTATGAGATGACATTTTTTTTTATTGAAAGCCAATGTCAGTTTTGAGATACGCACTGTTTTTAATTCCTTTGTTCTTGCATCTGCGCGTTTGCTCGTGGAATTGCACGAGGCCTATTAAGCACCTCGGGGCCATTTCGCTCATTCAGCAAGAGCACTTTGTTTTACGTATACATGGAACCTTAACAGAATGTTAGTTTAACCAGCTGTAGGGATGCCATGACGATGTATTCGGTTCAGTGGTGCCAATCAAGCACCACAAAACCTTGAGGTCTATTCAGCTTATGTGAGAGAATTCACGTTTTTTCATGACTATTTGTACATATTACGGGCAGAATTTGTCCACCGGATTGTGTTTCTAGATGATCTCCCTCACACGTACGGAGCAACAGTGTCGATTTGCGTCGCTGAACGTTTGCTTTACAACTAAAGAGGAAATAGCAAGTGCCTATGAACACGACGGAAATAAGAGCGCTTACAGTCGGAATTAAACAACGCTAGAAAATAATGTGAGGAGTTTGAGCATTACAAGCGAAAGAGCTGCGTCAGAGTCCCATTTCACTGCGAGTGCTTCGGGCTGAGCCATTATTATCTCAATTTGAGTTACTCTTAGCCCCATCACTCCGAATAGACCCCGCATAGTAAAAACTGCGCAAATGAGAGACCGTAGCGTAATGCGGAATCACCCGGTCTCAGTGTCTACTTAGGTTGCTACACGAAACTAGAAGCGCTTGCGTGTTTTATCTGCCGATTACATGTTTATTCGCAGGACGTACTGTTGTTCTCGTAATGCGCGTTCTGGACATTGATGTGTGATTTGTAACCGCGCGTTCATTTTGTCGTTAAATATATGCACGCTGCACCAAATACAAAGAAATTGAATATAACTAGAATAGAATGGCAACGAAATTTGAATAGAAATGCAATTCTTTCGCATTACTCTCCTGTAATAGGGTAGAACGTTGGGCCAGTTGGTGTAGCGACATAATTCACAGTTGCAAGTTTGCGCTCGTGTGTGTGTGTGCGTGTTTCTCCCTCTCGTTCTCTGTTATTCTGCGCAAAGTTTTTAATTATGACTCTCCTGTAAGTTCCTTAAGTGCACCCGATATTTTATTGTTATATATAGATCATCAAATACCCATGCACATTTAGTAAACAGAGAATGAGGTCCACAAGTCAACTTCGATGTAGGCGAGCTTCTGTTCTAAAATCGCACGACAACTTCAAGATATTGCCGCCAATATTTGCAGTGTTTGTTCGTTTTTCAAATCTGCCGCGACACTACCTTATCGCTTTGTTTGCGACGCAAGACGCGACTAGATTTATCTCAAATGATCGCAGCCAGGCAAAGCTGATTCTACGTTGTTCCGGAATGTTCTAGTAACTTTGCGCCCTTTATCTCGAATGTTCGCTATCAGCTCTAAATTGAGCACGGCCGACAGCGGCGGGCATTCTGTTCGACGACCGCCGAGCACGCTTGTCGCTTCGCCGCCGCCGAGTGATTCAGTCCATTTTGGGTGCAAGTCAGCCCAATAAACAGTTCTTTTAGAAGACCATTTCGTCCGTCTTCATCGCTGCTTCGACTGCCGTCACCACTACGTGACATCTGGTGGAGGTGCTGGGTAACTTCCATGTTCCGGACGCCCCCTTCAAGTCGTGAACCCAGCCCTAAGCGCTTCACACCCGAGGACGAACAAGCAGCTCAGCGAGCCAGCCGACGTCTCCAGGGAGAGGAGCCTGAGTTCGGGAAACTGCCGGACCGCACCAGACAGCGAAAAGACGCTGCTACCAGCACTGCAACCTCGCCAAAGATGTCGACACCGATCATACTGCAGCAGCCGCGGGTGCCGCCAACTTTCAATGGATCCCTAGGCGAAGACCCTGAAGAATGGTTGGACCAATTTGAGCGCGTGGCGTCATTCAACAAGTCGGATGATGCGGCGAAGATTGGACACGTTTTTTTCTCATTGGATGGCTCCGCACGCACGTGGTACGAAAACTACGAGTCGTCCCTTACAAAATGGGAGCTATTCAAGAGAGAACTACTGAAGGTATTCACCAGTGTCGTGAGGAAAGAAAGAGCCGAACGACTCCTCGAGTCCAGGATCCAGCTTCCGAATGAGCCCGTCCGCAGTTACGTCGAGGAGATGAAGCGCCTATTTCGCCGCGCCGATCCCGGGATGACCGAGGAAAAGAAAGTTCAGATTTTAATGCGCGGCGTAAAAGAACAACTCTTTGCAAGCCTCGTCCGCCAGCCGCCAAAAACAGTCGAGGAGTTTATGCAAGAAGCTTGCACGATTGAGAATACCCTCGACGTTCGAGCTCGGCAGTACAATCGCCCTTCCTCTGCCTGTGCAATCCGTTCGGACACGCCGGCCACCACCAGCGACAGCTTGCGGGAAGTTATCCGCGAAATCGTACGAGAGGAGCTACGCCGATTACTGCCATCTTCCCCACAGCCACAAGCAGCGACTCTGATGGATGTGGTACGGGAAGAAGTGCAACAGGCACTTGGCACCCCGATGGCCACAGAACCCCAGGCCATGACCTACGCCGCTGCAGTAAGTACTGCTCAGCCCCAGCGACAACCCCCACGTCCTCCCCGAGATGAGCCAATCGTTCCACAACGCCGCCTCCCAGCCCCCACCCGCCCAGCATATGACCGACGCTCATGGATGGATGGATGGATGGATACGGCTGAACCCTTTACATCGGGCGGTGGCTCAAGCCACCTAGCCATGTCTTGTGAAATTTTACTCCTGTCTTGCTTTTAGCCACCAATCAGATAACCTTCGCTTGGTTACTTCTAACCTCTTAAAATCCACTTTCCCTTCACTATCCCTAAACCCCAATGCCTTGGGTAAGTCAGCCCCGCTGCCTTCCACTGTAGGGTGAAGCCCTTTACAGAAAAGTATCAAGTGTTCAGCCGTTTCCTCCTCCTCTCCGCACGCAATGCACAAAGTGTCTATCTCCTGGTACCTGACTCTATACGTCTTAGTCCGCAAAACTCCAGTCCTGGCCTCAAACAACAAAGAACTTCCCCTACAATTATCATAGATATTTTCTTTGACAATTTCCTGTTTAAAGGTCCGGTATGTTTCTAGTGCCGATTTCGTCAGCATCCCTGTTTTCCACAAAGCTCTCTCTGTTTCTTTAACCTTTTTCTTAACCGATAATTGCTGATTTGCCCCCTTACTGCTGTCCAGATATTTGCTTGTCAATTTTCTAGTTCGCTTTCTCCATTTCGTGTCAACATTCTTTATATACAGGTATCTGAAAACTTTCCTAGCCCACCGCTTTTCCTCCATCCTTCTCAATCGTTCCTCAAATGCTATCTTACTGCTAGCCTCTCTGCTCTCGAAAGACGCCCATCCCATATCACCCTGTACCCCCTGATTTGGTGTATTGCCATGTGCTCCCAAAGCTAACCTCCCTACTCCCCGTTGCCTAATTTCCAGCCTTGCTTGAACATCTGGCCTCATACACAGGACCGCAGGGACCATCACCCCTTTCCAGATCCCTCTTACCACCTCATACCTATTGTAATTCCACAGTGCCCTATTTTTCATGACAGCTGCATTCCTACTAGCTTTATTCATTACATATTTTGCATGCTCTGTCAGATACTCAACACTGTTATTTATCCACACCCCAAGATACTTGTACTCATTCACTACTTTTAGCACGAACTCCTGTATTCTATGCTCACCGCCCTCTTCATTAAATGTCATGACTGCAGATTTTTCCTTACTATACTTGAAGCCTAATCTATCTCCCTCTGTACTGCATATGTCTAACAACTTCTGCAGGTCTTCCTTGTTGTCAGCCATTATCACTATATCGTCCGCATATATTAGTCCCGGTAATGTCTGTTTAATCAATTCCCCTTGCTTGAAAAAAGATAGGCTGAAACCTAGTCCGCTCCCCTCTAGCTTGGCCTCCAAACCTTGCAGGTACAACATGAACAACAAAGGGGACAGAGGACATCCTTGTCTAAGCCCCCGCTGTATCTCTACAGGCCCTGATACATTTTTTTCCCATTTTATGAGCACTCTGTTACCTCTATATATATCTTTTAAAAGATTAATTACTCCATTTTCCACATCCAATGTGCCCAATATGTCCCACAAATGCTCCTGAGTAACGTTGTCATAGGCTCCCCTAATATCCAGAAATGCTAGCAATAAGGGCCTATGTTCCTTTTCCGCAATTTCTATACACTGTGTCAATGAAAATAGATTGTCCTCCAACCTCCTTTGTTTCCGGAACCCATTCTGTAGTTCCCCTAACACCCCCTCGTTCTCCACCCAAGCCTGCAGTCTATCCTTTATAATTTGCATCACCACCCTGTAAACCACAGATGTCACTGTTATGGGGCGATAGTTACTTACGTCTGCTTTGTCCCCCTTTCCCTTATATATCATGTTCATTCTACTTAATCGCCATTCATCGGGAACTTTCTCATCCACTATCATTTTGTTCACTACCTGTATTAATGTTTGCTTGGATTTTGGTCCTAACTTCTTTATCAACATAATCGGGATACCATCTGGTCCTGTTGATGTGCCACTAGGAACCTTCTTCTCTGCCCTTTCCCACTCTCCTTGCTCAAGTGAAGCTATTGCTGTAACCGGTCTATCCTCCTTCGATAAATTATGTACCACGTGCTTTGCTGAAAATTTTTCCGTCATCCTTGTTCCTATGTGTTTTATTGCTTCATCCCCTTCTAGTCGAATACCCTCATCTGTAACTATAAACCTTTGTTCTAGCCTAGTTTTATTACTCATTGCATTTAGATGTTTCCAGAATTTTTGGGCTGCTTTTCTATCCTTTTTATTTACTTTTGACATCCATTGGGCACCCTTTCTTCTAATTTTCTCATTAATCAAATAGGATGCGTCTCTTCTACACTTTATGAAGGTATCCCATTTTCTGTCTACTTCAGGTTTTGGTTCCCCCCTCTTCTTGGAATATCTGTGTTCCCTGGATGCTTCCTTGCGCTTTTCTATTGCCCTCTTGACCTCCTCATCCCACCAACTCTTGGGTTTGCATCTTTTCCCTTTTAGCTTTACTCGCACCTTAGCTAGCTCTAGCTCCAGTAATCGAGTTAATTTGGTATAAGTCCATTCTGTTTCACTATCCTCAAAAATTACTTTCTCGATTTGTTTGGCTGCCACTTCCAATTGCTTTTCTGAGTACAAATTTCCCCCTGATTGTTTATCTTGATTCAGTCCTACATTGCTTTTTCTTCTGAAGCTCAACTTGATACGCTTGTGGTCACTACCTAGACTTCTGGAACCATCTTCATCTATGCTCATTACCCCTAATCTGTTATACATCCTCTGTGACATTAGTGCATAATCTATCGTCGAGTGCAGACCCCCCGCCTCCCATGTTATGAGCCCTTCACACTTCTCGGTGCTGTTGCATACAACTAAATCATGCCTGTCACACATGTCCTGCAGCATGCTTCCTGTCGAATCCGTGTACCCATCCAGGTCTTCTATGTGTGCATTCATGTCGCCTAATATAATTATCTCGCCCTGTCCTCCTAGCTCATCAATGTCGCTTGCAATACATTCTAACATTTTCCTGTTTTCCTCTTTGGCATTAACCCCTGTCCACAGGTATACAAAGCCAAGGAGTGTTTGCTTGCCTGCCACTGTTCCTTTTAGCCATAAATGTTCCCTGCATCCCAGTCTAACCCTTTGAAAATTCATACTTTTATGAATGAATGCCCCAATTCCACCTCCCTTTCTGCTGCCCTCTGTTCTATTGCAATATTCCCATGCGTAGTCTGGGTTACAGGGTGGTTGCTCCATGTCTCTAAGATGTGTTTCCGCTAAACCATATACCATTAATTCCTCCTGTCTTAACTGTTCTTCTATTTCCTCCCATTTCAGTCTATTCCTGCCACCTTGCATGTGAATGAAACCTATATCTGAATTAACTTGGCCCTGGCGCTTGCGTCTCTTTCTTCCCCTATGGTTCCATTGTCCGTTTGATCTTAATTCTTCCTTCTCTACACTGGTTCCTTCAAAGCTCTGGGTCCCCCCAAAAAAGCTGTTGCCTGGCGACCTATCCTACTACCCACCTTCTTGCCAGTGGCACCACCGTAGTGGATGCCATCCTGTGCAAAAGGGTGGGGCCTAACCTCGTACACTTCCCTGTTGACCTCCATCACCTCGTATCTTAGTCGTCGACTCAATAGCCTAATTACCCGATTAGTCTCCACGACCCTCCTTTCCGTTTCGCGAGCTTGCCTCTGGACCTCTGGGATTGTGCATATGGTCACATGCACACTCTCAGAGGCCTCTCTAAGCCTACGCATCCCCACCTCCAACTGCGTCTCAAGATTATGGCTCCTCCCCTGCAGTACATCATTGAGACCAGCATGGATGACCACAAGGTGTTCGCCATCCATGCTGCCCACCACCACCTCCCGGGCTCTGGCCATTGCATCCACCATGCACTTTCCCGACTGAGCCTCCACCTGCACCCGCCTGTCTGCCTTCACTGCCGTCAGAACGCCTCCCTCAACCCTCGCTACATTCGAGTCCCCGACCACCAGAACTCTCCTGCGCCCGAAACGTTCGCTTCCTAATTCCATCTGTTGGCCTCCGGATCGCTCTAGCTGACTCTCCTGCCGCTGTACTCTATTGTCGCGAGTTTCCATGCCCGCTTTAACCTTTTTCATTTCGTTCTCATTTTTCTCACTCAATGCTCGCTGCACTACAGCACTGTACGATCGACGAGCCTCGTCCCCCACCTGACCCTTCTCCGAACTGGGGTGCCCAGCCGGCCGCGACCTGAGCGCTTCAACCTGTTTTTCTAGCTGGGTCCGCTTTTCCCGCTCTTCTTTAATCTCGCCCACCATTCGCTTCAACAGGGCGGCATTATTCTCCTCCTTTTTAATCAAATCGGCGACCTGAGCTTCCAGCTTAATCCGTGCCTCTCGTTCAACCTGCCGGTCCGCATTAAGTGCATTAAACCCAGCTTGCCAGTCCCCTTTTAACGCATGAACGGCGTCCCCAAACCGCTTGCATATCTTACACACGAAGCTAGCCTCATCCGCCTCGGCTAAGCTCCCGAACCCTGTCTCATCTAAGTAACACCAACGGTCGCACTCCTGGCACTGTACTAACTCCCCGTCCTTGTCCTCCTTAACTTTCCTAGCTTGCCGACCCATCGTCCGGCCGACTACGCCTTGTGAAAGCCCGCCAAAATTCCTATGCGTAAAAACCCGAAAAGAATATTACACAAAACTTCGGCACTACGCAACGTAAAAGCCCGCCAAAATTCCTAGAGAAGAAACCTTCGGCACTAGGCAACGTAAGAGCCCGCTAAAACTCCTGCACAAAAACCTTCGGCACTGCGCAACGTAAAAGCCCGCCAAAATTACTACACAAAAAACCTTCGGCACTACACAACGTAAAAGCCCACCAAAATTCCTACACAAAAACCTTCGGCACTACGCAACGTAAACGCCCGCCAAAAATCCTACACCAAAAACTTTAAGCAATGCGCAAGGTAAAAGCCTTCCAAAATTTCTACGCAAAAACCTTCGGTACACACACTTCCGCTAGCCTTTCTACCCTTAACTCGGTTTAAAACTACTGCCCGAAAGCATGTACAAGCGCAAACACCAAAAGGCACTTAGCTTCAGACGTAGTCGCTGGAGCTCCGAAAAAAAAGCGTCCGCCTCCGACGGTGTCACGGGTATCACGCCTCAAGCCCCAGGAAATGTGACGCCTGGAGGACTTCCGACAACCGGCCGTTTTGCTTCCATTGCGGTGAGGCCGGCCATATTCTTCGTCACTGCCCGTACCGACGTATCGGTCTTCGAGGATTTGCCGTTAACGCCCCACGACCACGCTTCGGACAACGTCCGCACGAAATCGACGAGTACCTGCGTCGAGAAGAGTACACGCCGAACCGCTTTTCGCGCTCACCATCGCCGTCAACCTCGCGCTTTGCGTCGCCACGCCGCAGCTACGCAGCCGCGGTACGAGGAAGGTCGCCCAGCCCCCGTAGGGGAAACTAAAGGCAGCAACCTCTGGAGGTGAGGTTGCTCACGAGCTAAACGACGAAGATCCTCCACCGACCACGCCCCATGAAGACGCTGCACCCGCGACGCCGCATGAAGAACCGACACTCGCTGCACCGACGCCGCACACAATGAGAACCTCGACCACGACGCAAGCTACCTTGAAATCGACGCCGCCACCCAGAGGAGCTTCGACCACACGCCCAACCCGTGACTCGCATACGCGACGAAGCCGTGACCCGACGCCGAGAGCGACATGCAATGCAAGAGCCAGGACCTCCGACCTAGAAGTGACTATCGACGGCCGGAAAGTTACCGCTCTAGTCGACACAGGAGCCGATTACTCGGTGATGAATGGAACATTCGCTGCGCAGCTCAGAAAAGTCACAACGGCTTGGGACGGCCCACAAATTCGCACCGCTGGGGGCCACCTCATTACGTCATCAGGACGATGCACAGCGCGAGTGACCTTCAAAGGACATACCTATCCTGCGACCTTTGCTGTGCTACCGCAATGCTCCCGCGAAGTGATCTTGGGTATGGATTTCCTTAATGAGCATCAGGCGATCATCGACCTGCGATCCAAGCTGATCACGCTTTCGACGGACGAAGCCATCGCTTCGATGAAAACTCGGGAAAATCACGTTGCCGTAAGTGTCCTGGAGGAAGAAGTGAGCGTCCCACCCCGTTCAAGCGTTATCGTGACCGTAGGCGCCACGAAAGCCATAAACACTGAAGCCATCATCGAGGGGAACATGCAGTTGCTACTAGACCGAGGAATCAGCATCGCAAGAGGCATCGCACATTTCCGCAATGGCCAGGCCGAAGTACTGCTGACTAACTTCAGCGAAGAATACCGGCATATTAACAGAGGAACGACGATTGCTTTCTACGACGAAATATCTGACGTACGAGATTCCTTCGCCCTCTCCGACCCCTCCGCAGAAGATCCACCTGACCAAGAGAACTCGCCCACTTTCGACATCAACCCAGCCCTGCACCGGAACAGACAAGACCAGATCCGCAATCTGCTTCAAAACTACCGTGAGTGCTTTTCGACATCGCCGAAGGGGCAACAGACGGCAATTGCCAAGCATCGCATTATAACGGATCAACACGTCCGACCTCTCCGTCAAAACCCCTACCGTGTGTCTCCGCGAGAACGACAAGCCATCCGGGACCAAGTCGAAGAAATGCTTCGCGACGACGTCATCCAGCCTTCAAACAGCCCATGGGCGGCACCGGTTGTTCTAGTGAGAAAGAAAGACGGCGCACTTCGATTCTGCGTGGATTACCGCCGCTTGAACAACATAACAAAGAAGAACGTCTACCCCCTCCCCCGCATCGACGACACACTGGACCGCCTCTGCAACGCCAAATATTTCTCATCGATGGACCTCAAGAGCGGCTACTGGCAAATTGAGGTCGACGAAAGAGATCGCGAGAAGACAGCATTCATAACTCCGGATGGGCTGTTTGAGTTCAAGGTGATGCCATTTGGTCTCTGTTCCGCACCAGCGACGTTTGAGCGAGTAATAGATACAGTGCTGGCAGGCCTGAAGTGGCAGATTTGTCTGGTATATTTAGATGAGTCGTTGTCTTCGCCTCGAACTTTGAAGAGCACCTCAAAAGACTTCGAACTGTACTAGACGCAATCAAGTCGTCTGGCCTAACCTTGAAAGCAGAGAAATGCCACTTTGCCTACGAAGAGCTGCTGTTTTTAGGCCACATCGTTAGCAAGGAAGGAGTACGCCCAGACCCGCAGAAAACAGCTGCTATTGAACAGTTTCAACCGCCGGCCGATAAGAAAGCAGTGCGCGGATTTCTCGGACTATGCGCATATTACCGATGATTTGTGAAAAACTTTTCGCGCATAGCCGAGCCCCTGACCCAACTGACGAAGGCAGACGTGCCGTTTAAATGGGAAGCGCCGCAAGCAGAAGCCTTCAAGGAAATTCAGCGTCGTTTACAGTCCCCACCGATCCTTGCGCATTTTGATGAAAACGCCGATACTGAAGTTCATACCGACGCAAGCAGCGTGGGACTAGGCGCCGTTCTCGTTCAAAAAAGTGACGGGCTGGAGAAGGTCATCGCATACGCTAGCCGTTCCCTTTCCAAGGCCGAGGCTAACTATTGGACCACTGAGAAGGAGTGCCTTGCCATCATCTGGGCTACGTCGAAATTCCGCCCCTACCTCTACGGACGGCCGTTCAAGGTGGTCAGCGACCACCACGCGCTCTGCTGGCTTGCCAATTTGAACGATCCCTCTGGCCGACTCGCTCGATGGAGTCTGCGTCTCCAGGAGTTCTACGTCACCGTCGTTTACAATTCCGGACACAAGCACACTGACGCCGATTGCCTCTCGCGAGCCCCTGTAGATGCACCGCCGCTGGACGACGATGAGGACGCCTTCCTGGGACCCATCAGCGCAAGCTCTTTTGCTCAGCAGCAACGCTCGGATCCCAACCTAAAAGGCCTCATCGAGTACCTGGAAGGCAAGGTTTCTTCACCCCCCGCTTCATTCAAGCGAGGACTGTCTTCTTTCTGTGTGCAGAATGAGGTCCTTGTGAAGAACTTTACAGCGAACAAAACAGCCTACGTCCTTGTTGTACCTACTTGTCTCCGCGAAGAAGTTCTACAGGCTTCACACGACGAGCCGACAGCTGGACATCTCGGGTTTACTCGCACCCTCCGCCGCATTCAAGACAAGTATTACTGGCCCCGACTGTCTGCCGATGTCGCACACTATGTGAAAACATGCCGAGATTGTCAGCGACGAAAGACTCCTCCCACACGACCAGCAGGATTTCTGAACCCCATTGAACCTCCCTCAAGACCCTTTCAGCAGATTGGCATGGACTTGCTTGGCCCTTTTCCAACGTCAACATCTGGAAATAAGTGGATCATCATAGCGACCGACTACCTGACCCGCTACGCCGAGGCGAAAGCCCTACCGAACGGAACAGCAGCAGAAGTGGCCAAATTTTTCGTGGAGTGCATTCTTCTTCGACACGGCGCCCCCGATGTGCTCATCACGGACAGAGGAACAGCATTTACGGCGGGACTCACGCAAGCCATCCTGCGCTACAGCCAAACCAGCCACCGGAGGACAACTGCATACCATCCGCAGACCAACGGACTGACCGAGCGCCTGAACAAAACCATCGCCGATATGCTCGCTATGTATGTCGATGCCGAACATAAAACCTGGGATGTCATCCTGCCTTACGTCGTCTTCGCCTACAACACCGCAGTGCAGGAGACCACCCAGATGACGCCTTTTAGGCTCGTCCATGGCAGGGAGGCCACGACCACGCTAGACGCCATGCTGCCCAACGTTACAGAAGAAGAGAACGTCGACGTTGCCGCCTACCTTCAACGCGCAGAAGCAGCTCGAAGGCTTGCCCGATTACGGATCAAAGATCAGCAGCGGTCCGACGCCAGACGCTACAACCTACGAAGACGCAACGCGGAATACAAGCCAGGAGACCAAGTCTGGGTGTGGACGCCCATTCGCCGCCGTGGATTGAGTGAAAAGCTTTTGCGCCGCTATTTCGGCCCGTACAAGGTTCTTCGTCGGCTGGGTGAACTGGATTATGAAGTCATCCCTGACGCAATGACTGCATCCCAGCGACGCCGCGTACGACCAGAAGTTGTCCATGTAGTCCGTCTGACGCCGTATTATGCGCGCTAAAGGCCGCTGCATTTCCATGCTCTATTTTCGCAAAATCTGTTTTTTTCCCTTACTAGTCGCATTATTTGTTTTAATGCATCGGGTCGATGCTTCTTTGAGAGGGGAGTAATGCCGCCAATATTTGCAGTGTTTGTTCGTTTTTCAAATCTGCCGCGACACTACCTTATCGCTTTGTTTGCGACGCAAGACGCGACTAGATTTATCTCGATTGATCGCAGCCAGGCAAAGCTGATTCTACGTTGTTCCGGAATGTTCTAGTAACTTTGCGTCCTTTATCTCGAATGTTCGCTATCAGCTTTAAATTGAGCACGGCCGACAGCGGCGGGCATTCTGTTCGACGACCGCCGAGCACGCTTGTCGCTTCGCCGCCGCCGAGTGATTCAGTCCATTTTGGGTGCAAGTCAGCCCAATAAACAGTTCTTTTAGAAGACCATTTCGTCCGTCTTCATCGCTGCTTCGACTGCCGTCACCACTACGTGACAATATAAACAAAAACTGGAGACAGTTACATCTAGATGTCAAATAACACAATTTTAAAAATATGCGACATAAAAGATGAAGCAAACTATGAACAAAAGTCCCACGGATAGCTGTATTACCGGTATAAAGAAATAAAACGTTCGTGATATCTGCATTGATTCAGATATTAAACGAATGCGGAATAAGTGCTATTATAAATGCGAAGTTATTTTATTTTATTTATTTATTTATACATACTGCAGCGCAATTATATGCGCTATGGCAGGAGTGGGAAAACACAAAAATGCAAGGAAACAAAATGCAGCAAAATGTACAAAGTGAGCACTACAAAAAGTTAAAATCACAAATGAAATATCAAACAAGAAAGGAACTGTTAACGACAGGGTAAGAATACACAGCTATTATGCGTCTTCAACGGCAGTTACAAAGTTTTGAAATGGACAAGAACGAATGGACCCGGGTAGAGAATTCCAGGCTTCTATTGAACGGGGAAAAAAACTGAATTTGAACAAATTAGCATGCGCAAAATACGGTATCAAATTAAGCTCGTGATGACTTCTTGTAGATGATAATGGTGCAAAGTTAATGTAGTGGTTAGCTGACAGCCTTACTGAGGAATTGACGACACAATGTAAGAATTTTAATGATTCAGTGTGGCGACGGACAGACAGCGTGGTTAAATTCAATGAGAGAAGTGTAGAAGAGGGTGAGAAATCGCGATCATAACGATGACATATAAAACGCACAGCTTTCTTCTGGACTGCTTCTAACATGTTAATTTCGAATTGCTTGTACGGGTTCCACACTACAGCTGCGTAATCAAGAACAGGGCGGATTAGAGATTTATACAAAAGTAGCTTTGTGTCTTTTGGTGATTGAAGAATAATTTAATATTGTGTAAAGCAATAAACGATAGCTAATTGCTTCCCAATGGATGATAATGATGTTGCGAAATATGCCGGTGAAAAATGAACATTTACTTTACCTTAGTAATGTTTAGGCTTTGGTAGTAAGAAATCGTGGCATGATAAGTGAGTGAAACTTTGATGAGAAGAACGAATAATTTAAATTATCGGTATCGGAACTGTTCTTTTCGTAATCTTGGCGACGAGTGCGTCAAGAGAATAATGAACGACTGGTGAAATTACTGGATCTTATGGGCATGCTGTAAATACAAAGCAATACACAAAAAGTCGCTGAACTTAAAAATGTGTTGGTTGATTCTATATGCGCTGTAGATGTAAAATGGGTACTCTGTAATGCTCTCCCTGAGAGCAGATGCGATGGTTAATGTTCTGACGAGTATGTAAAAACACCGCATGCAAAAGAGGAGAAGGTTTTCGTGCAACTGAAATTAACTCTGTTTTGGGTTGAATTGCAGCCACAAAGAGATCAACATCACGGCGTTGCCGATAGCAACAAACGTGTTCTGGTATTGCCGAAGTACAATATCACTGCCGCTGTCGGCGTCGCTCAATTTAAAGCTCAGTAGCATCTGCAATCTCAATACAAACAAACATCTGCAATCCCAATACAAACAATAGCATCTGCAATCTCAATACAAACAAACGCTCCATACTAGTGCAGTCATGAACGGATTCCTTCGAAGTACAGGAAGTGAGTGAGGGAAATGCGAGAAATTTCACAACAGTGGAAATTTCCATCCGCAGTTGATACCAATGAAATTAATCGAAAACTAACACCTCAACCAGCCGCGTTATTATTTTTTTTCCAGAATAATAATACTATAGACTGCCTATTGCTCTGCGTATTTAGGATGCGAGGTACTTCTACGAACCGGGTGAATGCTCTCTTTGAAACGAATGTGTGCTGGAAATATTATGCAGGAATTGTTATCTGTCCTACTAAGTGCGCCAAGCTACCTTGATGTGATAACTGAGTATATTGAGGTGATATTTATACTATTATCCGCAGAATCGCTGGCGTGATACTTCCGCTGTTAGCAAAAACGCACGCAATCTCACAGGTAAAATAAGAGTGTCCAGCACCAGGGCTCAAAAGTGGTAAGCCATGTCTTCACTCGATCCCACCAATGATAACAGGAGCTTACTTAGCATGACCCCCCGTAGCATCGCACCGGAGGTTACACCACATAACCAGTGAGCCATCGTGGAGGCAAACGTTTCAACTTCTGTCTAATGAAAATAAACACGTATTTACATTGGCCACTGCTTGTGGTGTAAATGGAAGATGAGTGAGGCTTTCCTTCGCGTGAAACACCTAAATTTTTCGCGTGTTTATATCGCACGTGGCGAGCTCCCCATAATTTCGAAAACTTCTAAGTACACTCCTCTGGCACGGGGTGCTATTTTATTAATAAATATTAGGCAGATAGCCAATGAAGGTGTATTTTCGACGTTATATTAATAAATAACAGGTAACCACTCGGAAAATTATTGCTCTCTTAACGGCACGCGAAAGTGGGTCTAAAATCATGCTTTATTGAGAGATTGTAATAAACAAAAACACCAAGCAGAAGACAAAAAACGTTCGAGGTATTTTTTTGTCAATCATAAGAAAAGCAGTATTGTTGTGACAACCTTGATGACAAAAAAAAATCGCAGGAGAGTGTACTGGCAAGAAAACAGACTCACCGCCAGCAGAGCCAGAAAACCTTTCTACGGTGCGTCATGTGGAGCTGGCGTCATGCAACAAGACAAGGAGACTGGATTGTTTAGGGGCTGCCGCTTCTTCCCTAGAACATCCATTAATCGCCTCGTCGCCCAATAACAGGTTGTAGTTTCATCACAAGTGTTTATTATGAGGTGTGCGTTTTCCAAATAAAACTGAATTTAACGCTTTGTATTTAAAAGTAGGTATTGTTCTTCTCTTTCTTCTCCCGCTGTGCTACGGCTTCGCTAAGACGACACCTGTCCAGGGCAGACGACGCGCGGTGCGTATTGTGAGTGTGTTGCTCGTGTAGCTGTAAGTCGCCGGTATTTGAGACGACGCCGAGACCGCTATTTACGGCCGATGCTATGGCAAGCTTTCTCGCAATGCTCTGTCCATGATGTAGACGGCTGTCTCGCAGGGGCTGTAGCGCACACGATAAATACAGAGCGCTCAGCAGCATCTTGACGAAGTGAAATTGCCCGCTGAGCTCTTTCAGCTCGACATGTGCTCATTATAGAGGAAAGGCATCAATTTTTGTACGAAATGTGAATTAGAAATTTCATACTTGCACCACTTTTTCTAAACGGCGAGGATAGAATAGTAAAGGTTACTGGAAAGTTGTTACTAGAAGTGCCTGGGTCCTCTGTTGACCTGCACATACCCCAAACCCACGAGCTGCTAACGTTAAATCGATGACTGATCGATAAGCTCCTCGCACAAAGGTTACTGCTCCGGAACTGACGCAGCATACTACATTCATAGACACTCATTACCGGAGAAGAGGGCCGCAGGATTTTGAACGACCACCCCAGACACATTGGTGGTAATTAAAATCCCCTGTGATGACTACACTGCTTCCGCCGCTCACTAAGCTATCCAAACAGTCTGTCCTGTGAGCACCAATAGGGAAGTACACGTTTGCAATAGTAACTTTCGCGCACTGTGGAAGGGAGATATCGAACCTTTCACAGTTAGGAATCATAATTTTCTGTATGATAGAGGCCCGGTGATATATTTACGTAGAGATTATAATTACTAAACCGCCGACCCTGCGAAATTTTTTCATTGAAAGTGATTTAAGAGGAGATAGCCACGTTTCTTGCAAAACAACTACATATAGATTATATTTATGAAAAAGTGCAAGATCCGCGAGGGAAGAAAGTAGGGAGTGGCAATTCCACTAAACTTTAACACCTGCCATGATTATTGACTGATGAAAGAGGCCGCAATAACCCCTTTCAACATATCAGTACGGGATATGACTCCGGGGGGTCCTTTCTTCATTTTGAATTGCAGAACAACTAACTTTGAGGGTGAGTATGAAGCTCGACGCTTCTGGGAAGGGCGCAGCATTTCAACATCCGCGGTACATATATCTACGCGAAAGACACTGCCAGGAGCGCTATTGGCAGGCGGCCCATGGGAAGCGTCAGGGGGAGACATGGAGAGGCTAGTAATACCAGCACAATTTCGGTGAGATGCAGACGTCCCTTTCCAGAGCAGATCACTGAGAAGACACAGATTGGCCTGCAACAAATTGAGATAAAGCCTCGGTAAATCTACACAGCATTCGCTCGACCACCAAAGAGCCAATTCTACAGTGGACACTATCGAAGAAGCAGACTTGACTCTAGATCTCCAACAGAAGAGCACGCACGACTACGGCTAGCATATGAATTATTCTTCCGGTTCAGAAGAGCCTATGCATCTGCTCTAGATTATCACGTCACTCGAATTATCTCTAATCGGCTTTGTCCATCACCTCGTTTCGAACAATTGACTTCATCAACTGAGTAGTTGCAGTTACAGAGGCAACACAGGGGCTGATCACAGGCACAGCTGTCAGTCGAAGGACCTCCTTAAACACGGCAGCGGGTCGCCGATTTCCACGCTTTACCACTGTGATCGAACCATCGGCTGTTGGCGCATTGTAAAGGACGGGGATGCCGACGGTCCACACGGTATACTATCGGTCGGACCTTGAGTTTAGAAGGTTAGGAGGAGCAAGCAAAGGGTATGCCTGAATCTGTCGCTACACGGAAGCCATTTAATTTTGTGCTGCACCGGTAGGTTGAAAATACCGTCACACCTTCATCTTAAAGTTCTTCCAATATTTCCGGCGGGAAAGCTGCGGGGTGGACACAACTAACAATACCATTGGTGCCTGCGCGCTGTTCCGGGATTAAGGCTTTCACCGGCAATGATTAAAAAATTTTGCACTGAAGGAAGTCTTTGAAACAAGCAATGTTACAGGAGTTTCGGAAAATGCCTCTATGGCCAAACGGACTTACCTAAGAGATCTATAGATAGTATTTCGTTAGAGACCTTAGCTCCTAATGAAGAACTTTACAGCTTTTACTATTGACCATGCCCTCACAGATCGGTACAAGAGCCACAAGGATGACGCCGATTTCATTTTTCAGAAAAGAGTCTAGCGGCAAGCTTTGGGTGGGCAAGCTGGCAAACCATGTCATCGACCCTCCGCCTGGGAAGGTCAGGGACATACTTGGCCAAAGGCGCCCTCAAATACACATTAACCACGCCTACAGACTTAACCTGAGATCCGGCCAAATTCCCCCACTTAGAATGGCTTCACCAATCATGAGCGCGCAGGAGAGAGAGAGAGAGAGGGGGGGGGGGTGTTATTGACGGGAAAGGCAGAGAGCTTGGCCTGAAAAATAAATATCCGGCCTTCTACTCTGCACAGGGGAACAAGAAGAGGAGAAAAAAGAGGGTCACGACGGGGGATGATGATGATGGGAGGAGGTATATGAAAAAATACATAAAAAACAAGGCACAATTTCTAACATCAAAATCACGAGGCAAGGCACCACCAATTCACCACATCAGACCTTTTAAACAAGTACCAGCAGCACAGCATGATGATGATGTCCTCTGGTGTAATGGCACATACCCACGGCGGGGGATTGGCCAGGGAACATCTTCATCTTCAGTGGAGATTCCATTACTTCGTCTTTTTCCTCGTTGCATGGATTTTTTTTTCGGGGGCTCTGGTGCGTGCACGTGGCAGGTAACTGAGCATCAACGTCATCACCGGCGCCTCGAGGAGCGTCAGAGTGACAGGCACTAGGCAAAAAAGGGGCGCCCTATAGGCCTACAGACTCCATCTCGGCCTCGCTTCTACCCGGCAAGTGCGTTGGCGAACGCCTAAGGCAAGACCTTCCGCTGTAAGAGAAGGCTACACACCGTTTTGATGCCGTGACAAGTCGGTTGGCTACACGGAGGCTGTGATCCTGCTTGGCTGCCATGGACACTTCGGAATTATCCTCCCGAGAGGTGAGTAATCTCCATCATGCGCTGCGCGGTGTACTTCTCAGCTAGCCAAATTATTTTCCGCGAGGGATACGCACGAACCACACACAGACTAGCTCCTACACCAGGGTGGAGAAGCACTTCTACACTTGTGCTTTGTTTTGAACGCGATAGCGTTATTGGTCCCGTTCACCAGAAAATGCCGTGTCGGCGTTATAAACCAAAAAAATAACGATCATGGCTCTGGCAGGTGGTCCTTAGAGAGCAACCCAGGCAGCAGGTGGGCCGCCTAGGTCACGTGACCTTGCGGCATCATCAGACTTGCCCACCGGATAATGAGCGAACTGCCCAACTTGACTGGTGGCAGATAAATTAATGATTGGTCACTCGGGAAGAGCAACCAGGGCTCGCATGGGGCCTACCGCTGGGACCACCCGGCATCGCAGGGCAGTGTCACATTGCTTAACCGCTGCACTGCTGCCCAAGAAGCGTACGAGGACTCCTATGCATTGTTCAATGTAAAGCTGAGAATGAATTAAACCACAACGCTGTCGCATCATACCCTTAATGCGGTGCTTAAGTGCGCTTAAACAACGACTACTGACACATTTTCACGTATTGTACGAGATCACAAGCCTACCGCTATTCTGGTTAAAACTGTACATGCCTTGTCACATCAATTGGCGCGATATTGGTGTACAACGCCCTAAATTGTTGCACGCGTTAGTACCAATAGCTGCTCGTTCATTTCTATAAGTGCCTGACTACTTACGTGTGCATCACTTTAGACCTTTCCCTAGTGACTTCTTAAACTCTTCATTTAGAGAAGAAACTCTGAAAAGGACGTCTCCTGGACCGCATATAAGGCAACGAAGGAGAAATGTCACCTTATTTTAATCGTCTAGAAGAACGACAAATACCTACTTCACTCAAAATCATCACACATGACACGGCATAATGGTGCACAAGAACGACACTCATGACTAACTTGCTTAGCGCATAGCTTCCTTTGCATCGCGTGAGGAGAACAAACGTTGTGTCGAAGCTGACATAAAAGATAAAAAAAAACTAATGATTCACATATCTCAAAAGACATGTTTATGGTGAAAGCGAAGAAATAAAGAAAAAAACCATCTGCGCCTGCCTCACACGACAGGAGAATCGAAGCGGTACTCCTGAGAAGGTTCAGCAAAACTTCGAACGGGAAACCTAGCGTTTTGACAGGACAAACGACGGCGAGGACAGGGCGTCTATAGATCTGCTGGTTTCCCATTATGCTTTGCATTAAAGTACATAGCACTTGTAGTTGTATTCTGACGGACGTGTTACTTTATGGATATATTCCTTGCTTTAATGTAGCCTCTTACAACCACGACAGACAGGAGTGGCTTCCAGTGCGCAGGTTTTGTGTGGTAATGACCAAACAATTCCGGAGGTCGGCCACAGCAGATACCTATAGGGGAGCATACCAGGCAAAATCAATTATCGCACGGGCAGCTTGTAAGAGGGCGCAATATGAAGCGCGCAAGTGCTAACGTCCCCTAACCAATAGAATAATATATTAGTTGCGGGGACACGGGTGTCTTTAACAAGTACTTTTCTCCCATTCCTCAAGCACGCTGGAGAACCGGACGCAACCACCACCACGGATCAAGACACCCTTAACTCTGGAGCCAGCCCGCCTTCGCATCTGCTCGCAACCCGTAAGGAAATGCTTCTGTCTCTTGATATTCTCATAAATCGTTGCTGCTTGTCGCCATGAACACAATGTAACTCCTTTCTAACTGTAACGTGTTTTCTTCTCAGATTAGCCACCGCGCGTTTCGTGCAAGCACTCTCGGCTCATCTCGGTCGGTTCGGATTGTTTGATTCGAACGTTATTTTTTTCATCTGAAACATCAGCCTCGACACCATACTCACGGACCATGGAAACAGTATATTGTCAGTCCACAGCTATTTTATCGAGCTTTATAAATACTTCTTCGCAGTGAGCCCTGGACAAAGAAAGCGGTCACCTAAGGAAACATTTTCGCCGTGACTGCGACAGCCAAACAACGTAGAGGCTGCGGGCGGGCGGTACTCGATCCAATTTAACATCAGTGTCGAACAAGCAAGCACAAGCAACGAACTCTTCTTGCGACGGACCCGCATAACTCACGTGCCCTACATTATTCCCGCTGCCGATATAACTCATTCGTGCTCGAATCAGGAAAGCGCGAACTCATGACGTCATGTGTGACATAATGAAATCGTTCATAGAGATTTCTCCAGCAGCCTACGTCGACATAAGTGATCTAGTGGGGGGAACATGTTTCCAATTTACTTCTGCGCGACATTTTGCGCTCAGTGTCAAATCATTACAGGAAACAACAAAGTATCAAACTTATAAAGATTTTAGAGCTCTTGCTGATAAATTATACTTGAGGCCATTCAACGTAACCGAATCCAAATTGTTATCTCAGCGAAAACGCCTGTTGCGATCACTATAGGAACCTAATGCTTAACATTTATTAAAACTAAGTTCTGGTTAAGTCTTCAAATTAGGCGCTCAATGATCATTACGTATTCAGCAATCGGATGAAAACAAGCAAAGATGCTTAGGCATTCGCGATGTTCACGGTCCATTCTTGGCGCGACGCAATTCAGTATGGGTGCCCGTAAGGGGTAACGCTGTTTAGACTGTGTGCACAGTAGCACAATCTCGGCGTTGTATTTGCGCTGAGCTTAGTGAGCAATAATATGACACTGTCATTTACCAACCCGCACTCCGTAGGAGATACGACGAGACACACTGGATCAGGCTAGGTCGGTATTCAATGCTCAATTGAAGGCGGCGGGGTGTTGATCGAGCGGACGTCAGATCATTTGCTACGGTGCGAGAGCTTTCACTACACTGGTTTGGTTACGTGCAGGCATCGGAGCTACACACACTTTCACAGATAAGGTCTTTTCGCTTGCCATGTCCTACGCGGGGTGACAGAACCAAGCACGCGTGCCAAGTTCGTTGTGCGCAGAGCATGTCCAAAGCAGCAGTTCTTCGTCGTCCGTTGGTTCAGAGTGTGGCGTGAGACAACAGGACTAAGCATCGTGAGAATCAAAACCGAAAAACAAGACGGCACTGAGGCAGGCGACAACACAGGGCGGTTAACGCCCTGTGTTGTCGCCTGCCTCAGACCCATCCTGTTTTGCGGTTTTGATCCTCACGATGTCCCACCAACTAGCCTGCAACCGAGTCCTTCTAAGGACCAAGTAGATAGAAAAATCTGCTTCATTCACTGGGGCGCGCACACGTTTCCCGAGCATAGAAATTGCGAAAAACTGGTATCTTAGCGGTCTAAACATCTAACGGTGAAGAAGATAAGGTGCATTCTATCGTTTCCGGAGCGAGTTGAACAGCGTCTTTCTCGGTACAGTCCGCGCCTCCATGCAGAAGAAAACTTGAGTTTCTCCGCTTCCATGTTTCGAAAACTTCCGTGAGAACATTTATACAGATATATAGCGCTGGTTGCATTCTAGATTACTTTCTCGCCTGACCAAGCAGCACTAGCGTAAAAAGTGAACCGAAGTACAAATGATATAAAAACGAGTTTTCTCAAAGACCGGCTGAGTTCTTAAGCAGTTCACGAGGTTGTTTTTGCGGGCTAGATAGTTTAACGTTGCAGCATCTGGCAGCTAAATTTTGCAACTCGGATAAATCTCACGCAAGCACATACAATCGTCGCCAACGGCGGGCTAACTATCTCAGCGCCCATGGTCTTATTATGTGACTCAGAACACAGACACAATGAGACACACATCACTCACTCACTCACTCACTCAATCACTCACTCACTCACTCATTGTCTTTGAAACGGCTAGGCGCCAAAGTAATAATGTTGCATAGAAGCGAGAGCCTTTTATGAATCACCCCGCACTTGTATTTCTAGGCAACCAGCTGTGTATTCATTAGCCGTTGGAGTCAAGAATAAATCCCTAATGGTTAACTCCGCATTCCAGTCTGCCACTGGCAGCGGCATGCATATACACCATACCGCAGCTTCAACATCTACTCTTTCTTTTGTACAGTATCTGTCGGCTAATAAAAGAGAATTTTTTGTTGTAGAGGGCTCGAGCACTGAAGCACCAGCGCATTCGGCGTCTTGTCTTCAGGTAGAAAGAAGGATGAGCGTATGCCGCTGACAAAGGGAGAAACGCGCTTATGCCGCCGTCCGGACGCCCGCAGTTCCCTCTCTCTGGCACTTCTTGATCTCACCGCGAGCTGAGGATGCGGTGTTCGGGTATTGCGAACACTTGGCGCAGACGGATCTAAGACAGAGTATGCCGGCTTACTGAGTCAGTATGCTGCAAGGCGTTAACCTGGAAACTTTTTCAAGCGCTTGAAAAGGACCTGGAACGATACGATAGACAAACACATGGTACGCTAGATTACGTTCCACTGTACTTTGCATTTGTATGTCTTCTCATACGTGGGGCTTCAAGAAAGCGCTAGTAAAAACGCTTTTCGAGTCTAAACACGTTCTTAGGGATTAACAGACGCTTAACACAAGCGTTCATGTTGGGGGAGATAACGTTCAAAATGTTTAGGCTTTAATCGAGTGTTTACCTGTCAAGTCATTATGAATTTTTTCAGCTTTGCTAGTTTAGATCGGTAATTCGTCCGAAACTCGGTTAAAAGCTTCAGGCAAACCAGGAAGCGAGCTCATGGCTGTTTTAAACGAGGCTAATAGAGCCGAAAAAAGACTCCCCCATATGCACTCCAAGTAATGAAAGTGGGATGGGTTTACGGGAGATTGCAGTGGATTTGCTGATTGTGGCATCTACTCGTGAATATAGGGTTTAAGGAGCTGTAACGCAAATCAAATACCGGCGTGGAATCCGTTGCCAGGGAAAGAGGCGGACGAAACACGTTCAGAGCACTCACTATCATTTTTATTCCTCACATTAGGGCTAATGGGGAGTTCAGGCAGTGACAGCATGGTTAGAGAGTTTAAGGTACTCTTGGAGACTACGTTAAAACTCTATTTATGATTAAAATCTGCGGTTAGGAGGCTCTACCTTTCTTATGATCGTCGCCGTAACCACCGCACCAGTCAATTAAAATCTGTGCCTACATGACCTTGTCACTAGAAGAATTTTCCCTAATTCGTCCTGACTGTAAGAGCAGTAAAGATGTGCAATCAGGCGCTGCACTGAATGCGCCGCACATTCTTTCTGTTCAACGTGGAACAAAGCAGGAAGTTCTTGCTTAATTTTCTTTTTCAGGTCCCGTGGCCAATGTGGAGCGCCAGTGTGATGGGGACTCTTCTGAGTCCCACGGAAAAAGCTGCACTTCATCGGCAGGCCGGACGAATCACCATCGGCCTGAGAACCACAGCAGGCCGCCGAAAAGACATTGTTGTTCCTATTGCCCATATCATACTGCTAAAAAGTGAGCCTTTATTCGCAGTTTTCTCTTACTGCCATCCTCTATAGCATCCACTGGCGCCCTCAGGTCATTCTGAACTAGACCCAGTACAAATCTTTAAAGCGTATAGACTTGGTGCAGCAAGCAGAGCCGTTAAAACCGACGTCATAAATCTGTCGCAACCCTACAGTTATAAAACGGGCGATTATTGGTCTCACTCCCGAGCATATAGCGAATTTATGCTTTTTAGCGAAGGTACAAAACCTGGCCTGAGAAACACATATAAAAAAGAGCCAGTGAAGGACTCGGATTATTTTAGTTTTCTTAATAGTTTAGGCCTCTGCATGGCTACTATCGATAATATCAACAGGAAAGACTATGCTTTTGTCATGTTCCTCTTCGTCCTATTTGGGTCCAAAAATAGAACATCTCTCTACAAGGCAAAATGCAGGCCTTGAGAAGTGAGACCTCCCCTCTGAAGAACCACAACCCACCAGCCACCCACCGAACGCCACCTTCGACCCACTTCTACCTTCCTCACCAGCCAACCTCCAGACAGAAAAAGTGTCCTCACCTTCCCGCCAACCGAAATGAGCCTTGAACAAGGCGCCCACCGATAAGACGCCTGCACAGCTGCGGAAAGAGACGGAGAAATCACATTGAAAATGAGAGAGCGAAAGCACGCTACTTCACAGAAGCACCACCCACCAGTCACCCTCTCATGCCCCCACCCCCCATTCGGGGCACCCTATCCTTCTCACCACCTCCCTATACACACATCTAACAATTCTCCAGAATCGCACACCTACGACTCACATTCGCCCTACATGGCTTATACCGAAAGCGTTCATTAGAGAGAAGCATCAAAGTATTACTCGAGGGTGATTCCAGCTGCTTTCGCAGAATAGGTGCATCAGATGCCGAATGGTACAGTAAATATTTCCATCACGCGATCGAAATGGGACCCAGTGATTTGAATCTCAAGGGAACTCTTCGCCATGCTTTCACCTATAAAAGACGACAACGAGCGACGGAGCTTCCTTTGACTTTTGGGTGACATTGCTTTCCCATTCGGGGTACAGCCTATCTGAAGAGTCAAGAACCCGTAGGAACTGCTTGAAATGACACCTTCTCAGAGTTTTGTACTATCCTTTGCAGCCCTAGGTTCCGGAGCGGTGAGGGCGACAGTTTCTCTCCTCTACAAGCGATTTGGGGCGCTCGTGATGCAGTACGAGTCACATAACAACTGGAGAAGCTAACTTCTAATACTGTGCACTTTTGGCGAATGCGGTGTATCCTTGACGTCCGACTTAATCCACATTCATAGTAAGAAGGCGCTGAACAACTCTCTTTATGCTGCCTGGATGATCTCCCCTACGACAGAATTCAAGTGAATGCCTTATTGTCCATGGCCTAGTCCTTACTGAATCAGGCGAGGACACAGAGTGATAGTTCACATTTCCCAGTTTGTGACCAACCTTGATATCTCGATGGCCATTAGATGCACGCGACGACTTTCACTCACAGTTATCAGTGCTGAAAAAGAAGGAAGTGCTCTTTGCTCTGAAGAAAGTGGCCCACAATTTTACCGCTTAGAAGTGAAACTATCACGCCAATCAGGAGCAGTGAGAAAAATCGAAGAACAGTTATCACCTTTCCAAGTGTCTCCGGGGTGTCCCAGGTAAAGCTTCTTAAAAATACCCTCGCGACAAAGGCGCCAGCGTAACTAATTGTTTCTTAGAGCTCTGAGTTCACCGTGAGAATGCCGGTGAAGTGCAAGGCTCGTATTCATCTGTACTACTCTAATTAAAAAAATACCTTGTACACAGCAATCATGGCAGCTTTTTGAAACACGAATGTGGAGCAAGTGAATGTGGAGCAAGCGCTCTGCAGTGCGCAGATTAAATAATCCGCCCATAGTATATTTAGTATATATTATGCTGACGATTGTTTATAATAGGCTAACCTGGAAGCTATGCATCCATGTCTTACTTTTTGCGAACATCATTTTCATAAGCATGAGTTTATCTTTTCTTGCAAACAATACCAAATACTAATACATTCTCTCCCCCCCCCCCCCCCTCAAGGCCTACAATACTGATTGAAACATCAAACTGCCTCCTTGAACTCTGGGTAACACTGAGAAACTCATTTGCTTCGAGAGGCATCGTTTATGTGCCCTTCGGTGAAACCTGCCTAATCTCATCCGTCGCGTTAAACCCAGGTGGCTGCTGACCAGACACGAGAGGATTCACACCGGCGAGAGGCCCTACCGCTGCCAAGTCTGCCTAGCAGCCTTCAAGAGAAGGGAGCACCTCCGAGGTCACCTGCTCAGGCACACCAGCGAGAAAGCGTTCGAGTGTCCCTGCTGTCTCCGACGATTCAGGGCTTCGTCTAGCTTATACGAACACAAGAAGCGGTACTCTCATTAGTAGTCGGCTGCCGTGAGTCCTCCTCGGTGCCAGAGACACTTGAGCCTTACGCTGGATACAGTAACGGTAGAAAACGTTTTTCAAAACCACGTCTAGGGCACGGAACCCTTTTCTCGGCCACAGGAAGAACGCAAAACGGACTGGTGCGCGTCACTGAAACAAAATCAATATTCGGCAGGTTGCAGAAAGAAATTTTTTGAAGCTTGGAAAAATAACATACCTTGGCGCAAATAAATTCACACGTGGAGCGAAAAAATTGGGCGTATCCTGAGGCTATAAATCTATGTGGTTTTGATTCTGACATAAGCAGTTGGAAGTTGGCGCCTGTCCGTTGTCTCCTTGTCTCGTTGTTTTGTCTGCGTGAATTTATTTGCGCCAAGGTAGTATTTTTTTCCAAGCTTCAAAATATGCTAAACCAACTAACCCAGCAACATGCCTTACTGTACAAAGAAAATCGCAGCAGCCTTCGCAGAACAGGATGGCAATTCCTTGGACGATGGCCTTCGACGAGAGTCAGAAAGTTATGAGACGAATAAAGATAAAAAATTGTAGAGAAACATCGCCATCGGTGAAAACGTGCCTGTGTGAGTTCATCGTAGCTTGCACCTGCAGCACTACGTTGACTATAAACGAAGCCGAAAATTTCAAGCATGCTCTCAAGAGGCTCTGAAAAAATGTACACACCGCGGTCGGTCATTTGTAAGGCGCTGTGCTTTGTTCTTTTTCATCTTCTTCCGATATTGCGTTAATTTATGGATTATCGAAAGTTGTGGTTGAATACCGCAATTTCATACTTTTGCCCCTAATTCCATTCTTCATAGTGTACTAAAGCCTAAATACTGCGATTCTCAGTTTGGAGAATAATTCGCAGCGATAATTTAAGAGGAGTCCCCTACTGTCCTCTTAGCTAAGACCTCCTGATATACCATTTTATTGTATTGGCCGTTAGAGCACGTGCTGGAGCCAATTTTAACATGTTTCTGCAAATCATTTGAGCAATACAGTTAAACGTCACACCCACCGCGGTGGCTTAGAGGTTACGGCGCTCGGCTGCTGGCCCGAAAGACGCGGGTTCGATCCCGGCCGCGGCGGTCGAATTTCGATGGAGGCGAAATTCTAGATGCCCGTGCGATATCAGTGCACGTTAAAGAACCCCAGGTGGTCGAAATTTCCGGAGCCCTTCACTACAGCGTCTCTCATAGCCTGAGTTGCTTTGAGACGTTAAACTCCCATGAACCAAAACCACAGTTAAACGTCACGAAGTAGCACATTGGGCAAGACGGACGCAATAGTGAAGGGTTGCCGACTCATTCAGACCACCTCAGGTTTTTAACCAGTGCTGACATCGTGCAACGCACGCGCGCTGTTGCATTTCGTCTCCATCAAAATGGAGCTGCAGAAGTGCTGACAAGATCCCGCAGCCTCGGCATGAGCAGCCGAACGCCAAGACAAATGCGTCAGCTCGGCGCGTTCTCTGAGCTGAAGGTCGCCGGATGAAATACCGCCTTTCGCTGAGAGCATGGAAATGAATTCGAAAGGAGAATCCTCGTGTGCTGTCCGCCCTCAGTGCGAATTAAAAAACAACATATTTTTAAAATAAATGCAAACGTCGTGAATAGCTGCACTCGTGCTCCCGCATTCCCCCCCGTCTTATATCTCAGCCCTCGCAATGCTTTCTGGGTGTGTGCCCTTAGCGGCGGATACACGAAATGAGTGTAGTTAGAAAATTAGTATTTTTTAATTGCTTTTTATCTGCTAGGACAAACTTCAGCGAAGCAGGTGAAGCTGGTTCGAGCGTACGCGGCAGTTGCCAGGACGTCACCTTCGGCACAGCGGTCCGATGTTGCCACTGGAAGCAACAGGAGTGGAATGCGCGCCGCAGCTGGTAGAACGTTAGAGCGCCGACTACTTAAGGCGAACACGTGGCAGTAGATGCGGGCCTGGCATGGCGTCACATAACCTATATTGAAAAGCTAGCTTGAAGGCCTAGGGCCAGCGCTGCAACCATCGGAAGCAACATGGTACCATATGGCTAAACTAAACAGCCAACCGCTAAACAGCAGTCTGTAGAATGTGAGGTGTCAATACAAAGGTAAGCTGGTTGAATTTGAATACCGCAGTCGACTAACAACAGTCGCAATTTGGGCAATCACAGAGCAAGCACCTGATGTCCAGCATTCTCTGAATGTTTTATTACCTATGAGTTCTAAAAGTGGTTGTGCAAGTTGATTGCGCGTATTCAGCATATCGGCCGCCAGGCAACATGCCGAGCTGCCATGACATAGTAAAAGGATTGCACCAAAAAGCAAGTTGTTTTTGTCGTCGAACCCTTTACCGCGTTTGTGTGATGGACACCGTAACACCTCTGCAGCCTTCCGCGAGGTTTTCGTTATGAACATGCGGCTCAACTAGCAGATCTTGCTGCTGTATTTGTATAGAATGTACGTCCAACACATCCAAGGTGAACAGTGTAGCAAAAGAGTTTTGCGTTCAACCTACCGCTCTCTGTTCTTATGCGACGCTCGATGACGGCGATTCGGGACAATTCGGGACAATTCTGTTTCCTCAGTTTCAATCCCCAAGAATGTGCGCTTTTAAACCCAATACGGAGATACTTTCAGACCCAAGAACGACGTTTATTTAGAACTTCATACAGAACAAAGAGGCACAGGTCGGAGAGGGTCGAATCCAGGTTCTTAGAGCTTGGGATTTTGTGCGGGTCATTTGGTTGTCCTTAAAAGTTCACTCCACGCTTCGGTCTTTGCTGCAAATCACTGTCACACTGATAGACACTGCCTTCAATTAGTGAGAGTAGTAGGTCATTCGGAGCTGTTCTTGGCACGGTCTGCGACGTCCTTCCATCGTGCACAGGGGGCGGGGATGCCGGTGTTCGCGGCGCGAAGCTCCTTTGACGGTAGGGTCACTTTAAAAGAATCTTTAAAACATTATCCTTGCCTTCTTGCACAACATGTAAGTCAAAGTAAAGTGAGTTTTTGAAGGCACGTGCTCTACAGTGACCCTGAGTGATTTCTTACATGCTGTTTTAGTACAGTAGTGGCGCTGTGTTACATGTTTGCTGCTTTGTCCTGCAGCTCTTCGAGTTGTTTATCGTTTCCCTCTCTCCGTACCATATGCTAGCCACCCCGATTAGCTCAGCCGATAAAACGGCTGCTCCGGTGAGGCGATCGACCCTGGTTTTGACCCCGGAGAAGAAAAAAATTGGGAAAGAAAGGGAAGCTGTAGAGCTTTCGATTGTAGCCGGAAGGCTGGGCTTGTGCGGTTGCAAGGAAGTAAATACTTCCTTAATACCAGCAGAAGTGTAAAGATAACACACAATTGTTTCCTTATATATTTGTTTGTTTTTAATGGGGTGTTGGTAGAATATCATGGCAAAGGTGCCTATACATACAGTGCGCACAAAACAGCTATAACAAGGTTTCAGGTATTACATTTACTTCTCTTGTTTAAACTGTGCAGTTAAAGATATCTTTACGTGATGTTTCCGTGAAAGCTCTATAGCTTTCCTTTCTTTTTGCTACGGCAGCGCTTGACTGGATGCTAACTACAGATCTAATTACTTTCATATTTGAAATAGAAACTACCGTGGAGATTCCCTTAATATTGCATCAACTTCTACCGGTTTGTGATATCGTGGCTCTTTCACATTTTCTGATACTAATATCTCTTAATCGAGCTAGGCGTGAGAGCCGCAAAACATTAAATATTTACTCCGGCAGGAATTATCTTGGTCCCATTAATTGTGCGTGCTCTGTCGTGTTTAAAATATTATGATGATGATGAATTTTATGGTGCAGAGGTGCTTTGGCCAAGGAGCGCCATCGCGCACATTATTTTCGGGCAGATAAAATTGGCTGATAGACCCATTTCGTAAGCATTTCACCCCAGGTTAGCTGAAAACCAAGCTAGTTCAAAAATTGTACCTGATGTATGACCGATGGGTACCCGGGGGCACTGAGGATCGATACCCACACGTCGCGCATGCGAGACAAATGCTCAAACCACCAGGCTGCAATCCCTGAGTGTTAGCAATTGATCTGTAAATATTGAAATATCGGCGTCTGTTCATGAAGCGTTTTAGAGGAAAATAATAAAAACGCCAAAAAATGAAATTAACACGAAGTGCTATCGTAACTCAGCTTTAAACCGCGCTTCGATTCGTGATTGCTGTAAAAAATGATCCCGAGGTACTGCTGCAAAAAATAAAATTAAGTTGCGTGCAATTTCTTAACATGCCACTGTAAAGCACCTTCTAGAATGGTTCAAGAGCTTCAAAGAATGATGATCATATTAAATTTTGAAGATGTCATTGAATCGCTGTATAATTTTAAGTGTGTGCTTATCGCCCACGTTTCAGTTCTGGACCACTCTATGTAGCGAAAGTAGCTCTGCTCCCGGCCAAGTGGTGGAGGCTGAGACACCTCCTTTGCACAGACGTCGCCGAAAATGCGAAAGCTTTGCAAGAGCACTGGTCGAATATCTTGAAGCCTTGCTCTCTGCGACAGCTGACCGATCCTAGACTTGAACATACTCGTGGTTAAGCGCAGAGGCTGTAGAGCGTTTCTGATGCAGGTAATCTACCAAGATCAAGCCTACGGCGTGTTCCTTTGGCAGCACTCAACGGTACGTTTCAAGATATCCTCTGTTGCTGGAGTTAGGCCAATAAAATCGAGCACCGGCGCGGGCGGAGCACTCGAGCTAGCTAGGTGCGCTGCAGTTCGACCAACCTATTGTTTTCGACAACGGAATTCTGGCCTTATCGAATTGCATTGGCATAACCTAAGGTGAAGGCGCTGTTTGTCCCCATTTCAGCGGATCCGGTGCTTCGCCGCCTCTCGTCTCCAGATATCTTTGGAGGAATGCAAATGTTTTCTCACTTTCCCGAACTGGCCGGGCTTAGTTTTCATTCGGCTACCATCACGTAACTGTACTTAACACAGGTCTGAGTGGGGATGTTGTCTGCGCAAAACGGCGTCGAAGAGCGTCCACGTAAAGCTTTAACCGAGCAGTCTAAGTGTCCCATGTAGCAAGTAATATTATTCTTTTGTAAGGCGGGATGAATGTCTTGTAGGCGTCGGCTGTGAGCGCTAATCACAATAAACAATCTGTAATCATGGGAACGTGGTACCTCTGTTCCATTACATATTGATTTTTCCTGCTATCAAGGATGTTCCATATCCAGTTGCGTGACTGAAGAGGCAAGCTGCCTGTTGCGTGTGCCGTCGTGGTGGTTAGGTAGAATCATTGGCGTCACTTTATCGCTGCGCGAAAGCGTGAGACTGTTAAAGTTACTTTTGTTCTTTACTGCTACTTCATTCTTCGGCTATGGAACAATTCTGCTTGCGGTAGTAGTATCGCCAATCAAGGCATCGTAGCGCAGCGCCCTTGATGCGAGAGAAGAGTATCGCGTCAAATCGATTTCAACATGACACACAAACTTCAGCGACAAACACTGCACCAGCGAAAGAGAGGAGCAAACAAAAGTGCACGAAGAAAGTCCAAAGCTCCAGCCGACCTCCCACGCTGAACTCACCTCCATCGCACCCTAATAAAGCCTGATTTAACAATGACCCCTCACGTACGGCCTGCATGAACCTTCGCAAGGGCCAAATCGCAGGGAAGTCTTTGCTGATCGGGAAGCCTGAAAGGACCATTCCAAACGGTTCCTTGAACTCCTCGATTTCAGCAACGTTATTTTTAACATCACAGATTGGCATGAGTTGAGTGAAGCAAACATCGATTTTCCGCTCTCGCGCACCGAAGACAATCCTCCACCGAGCCGGTCAAAAGCCCTTCGCTCTTGTGAGCTAAGAAGGCGTGTCGAAGTTTTTGGAAGAAAAGCCCAGCACCTTCGGCCCCTGTAGCGAAGTGTGTGTGGGTGCTTGACCATTCGGCTACGCAGGGGAGAACTGAACGGTCGTCCAGAGCACCTTCGAGTTCCTCAAGTGTATCCAGACGGTCTGCTGGACGACTTATAGTCACTAACGATGTCAACTGGCTTCTAAGGTACACAGATAAAGGCATGATAAAAAGGCAGCCATGCGCAGTACACAACTTTACATGTTTTTAACTTCTTTTCCGGCTGCGGTTCATTTGTGGATGTGCCAAAAAGTGATGCTAGCAAGAAGAACGCCTCCTCAGAGACATAAGGCACCCGTCGTGCTCTTGAGTGCATCCTTCTAGTAACTGCAGTGATTACAGCACAGCATGTTAAGCATAAAAAGGCAAAGACCACACAAGGCGAACTGCCAACGGCTTTTAACATAGTCAGTACGAGGGTATGATTCGCTCTCGCGTAGAATGTCTCGTAGGCGAAATCCACCTCTGCAAAAGTCATCGTGACTAATCCGCCGTGCAAAATTTTGTTGCTTGCAAGTAATATATCTATCTTTAAAAGCATTACGTCGAAGAGTACGTTGCCAAAGCTATCGTATGGTTTTATCTTCGCTGAAACATTTTTGCTCCTCAAGAGGTGTAAGAAACCCAAATTATACTCTTCTGAGCACGTGTCGCCAACTGCAGCTATTACGCACCCGATGCGGATAGATTCTCCGGAAAAAATCCTCGACTTTCTTCCTACGCTTCTTGTTCCTCTGCCTCCGGCTTGAAGGAGCAGAATGCGATAATGCACAATTTTCCTGCGCTTTTTGGATGCGGCGATTTCCACGAGGATCCACTTCTCTGATGTATACAATACTAAAGAAATCACAATCACACGCATTCCGCAAAAGGTTGTCAATACGCATGATGCCATTGTCGTCGACAAGAAACAACCAGTGAGTTAAAATTCCACTGAAAGGCCTCCTTCTGAAAGAGTGCGCGATCACCTTCAAGTGAAGATGATTTACAGACACCAACACAATGGTTGGCTTGTTTACAATTCTGTTTTTCGAAAGTAAATTGTTTAGACCGCCACCACCGGTCTTCCACACAGTATATCGGTGACCAGTTAGCTTCAACCACTGCAGATGAGGCGTTCGCATTTCATACCCAACGAACACGATGTCAGCATCTCTGGATGTGATATTTTGTAAGTACGCTGTGATTGTAGACACACTACAAACATCTGATGCCAACGCAGGTAGAACAGCACAAACCAAATGCAGTAGGAATTGCAGCCTTGGAAGCATGGTGAGATGTTGACCACCGTAACAGTGTTCTCTTTCTATCAAGGAAAGCTTACGTTCCCAAGCCGTTCCTTCTAGCCACCAGTCCTTCGCAAGAAAAACCGTGAAGTTCAGCATAATACATTAAAATATTCCAGCTTTGTTTTGTTCTGTTTTTTAGCGCAATTTCTGTTCCGGTAGAGCACTCCCGACATTATGCAGTCCAAACTCAACCCGAGAGCTACGGCCAACTCTGCGATAATGTATTGAGTCCTATCGATTTGTGTATGCGGCACCAGAGGTGTCTGGTACGCATCTAAAACAGCGTAAACTGCTGTTTTTGCTTACTGCAAAATTGATAAGAGACTGCCAGTACAACTTTTGCATATTCATATTAAGTTCCCCGCGTTGTCGTAGGGTACCGTGATGTGATTGCTATATGAGGATGTCGAGCTGGCAGACTGAACCAGGTGCTAATGTATTCTAACGCCTTTTTATCTGTCGGGATGGTTTTCGCCTGCTTTCAGGTGAAGTGAATTACATTCATCGCTTCCGCATAGATTGTGGGCGAATTATAAATAATAGAACCTTGTGAGCAAGGTGCCTTCTGCCAAATCGGTACCAATCTCCTTTCGCGCTTCGGAAGCTCCTGGATGTCTAAACATAATTTCCATTTTTTAGAAACGTCAAAGCATGCGCGATTCTCTTCTCTGAGCGAACTGTGATCCTATTTTGATGTTTTATTACAAATAAAATCAAAATAGCAAGCGAGCATAGCGAGTCAAATTTATGCTTTTATTTTGCACGGAAACTTCCAGACAAATGGAAATCAATCAGGCTGGCAAGTGGCGATGGAAAAGATACAAAAGCTTCCTTGTCTGAAAGGGAGAGGGAGAAAAAGGTACATAAAATGGAGAGAGAGGCTTTGCGTTAGAGCAATCACAGCTAAATAAATTGATAGCGCACAGAAGCTCAACGGGAACAGGGCAGATACAAGAAAGTAATTGAAACACCAAATCCAAACGTGTCCACGGAAGGCAGAGAATATCAAGTTTAACGCATATGAAAACGCGGAAAGTGTGGACGTTATCCCGCGTTTTTAGAAAAATACTTACGAGAGCTTTTGCGCTTCAGTAGGAAATGAAGCTTGTGCCGTGTAGTATGGCTTATGAAATTAATATGAAATCAACCCTTCTGACTAAAATACCTTGCTGAAAAGTCATTGTTTAAAAAAATTATGAAAAATCGATATCTCAAGAAATGTTTTAGCTTAAAGCATGCAGGAATTCGCAAAAACTACATTTCCGGGTGAATGTCTTGGTTACAGTATATTTTCCGCTGTTAGATATCCCTTGTGATAGAAAGCTGCCTTGCATTAAATAGATTTAAAAATTACGAGCAGTTAGAGTGGCTAGGACATATGCGAATCTCTGTCGATCCCACGCATGTTTAATGATAGCGCACTAAAACTGGAGAGTACACTTAGCCTCTGCCTTAAGACCATGACTGCGATAGCGTTAATGCCGATATGGTGCAGAATTAGTCATTTTTCTATTTACATAGTTCGCTGGGAGTCCTCATACCACTACTGAGTAAGTGCGCAGATATTTCCAAGATACCGTTTAGTTTCAATCACGCGGGAACTCCAGCAGATATATTTCCGGGAAAGGCCCTGGCTACAGTATATTCTCCACAGTTAAGATGTCCCTTGTGCTGGAAAGCACCCTGGCGGGAAGGATTTTTAAAAATGACGACGATTTAGCGTGGTTAAGCGAAATGCGAACCACTCTCGCTCCCACATATGTTTAATGATAGCGCACTAAAACACGAGGGTACCATAAGCTCCGCCTTTAAGCCATTGCGCGATATTTAACGGGTTAATGCTGGTCTATGCGGAATTGGTCATTTTGTATTTACATATAGTTGGCTAGGAGTCCTCATACCACTACTGATGAAGTGGCGCTGCGGTTAAAAAACGCGTCATTGTCCTGCAATGGAAGGTGCCGCCAAAGGTTTGACTTGTGTTACCGAGGTTGCTTTTCCTGAGCAACGTCTTGCTACTAATAATTAGTTGTGGTGCAGTCTCTACGGTGGTCGTTTCGGTCACAATCGGGTGAGCATGTTGTGAATATGCCACAAGGTAAAATTAGCTTCGTGACCTGTCCACCAAACGGTAGGTACTCACCCGCCCAGGCCTTAAGCATCATACAGGCACCAAAGAGGCACTGTTTAGGTTAGTGCTAACTCGGGGTGTGGGAGCCCCGTAAGCGAGAAACCTCTCAACACGATTGCAGGGTGGACACTAAAGGGTTTATTGCAGTGGGGGAGGGAGAGAGAGATTGTACAAGAAAGCACTTCCGGAGCCGTATAGGCGGTCATAGGGAATCGGGAATGCTTCATTCGACGGGGCCGTATAGGGGTCGTGTGTCGCTGGGGTAGGCGCCGTGTTTTTCTTGGAAGCGGCCAGACCTTGCTAGTTTTCTCGGAAGCGGCCGGCAAAGATAAAATTTTGATTTATAACTTTCTCTTCTATTCACATGTGAACTATTGCCAACTTACCTGGGGTACAAAATCACTCACTAACCTACAAAAGATCCACGCTATGCAAAAACGATACCTAGGTTATGTATATAATGCTGGCTATAATGCCACGACTGCAATTTTTTTCCATACTGCTCATGTCATCACAGCTCACAAACTATGTCACTATCGTTTGAGTACAAGATTTAAATATGACGTTAACTATAATATACAACCTGCATGATTTGCCACATTAAAAAAATGAACAATATTATGCCACCAGACATGAAGAATATTGGAAATTTGTTGCACCCTTCTTAAACCTCGGTATAAAACGGCTCTGTTATTCCTTACCATAATTGTAAAAGTATTATCAATCTATTAACTTTGATTTATTTATTTCTTCTAGTGCTAAACTTAGATCCGTGTTCGCAGACTGAGAAAATTGATTTCAGTTGTCCTGGCATCTTGTTTTTATGTGCAAGGTGTTTTGCTTAAGTTAGGCACTGATGAAACGTTTCTATTTGTATATAGACTGTTTTTAATTGCTGTCGCCAAAACATAGCATAATACTTGGGGCTGTGGACTAGTCAAGCCGCTTACTGACAGCTTTTTTCCGTGGTACTCCTTTTGTAATGTGCATGGTGGAAATAAAGATTTGATTTGATTTGTATGCGCGAAGGATGCAAGGGCTACTGGAGCGGCCCTGTGTTAGTTGGTCAGCGAACACGACATCCCCTGCTCCTTAGATTTGGTCACCGTATCGGTCGTGTGGATGCCGTTCACGCTGGGGTATTTGGGCAGTTGCTTCCTGTTGCGTGGACCTGTTGGGTTCGTTCCCGCAAGGTTGCATCGCATGGTCGTCGAGACGGCGGCAGGTTCAACATGTTCGGAGTGGGGTGGTGTATAGCACACCATGCGCAGGCGAAGTTTCCGCTGGCAGGGTGATCACGTATGGAGCCGACACTGTGTATGGTTGTTCATTTGCTGCTGGTCCCATTGTCAGGTGGTGGATCCTTCGTCGGGTAGGCTTCTGCACCCAGTTTTATGAGATTAAGGTCCCGACGAACCGTCCCGCTTTCAGACTTGATTAGCCAAGATCGATGTCCGAGCTTCTTCAGTACGGTTCCTTCAATCCAAGCAGGGCTTCCTGTGAAGTTGCGGAAAAAGACCGATCGTCCTACGCCCACCCCTTTCGGCGAATTAGTAACGCTGAGACCAGAGTTTGTCTTTTCAGAACGTCGTGGCTGAATGCGTGTGAGTGCCGTTGAGAGCTCGTGACTGAACATGAGTTCGGCTAGCGTTCTGCCCATCGTTGCTGAAGCGGGTGCGCGCTGCTTGAGCAGAAACCGAGCCAGTCTGCACGTGAATGTTCCACACCGATCCTTCTCCAATACTTGCTTTGTCTCAAGGACCATTCTTTCTGCTTGCCTATTCGTAACCGGACGATAGGGCGCATTTGTAATGTGCGTTAACCCGTTCCTCTTCAGGAAAACTTCCATTTCCGTACAAACAATGGACGGACCGTCGTCCTTTACCATCCTTCCGGGAACGCCGAAAGTTGCGAAGTTTCCGCAGTTCCTCGATCAAGGTTGGTGTCTGTTTGTGTTTCATGTAGCGCACTTGCTAACACTTACTGTACGCGTCGACAACAATTAGTACCATTCTTCCCTCCACGGCGCCAGCGAAGTTGGTGTGGATTGTGTGCCATGGTGCTGTCGCGCGCTTCCAATCGGGAGCAGGTGCTTTAGGAGCCGTTCTTTGATGCTTGCAGCAAACCGCGCCACTTTTTACCCGTCGCTCGAATTCGTTGTCGACACCTGGCCACGAAAAATAGCTTTGAGTGCATGCTTTCGTTGCAACTATGCCCCTGTGACCAGAGTGCGCCAAGTCAAGCGCCTCTCTCCTCGCTCTCGCCTGAACAACCAGTCTGGTACCTCTGATAAAGAACCTTCTTGTAGTGAAAGCTCTGGCCCACGGTTTGTGAAAGGAAAAAAAATCCTGTTTGGGAAACCGGTGCAGCTCTCCAATTGCGACAGCTCTCACTACGCGGTATAGTAATGGGTCTTCCCGGCTATTTTCCGCGAGTTGACTGGGGGCAATTCGAAGCTTGGCCTGGAAGCCAGCATCAGCACATCTCAAGAAGGGCATGGCTCATCTTCTTAGGCGGGCAGTAGCAGCTTGCTAGGTACATCATCCGTTTGGTACAGGCGTCCCGGTCTGTACGCCAACTCGTAGTCGTGCGCGGCTAACTTGACACCCCATCGGGTCATCTCTAGGTGAGAAGCGCCTGAGGTAATTGTTTCTTTTCTCCTATGATGCACAGGAACGGTTAGTCATCCGTTATTGTCGTCACCCGCCGGCCAGCGATATACTGGTGAAAACGGCTCACGCCACAAACTACCGCGAGACCCTCTTTGTTCAGCTATGAGTAGTTTTTCTCTGCATATCCCAAATTTAGCGATAAGAATGCAACGGGAGCCTCTCTGCCGAACGCATCTTTCTGAGCGGCAATCGCGCCCAAGCGATATGGTGACGCATCCTCAGACAGAAGTAGAGGCTTTGTCTCGTCATAATGAGCAAGCACTGAAGAGCGAATCATCTTCTTAAGCGCATCGAAAGCAGCCTGGTGTTTTTTCTCCAATGTACAGGGCTTGCTCTTCTCGAGGTGCTTGCATAGCTCTGCGGCAACCAGAGCGATGAATTTCAAGCCGCCTCCACTTCATTAGCTTCCGTGGAGACATATCGAAAAGATGACTGGGCAGAATAATCAATCAAATATCCTAGAAGCAGATATACACGGATGAAGCCAGGTTAGAAGAGGCGCTCTCCACCTGTTCACGATTCGTAGGGAGAACAACGAAAGGCGCCCACATCAGGATGGGCTGCTCTGTGGCCTACAGGGATTTGCTGAGAGCTTGAATGACATATCGCGCAAGAATACAGAAACGTCTTACGATAAATCTTCTTTAGTCATGAGAGAAAAAAACTTGATCTTGCAGGCGTCATAATAAGGAAATAATATAATGCGAATCCTCTTCGAGGCAGGGCCTCTGAACGAAAAGATACAGCATACGATTTTCTGAGTGCCGGGTCACACCGGAATAGAGGGTAACCAGAGGGCGGACAGTCTAGCTCGCGAGCTTACGTACCGAGCGGGACAGTCAATGGACCCGGATACCACTATGACGGTGGAACCAACGTAAGTGGAAATACTAAACCATCACAGCGGCAAAAGGATAATATAACCACCTCTCCACCCATCTTTGACACAGCATGAAGCAGTCGGCTGGCGAAGGCTGCAGACAGGAACGTTCTCAACTCTACACATCCTACATAAAATGTTTCCCAGTCAATACAGGGACGTATGTCCATAGTGTGGGGCCATCCCATCACTATATCACATCACATGGAAGTGCAGAAATAACATCTCTTTCCACAAAGAAGAAAAACCCAGTGCGGAACAGTGGAGAGCCTGCTCACCAGTGGCGTGCTCACAGTCGAAAAAGGATTGGTGCTGCACGCTCTCAAAGTGGCCAGGCTCAGCGGTGCTCTGGAATAGGGGCGGCGACCACACAAGACGACGGAGACTTCAGTAAAACATGAAGACCTCTGTTAGCAGCTGAAATCTGTAAGTAGAGGAATAAAGTTTTTCCCATTTCCATTTTCATAATCATCAGGTGGGTGGCGTAGACCGCAGGAGCGTCTACGCCACCCACCTGACGGCCGTAGGGCGTCTTCCTTAATTTTTGAGACAACCACTAGGCTGGAAAATGTGTCCATTCGTCATAAAAAGCGTTCGAGTCATCCTCTTTGTCGTTTACAGTGCGATGCAATCCAGATCAGCGCAGCGCGAGCTTCGCGTGACACCTTGCAGTCTGAGGCAGCTGACCAGCATTTCTAGTCTTCCGCCGTGAACGAATTTCCCTCGGAAAGATCGCGCAGCCCTCCTTCCCTTGCAGCGTAATCGCATCGAGCCTTCGCCAACTCCCAGACAACGACCCTCCAGGGCAGCAAGTCCACAAAAAGGAGCCGTGCTTATTGGTCAGAAGAGGTAAGCACTCGGCTGTCTTCTCCGCCCTCAGGCACTGACTGGCATGGACGGAGCACTCGAGCATTCGGAATTGTGTTCTCTTAGTCAACAGGCATGGTTGCATCTTTCGTTAGGAAGAGAATAGACAAGACATGTAAATAATTCATAGATGTTTTCTCGGCTTTCAGGACTCCTTTGCAAGCGAGCAGACTAGCGTGTGCCCCTTCTTTCCTCGTTAGGGCGCAGATGTTTCGCTAGCGCTAGGATACGATTGCTATTGAGGATCTAATGTCACAGGATGCGATGTCGGAAACGTTGCATCACCTCACGTGGTTTTCGCGCGAATACCTTAGCACTATGGACGGCAGCAGCGGATATGCGCACCATATGGTTCCAGCCCCTAAAATTTCGCATAGAACTTGCGGTCAGCCATTATGTTGGCCACCATGGCAACCTGTAATATCGGCTGACATTTCAGCGCCTCCTGACATGTCCACGCATTGTCATGAATACTCGTGAAACTTACGTTGGAAATCCGCTGGTGCACATATAGGTTAACTACTGCACAGGACGTCGCAACGAGGGTAGGCGTTTAGACTCTATTGGTGCCCTATTTAAGATTTTGTATGCGTTAGAATAAGCCATCAAATAGGATTTTGGCACTTAGGCTTTGATATTATATGATTAACGTCAAAAAGTGACTCAAGCTATGAGGGACACCGTAGTGGAGGGCCCCGGATAATTTAAACCTCCTGGGGATCCTTACGTGTGCTGATATCACACAGTACAGGGCCTCTAGTATTTCGCCTCCATCTAAATGCGACCACCGCGAGCGGGATCGAACCCGCGTGGTTCGTGTAGTGTGCAATCTTCGCGCACGTTAAAGGACCCCAGGAGATCGAAATTATCCGGAGACATCTACTACGGCGACCCTCCATAGCCTGAGTCGCATTGGAACTCAGGCTACCACCCAAGCCGGTTTGTTTTCTTATCATTTCCTTGCATATGGCCCGGCCGTTGCCTGAATGGAGGAGCTACACCTCCTAAGACGGTGCCGAGTCTGTTTTACATTAGTCAACACATACCGTTTCACGGACTGCTCCAGTACACGCGTCGTGATGTACGTTATCTAGTCCTACTCGTCGCTTGAGAGTTTTGTACACAACTCTTAGAGTTAAAAGTGGAACGAGTTAGCCTTCTTTTGATCTCTTTTTGGTCACGTGAAAGGAAGTAGCCTACACTTTTAGACGTATTTCTTACAGCCTTCACTGCTTCAGCTCTGGTTTAGTTGTAGGAATGACCTCACAGATGCCCAACTTGCCTTTTTTTTCGTCATACTCGCCTCAAACAGGCTTTTAAAAGAGGCTACCGGTTAAAAGCCGCTTAGTAATTTGTAACTGCGTAATATAACTTGTGATTATACATGAGATATGGTGTGATGTTTTCATTGTAAGTGCTTGTCATATAGACTCTGATTGCTTGCAATCAACAATAAAGAAAGCAAAGAAAAGTCGACCACAGCCGTGGCTTAGTTACAGGGCTCGGCTACTGTCCCTAAAGACGCGAGTTAGATCCCAGCCGTGGCGGTCGCATTTCGATGGAGGCGAAATGCCAGAGGCCCGTGTACTGTGCGATGTAAGGGCACGTTAAAGTACCGCAGATGTTACGGAGCTTTCCACTACGGCATGCCTCGTAACATGAGCCGCTTTGGAACGTTAAACCCCATAAACAAAGCCAAACTGAGGAAATGAATAGTACATTATGAAGGATTCAGTCCGTCAGCGATATGCGCAATGCTGTTGCATATCACCCAAAACTTCGCCCGTTGCCAGATTTTTATTTTGAACGTTCCCAACAGACACTTGCAGGAAACAATACGGGTCATCACATTTGCGATTAGGTAGGCTCATGTGAGTTATTAATACAATAATAATAAGTATAAAAAGTGTAATTGCCTGCGAGGAAATAAAGACGCCGTATGTCTCACGGTAGGTGGACAGCTCAACCGTGAGCGATACAAGTGTTCTAGGCTCCTGGAAGAAGTTCAGAAGTACAGTATAGTGTGATTTGAAAAATATCACTTGAGTTTTCGCTAAAGCGGACTATTTTTTTTTGGTGCCAGCTTCGGCAAATGCTCCTCAAAGATGGACCTCCAGCCAATGGCGTCGACTGATTATTTTGATGTTGTGGTTAATCCCCTTCTTGTACCTGCTAGCGCCCCCTTGAATCGGATGGTAGGCGAAAGGAAATTACCCACTATTCAATCGATTTAACCACGGGTTCTTAATAATTGGTCAACACCATTGGGTGCAGGGTGGCCTTTGAAGGGTATCTTTCGCTCCGTTCTTGCGTTGTATCCGAATGTAATCGCGGACAAACATGACGATACAAAGGCACCCTTCGGCAAGCTAAACTCAGGCATTCTTTTCTGCCTATTTTCATAAATAAATCGTGTTAGAGCAGTTTAATTCGAGTAGGTTAACAATGAGGTAATCACTTTCAATTCATGTTAGACTGTAGGTGCCCTTCCTTCCTTAACTTCTGGAGTAGCAAGCGTACCAGAACAACACACCGTGTGACCTGGTGTGAACCAAGTGGTGTGCATGTTTCTGGCAAACATTTTAAGGTTCACCTCTGAGTGCACACTTAAGAAAGCGCTTTGTTTATTCGAGCGACAAAACTGTCTTTCAAGGTCTCAGTATGGAGAGCAGCCAACCACGAGACGAAAGCGAGCGGTCCCGCACTACTTCCGCAGGTACGTAAGCGCTTTCTTCTTTTTCGCATCCTGAAATAACATCCTAGGTATTAAGGCTCGAACCGAACGAAAAATAAACCGTCGCTTACATATCTACTAAACCTCGTTAAGGGACAGAAATGGAGCTGACTCGATCAGCAACGAGCACCCCAGAGAATATTACCCTAACTAAAATGAAAAAAAAAACAGGGCATGAATGCAAAGGCACTATAATCGATTCTCCATTGGGTAACTAACAGATGCCAATAGATCGAAAAGGAAAAAAAAGCGTGCCACGGAGTAAGGTGGGCTGATACGCGGATAAGCTGGCTGCAGCATAAGGACAGGGTTAGCTGCAAGTCAATGGGAGAGGCTTTTACCCTGTAGTGGGTGTTAGGCAAGTGATGATAATGGCGACGTCTAGTATTTAGAAACTGAGCGACTAATTGACAAAATGCATGTTTCTGCTCATTACCACTACTCTCGTGACCATTAATTTATTGCGGTTTAGTATGTATATGCCACATGATGAATATCGCTTATTAAAAGCTATCTCGGGCCACATTCACGGATGTTTCTCTACTTGTTGCGCAGTGCAGTCGTAGTCGCGAACGCGTGGACCTGGTTTGCAGACCACGCGATAGGCTCGCGACCCAATCGAAAAGAAACACCTGTGAAGGCCTTAGCTGCCAAGTAGCTTTGAAAATAATACTCGGCATGTAATGCTTTCGTTCCATACTGCGCATCTGCACGTCAGTCTATCGGTTAAGAGTTAAGTGTATATTTATTCATTCTTGCATTGTACATCAAGGGTCCCGTCATAGGGCACTGTATGAGAGGTGGGAATGGAAAAGCTACGTTCAAGAAGGTGCTTACAGATAGGAATGGTTGTCTATGGTGATTGATTTACGGAAAACAGAAGTGGTTTGTTATCCTAACAATTTAATAGGGAAGGCGGTTCTAGCCTTGTGTTATACAGGGTGCGTCAAAAGTTCCAGGCCACTGGGTCCGCCTTTGAGCAATAAAATGTGGCTCTTAAGCCGTTTATGAAGCTGTCAAACGTTTTAAGAGGTGAAGATGATGCTTTTCCAACCCTCCACAAAGATAATGAGCCTCGGGGTTGTCGTAAATGCCCCACTACACGCCTCAAAAGCACATTCTGAGGCCTGAGAACTTTTGTCGCACCTTGTATGGTTGTAATGAAGACTGTTGAAAGGCCACAGTAAACGCAAGCTGGGGATGAGCGGCTTTGGTATGGGTGTGCCATGAGAAGAACTGAGCTATTCTGCTAAGGTGGTAGTTCGTGGAAAGGCTACCAAAAAAGTACAGGAGTAATATTTTATTGCGATAGCATTAAAGGTCTCTTTCACGAGAAAAGCTGACGCCCATCCATCTGTGTCACAAAAAAGGAGGTGGCCTGCCTAGGACCTTACGATGCGGCAACTTGCCCACCGGATTTCGGCCATGCTACCCACCATGGCAAATTGTAATTAAAGAAATTCAAAAAATTGATTGAAATTCTAATCTGCCTATCGTAACAGTGCGCTTTCGCTCATTGGTGGAGAGAGAACCAATGGAAGAACATTCTGTGGAAAAATGATCCTTATGGGAGTTCGGTAAGAGCAACCTGGGTCTCACAAGCATCCACAGAGACTAAAAGAGCCACCTGTTGGGGCGGTGGCACTCTGCTTAACCACTGTGCCAGTACACGTATGAGGACTCATTGTGATCTATGAATATATGAGAGAGTACTTGCGTGGGTGAAGGGGGGGGGGGGTATCTTTAATGCTATTGCCTAGTAATCTTAAGTAAAGGTTAAGTGTGGCCCAAGGTATTGATGTGTGACAGAATGGCAGTTAGACGAAGGAGTTAGGCTATTGTTCGGTTATAGTAGTAGTTAAAAAGAAAGTATATAGCTGTGTGGTGTTACACAAAAGGTGGATTAGGCTGCACAAACAGGGATTGAAACGGTACCAGCATAATGATGTTTTTGTCGCCCGAGAGTCTAGTGGAATAGTAGCAGTTGCTCCCCAGGAAAAACGGGATCTCGAGGCGTGGCCTAGTAAGGCTTTGCAAAACTAAACGTCATCCTATGGTTTAGCTCCATAGGCTGAGCACGCTGGAAGATGAGTGCACGATTATCCTCAGTAATCATAGGCCAATATATGCCACGTTTACGAGCCCTTTAAAGTCAAAAATAAATTTTGACGACTAAGCTCTTTGTATGCCAATGTTAACTCATTTTGTACTCGTTCTCCATGTTGTGAACATGCTAGACACAGCTTGCTTCTGCTTGGCTCTGTAATGAAAATCCCTTATTTCATTTGAAGGACAATACCTACCTGAGCGTTTCGTGCAGCTATAGATGTGTGCATAGCTTTCCATGCTTCGAATGAAAACAAAAATATATACGTGGGTAAGAGTGGCCAAAGTACAAATCGCCTAAAAATATTTTCCAGAACTCCAGTTCGCAGCAACTTGTCTTAATCCTAATGCATCCGCTTATTTTGCAGTCGACGAGAGCAAAAGTAAGTTCTTTTTTAATTCCTTCTTGATCGAGACTCATTACCTCACAAACTAAGAATAACTTTACCTTTATAATTTCTTCTGACGGATAGATATTTTGTTTCGTTATGCCCTCCGGGCAGTGCATTTTTCATTCGCTTGAAAAACTGAGAGAGAGCCTTTCACAATATATGCACCCAACTGAGTAAAAGTACCATTTTATTCTTCATGGAATCGTGGTACTCATATAGCATTGCGACCGAAAATATTATGTGCAGGTGCTGTCAAAAATAAATGGAAGGCAATATTCGCGAAAACATATGATTTCATTGCCATTATTTCATGCATTCTAGAGTAGATATATGCAGCCTAAATGTAAATGTGCAAATTACACAGTGCAGCAATAAATTTTTTCGCAGAGTCGCCTTCCAATTACTTTTGATGGCGGGTATACTTGCTCTTCGTCGCAAAGCAACATGAAAAAAGAAGAACGTCAGCTTTTTCATGCATAACCTGTTTTGGAAAAATTGAAATTTAATTGGTTCATGGCAAAACAGCGGACCTATTTAATATGCTATTTTCTTTCCCGAAACTTAGACATCATGAGCCTGTGTCTGTTTACCCGTATTTTCTATTTAGGAACATTGACCGGTAGAATTTTTTATTTTGCACACACCAGTGTTCTCAGTGTAAGACGACTCATATTTCACTCCTTTTTTTACATACAGAGAAGCGGCACAAGTCGAAAAAGAGCCGAGGTAAGGTCATTGCTTCCTTTCGAGGATAACTCAGAGTAGGATGTCAAGGTAGTGTATATTTTTCCTCACAACAGCCAACTTGGTGTTGAAATACGGTAATTAATTTTTTAAGACTTTAAAGAGAATGGTACCGTTTGCGGCCGCTTGTTGGGCTTATTTGTGCGAAAAATCGTGTGGCGGGCATAAAACAAATAAAAGGAAAAAGTTGCGCGGTTGTTGCAGTCAACTTTAACCTCAATGACTATACTGACCGGATTCTAAGTCCCCGAACCACGTCTGTGACATCGGACCCAGCCCTTCCGATGCATCGCATGGAAGGCGTTACGCTGCAGGTGCGCTGTGCCCACCTGCTGAGGAACCCACATAATAATCAGTGTTCTGGGCATCCTCCGGGAAGAGCTACTGCATTATTTATTTTAAATTATGATTGTTATCTCAGTGTAGCGAGTGCTTTTGTGGCCTTGTAATACATGTATTAAAGAATCTTGGTGGCGTGCCCCAGAAAACAGATGGACCTTGGTAACTAACAGATGGACCTTGGTAACTACAGTCAGCACGTTTTCAAGATATTGCAATTGCGCGTGTTATTTGAAAGGTTGTAAACACGTGTTGACTTCAGGTAGCACGCTATACTGATTCTTGCTTCACGCCACCTATATTTAATAGAAGTTTTTTGGGCCAACCATAGATGAAAGGATGGGTCCAGTGTCTCGCACATGTCAAGGGATTCCCACGCCCAGTAGAGTTAGGAGATGCAATCAGTCAGTGCAGACCATATGTTGTCATGTTTCCAGCCTCCCTGGCTGGTCAGGAAGAAGCGAAAGAAACTGAGCCGAAAAGCGAACAGAAGAGTCTGCCGCAGTTGCCTCATGAGGAACAGTCCCGCTCACGAAAGGCGCTGAAGGCACAAGAACATCAGCAGCAGCCGCAGCAGCAGCAGCAGCAGCTGCAAAAAGAGGCTCAGCAACACGGCGCAGAGCTCCGAGAGCCCAAGGAGAAGTCAGAGCAACCGCGTCCGCCCAAGCAGGGTGATGATCATGTCGGTGAGTGACTTGAGTGCCTGCTCGTGGGTTTTATATGAACGCTACAAGTTAGGACTAAAATTCAGTTAAGCATGAATTATTTTTCATTCACTTGTTCTATTATTTTTAATTCCTTTTCAAATTTCCAGGTTCTCTGATAGACTGATCGACTGACGTTGATTTTGCTTATTACAGCGGAATATGAGGCTCAGCTTAGGGGTTTGTCCACAGAGCTAAACGTTTAGGGTGACATCAGGATTGCAACTTCCGTTAAAAACTGCCACTGCAACTACTTCAACTTCCTCTCTAATTACTGAACTGGAGTATTGCAGGCGAACTTCCCTCTTTGAAAAGTTGTCTTTTTGGCCCTGTATACAATCTTGCAGACTTTCAGTCTTCCCAGCAAATCGATTTGTATGGTTCGAAATTTCATTGCTGTAGTAGAACTTTTTGACGGGCTAGTTGGTACATTTCTATTAAACAGCGTGCGCTAACAGGACGTCACAGAAAACCTGGAGAAAGAGGAAAGAAGCGCTTCTTTCCTCTGTCTCCAAGTTTCCTGTGTTCGTCCTGTTAGCGCACGCTATTTAATAAAAATTTCATTTGACCATCTCTAATATTTTCATTACCTCCCTGATACAACTATCATTTTGCGCTCTAATGGTCACGTGTATGAGTTCCTGGACATGCAACTTGCGCTATAGGTGCAAGTCCCACTTTCTGTGCACATCTGCCGGTCAACCACGACCACTTTGAGCACTGTGTTGTCCCTTGATGCCCGTCTTCTTAGCTCCGTAACCACTTTGATGTGACATTCAACCAACTTAGCGGTTTATTTCAAGCGTTCACCTTCAGTTTTTTTAAATTGCTCAAATACTGGCTGATGAAGCCATTGAGTTTGTCATAGTCCGGTACGTTTGTTCGGTTTCGCTACTTTTTTCTTCAGTCATTCCACATTGTCTGCTACTTTCCACCTGGTCAAAAAAGTTCTGTCAGCACGTTTAAAGAAACTATCCAACTTGCGTTGTCCCAGTAGAGAAAATCTGTGATCGTTCTCATGGTTTTACTCTACTTCTATTTCCTGTACATCTTCATCAACCTTTCCGGTGAATATGCTGTATTGTCGATTTAGTAATTGATACGTTGCCTGCCCGTCACATTTTCCTTCTGTGAAATCAATGACGACGTTATGTTCGTCATATAGAGATTAGTTAATATAGAGTAATAGTTAGTCATATAGAGTTAATAGCAATGCTCTGTTTGCGTCACTGCAGCCGCAGACTTCCTCAATGTGGGCGTTCTTATCCACTTTCAGAATGATCTGTTCTTTATTTTTTAGCACATGCATGTCCTTACACAGCTGACCAACTTTTCGTAATTCTGTCTATGTTCTCTCAATTTACACAAATAAGCTACACCTTCGCATGTGCCCTTTCCAGCAACTGTGCAATGCATCCATAAACGTTCCTTGTATGCCTATTTAAAGGTGCTAATCGGGGCCTTTTTCGGGAAAGTATGCCTATTCCTCCAAGCATTCGTGATGCAGCTTTTCTTTTGCACGCTTCCCGAAAGTAGTTTTCTATATTTGCCCGTTCCTCCATATATCAGAGATATGTTTTCGCAAATCTGTAAAAAGTTATCTCGTTTGTTCAGCTGCTTGTTCAGATGTGTCCACGTAGAATAATGTCTACCGCCCTGCTTGTTTATGTTCCGAAGTGTAAAGTTGACATCTTTCCTTTGTCTCCTCTTTTTCTGTGCACGGGTACAGTTAATTTCAGGACTTCATTTACGTCCCCTACGGAGACTTCCGTAATTCCCCTGATTACCCATTCAACCTCCCACACCTTCTGAGACCAAACAAAAAATGCCATCTCCTGTTCAATTCGCACTGCTCTCTGTCGAAAGCACTTCGAAGCTCCCAAGAAAAACGAGTCGCATGCTGCTGTCAGAAGAGTCGGCTCTCCTATTTTGCTTCTTAACCTAACCTCGCTACAAGACATTTTTACAGCGAAATTAACGCAGTAGTGCCCACACCTTTCGTCAGCTAAATTGCTATAACGATCGAAAGTTTACGGAATGCCACTTTGAGGGAAAAATAAGCGGTCTAATCCATGCTACGCCTAGATTATTCTACTGTAGGAACGCATGCGTGCTGACTATTCTTGTTTTGCCATAAACAAAGTACAGTTTTGGAGTAACCTTGTTTTTACTCAAGCATGTGTTCTGTACTGTCGCGCAGGACAGTGGGGCACGGCATGAGATACCGAATTTTTGGCCACCTCGTGGGCAAGTGGCGCCATCTGGCACCAGCACCGCGATTTTTGTTTGAACGGCTGTGTACCGCGCGGCTGCGGCAGCCCTTGGCGCCGGAGAACACGCGCTAATAACATTCCAGACTAACAATCTTTTGTTTTCGCAATATCGTTATTGTAGGTAGGAATTGAAAAAAAGCCGTTCGCTGTTAGTACTGCTTCACTTGACGATATGTGAAGTAAAACAACTACAACACACGAGAATTTTCGAAACTCCCCTGAGGCTCACTAGGGAGTGCATATTGCAACCGCGAAAAACGACAAGGGACGAAGAGAAGAATGCACAAGACACCAAGAATGCACCGCGCAGCCGTTGAATCATTGGCGGGGGGCGGTGAACTGGCGAAACATTGTCGCCATTGCCGTAACTGCACGCCCAGGTTCCGAGACACAATTGTCCTGAAAAAATTACCGACCCAGCTTAGCAGGGAAATTTTTGAAGCCTACAGCTTTAGAAAAGAAAATGACCGTTGCATAAGCACCAATTCCGTATCCTTATCCAAGAAGGAATTCAACTATCTTGATGCTAACTTGCGCCACGTGCACCCGCATGCCAATGTCACGTGATGGTGTCTGCTTTCTATCAGGTGTGATTACGAATCTTGTATATATGTGGTTTTCCTTGTAGCAAACCTCAGTTGAAGTTCCGCGTTGTGTCTTGTGCATTCTTCTCTTCGTCCCTTGTCGCTTTGCGCGGTTGCAATATGCACCCCCTGTTAACCACCAACTAGCCCGCCTTTGCCTTTTAAATGTGCCCACTAGGGAACCTGTGTATGTCCTGAAGCGTTGGTGGACGGAACAGTCACGCACAACGGGAGTCGAAAATGTAGCCGTTAAATGCATTCCTGCATAAAAACACTTATTTCGGCATAGTCATGCAATCCGTTCAACAGAAATGTGTCTAGGTGTGAAGAGACATGCATGCTCTCTTTGCTATAGTGTTAATACCACATGACTGGGTCGTGCAGCAGAGCTACGAAAAACTTGTTTCGAAGGAATCAATTCACACAAAATTTTATCGTCACTGTGCATGCTATAAACCATGTCATAACTTACAAGTGCCGCACAATTGTTTCCTGTTTACCTCGCCGTGGTGGGTCACAGGCATGGGCGTTTGGCTCCTAATCTCAGTTCGAGTGATCGTATCCTGGCTGCGGCGACCGCATTTCTGAAGCGGTGGGATACAAAAACACCAATCTGCTTTGCGATATCTGCGCAGATAGAGAACCCCAGGTCAGTTTAATTAGACCGAAGCCCTCTACTCCGCCGTCCCTCATATCCCGTGTGTAGCTCCTTGACATTAAGCCCCACGTGCTATACTAATACCGTTACGTTGTTTTTAGGCCCTGTGCCACCCGCAGGTGGTTCCTCCCGCCACACAAGCCCTGAGACCATAGTGACTGCGTTTGTCTTAATCGCCGGCGCCATCATTTTCGGGATTGTGCTGGCCACGACTTCCTCCACGCCGAAAACGACCTGCGACAAGCCAGGCTGCCGCGAGGTAAGCAGTCACGTGATAATTTACGCAAGTATTCCCTTGACGACCAACGATTCAATACTTCTCCTCATTACTTCGTTCAGCGGTTAGAATGGTTAGCACCGTTGCATCAGAAGACGGCGAAGGCCTTCGACAAGTGTAGTGTTAGTCGGTTGTGTTGGCTTCCCGAAGTTCTGATTACTAGGCCGAGAAAGGTGCCGACATTATCGTGCGCCTCTTTCCCACGTCTGCGCCTTTCTGGCGCTGAGTGCCATGCATTTTGTGAGCCGCAGAGCCTGACCGACTATGCACGTTCGGGGTTTATCTTGGTTAATATCGAAACTCCTGCAGTGCCCAACAATGTAAGACGTCAACCATTGAACCGCACTTTGGCAGGCTTTGAGAAAGCGTTATTACCAACCATCACTTTTGTTGTTGTGCTTATTTTTCCTGGTGCTGCTAATAGAGAATACTTGAGCGCAAAAAAAACACTTGCCGAAACTTTACCGATTAGCATGATGACCATTTGTCAATAGCCAGGCTGAGTAGCAATCTAGAAAAAAGAAAATGACTGCCGATTTTGTAGTGTCATCGGCGCTTTCTGCCGTAAACTGAAACTCATGTGCGGTCAGCTCACTCGTAACGCTGAAATCAAGGGCGGACTGGGAGTAGGCCACCTAAATTTACTGAAGGGGGGGGGGGGGATGCTGCTTACAATTAGGTGCGGCATCAGATACCACCAGCGTCTGTTTGCGGAGAGGAAGAATGCTTGATTTTTTTGTGACCGCACTCTTCCTTGACTTTTAAACACTAAAGTTTCCTCAGCGCGAAATCTTTCACGGGTACCCCAGTTCTCGCGATGCTTTTCGGCTTAGCAATGAAGCTTCTCAAAAAAAAAAGGAAAAGAAAGGAAAGAAGGGCCTTCCGCAAATCGCGCTCATAACAGTTGCCTAGGCACACGCTTCACTTGGTTGCGTTTCAGCAATAAATGCAGTAGTATGAACAACCTTCAGACGAGTCGGCTGAGACCAGTCTTTCAATGTGAAGTGCTTTACTTCTGTCAAAGGCTCCCAAGAAATCTGAACGGCGATAACACTCTCCCCTCCCATAAGGAAACTAATCAGGGAGTTCTATTTTTTTATTAAAGTTAATGCTATTTAACGTCTTAGTCAGTCTCTAGCATCAAAACATTAGAAAACTATATTCTAGATTGAGATTATAAACCCACCTTGATGGCGGGTGTTGATCTTCTAAGTAGAAACTGTCACAAAAGCAAAGGCGAGAGATGCATAAAATTTCAAGCAAACAAAGATTTCACATCAGTTATTATAAAACAGTTCCCCTTGCACGGTTAAACGCAAGTAATTTTCACACATCTCGGAGCGTACAGGGTCCTTCAGTGCCATCCGATAAATGTTCAAGTATGCGCCCTTTTGATGAATTCATAAGAGGCCCCTTTTTGGACGTTTTCTCGAACTAGCCCGGAAGATTGATTTTATAAACGCTCAAAACAATGCGAGCTTTGTCTGAACATTGTATTTGTTTTTTGCCTCCTGGTGTAAAACAATTTTCTTATACACCCACAGATTTTTGCGGGCTCTGGAAGGCACCATCCTTTGCACACGCTCAACTCCTTCCACACAGGAAAGGGCTCTTTTTTCGCCTTTCTTCTTAGTGACCTGGGAGAAATTGACAATGATATAAGTATTCTCAGTGAATGCACCTTGAAGGCCATGTATCCTGCAAAAGGCAGTTTACTGGACGTAATGAAAGATGATGGTAATACTACGAGTACATTGAAAGTAGCATTTACGGCAAATTTTGAAATAATATCACTCAGCCGGTGGCGATAATGGGCGTTCGGGCTGACGTCTACCTTCCACGGCTCCACATGCCGCTCTTAACGAAAGCTTTCCGGCAAAGTGTCCAGCGTGTCTTATAGTAGTGCGGTAAACAAGCCAGGGTCATTGGTTATGCTTCCCTTTTCATTGTTTACAATTCAGAGCCTAGGGTATCAGTTTATAACATGCAGTGACAATAGCCGGTATATTTGCTATCGTTTCCAACTGTGACTTTAGTTTTCTTTAGTGTGAGGATAATTTACAGAGTTCGTCTTCAGCCGGATTATTGCAGCACACTTACTGCCTCTGTCTTAAATTCGAATTCGGACTTGTGCAGAGGTCGACCCGCCGCAGTGGCTCAGTCGTTAGGGCGCTCGGCTACTGATCCGGAGTTCCCGGATTCAAACCCGACCGCGGCGGCTGCGTTTTTATGAAGGAAAAACGCTAAGGTGCCCGTGTGCTGTGCGATGTCAGTGCACGTTAAAGATCCCCAGGTGGTCGAAAATATTCCGGAGCCCTCCACTACGGGCACCTCTTTCTTCCTTTCGTCTTTCACTCCCTCCTTTATCCCTTCCCTAACGGCGCGGTTCAGGTGTCCAACGACATATGAGACAGATACTGCGCCATTTCCTTTCCCCCAAAAACCAATTATTATTATTATTGTGCAGAGGTCGACACGCCGCGGTGGCTCAGTGGTTAGGGCGCTCGGCTACTGATCCGCAGTGTCCGGGTTCGAACCCGACCGCGGCGGCTGCGTTTATATGAAGGAAAAACGCTAAGGCGCCCGTATGCTGTGCGATGTCAGTGCATGTTAAAGATCCCCAGGTGGTCGAAAATATTCCGGAGCCCTCCACTAAGGGCACCTCTTTCTTCCTTTGTTCTTTCACTCCCTCCTTTATCCCTTCCCTTACGGCGCGGTTCAGGTGTCCAACGATATATGATACAGATATTGCGCCATTTACCATCCCCCAAAAAACAATTATTATTATTATTATTATTACTTGTGCATAGGCACCCAAAGTGGTGTGGTGCATATTGCGGGCTATGCTTCGCGCTCATTCGTTCAAGAGAAGAATCTCGCGCTGTGCCTGGATGCATGTTTGCTTCCTGTTTTCCAGGTGCTGGACTACATGGATGGCATCGTGGACAAGAGCGTGAAGCCATGCCACGACTTCTACCGACACGTCTGCGGCCGGTGGATTGGGAACGCCTCGCTTCCGGACCCTCTCGCGTCGTCCTTCATGGCGGAGGTGCTACTAAACTACACCGCCAGGAGGCACCGGGAGATGGTGGCGCGGCAGGCGCTGGCGGAGCCCGCCGACTTAGTGTCGCGCTACTACAACAGCTGCATCTCTTACCTGGGCGTCTCAAGGACCATTCGCGAAATCGTCGACAAGGTCTTGGAGGTAAGAGAAAAGCGCTGCGCATGCGTGACTGGGGTAGTGCGGGGTTGTCGTTGGAGCAGATATTTACAAGCAGGCAAAAAGCCATTTGGCGGCTGCTGCCGGGCTGATATGCCCCGACGAAATCAGTCACTTGCCATTCTATCCATGCTATAGTCCGTGGAGTACACAAGTTTAAAAACTGGTATTTCCCGGTTGCGGACTATACATGATTTAATTTTTACGATAGTTTGTCATATACGAAGAAGCCTAGCGCGGCAGTTGAAACAAAAAAAAATGAACCTCACTACGGCTGCCACATTTTGCTGTACTAAATCATGATATGGCGAAATCAGCTCCTACATGCGATCAGCGTTGATATGCAAGAAATTACTGCTGGAGATGCTCAGAGTGGGGGCTTTTCAGAGCTTGGCTATGCGAACACATGCGAAAGACCTCCATGAATAACACAACAGGCGCCGTAGTCCTCCTTGAAGAACGGCTTCGATGGATACGAAAATATAAATTGTAATAAGAGAACGTCTTGCAAAGCACAGCGTCGCGAACAAGCCAGCGGCACAGTCCAGGCACAGACCAGAGGCAGCGGTCAGTCTAGAGCACGCACGAGGGACGGTGCGTTCGGCGCTCGAGCTTCGGAGCATTCGGCGCTTGTCGTCGTCTTCTTCGCTAAGTGCCAGCCTCTGAAGATTCCAAAGCCGAAGGCCAGTCTTACAGATAGCCTTGCTGGCAGCAGTCGAGCCAAATGAAGTGGAGTGTGCACAAGCAGCAAAGTAGAACTGAACAGGGGAGAAAGAATTTGATGGCGCAAAAAAAGTGCACAATGTGCGCTGCTGCTCTTGCACATAAGCGAACAAAAAAAAACCCTCTTTTCTGCCGAAAATGATCCTTGCGTACAATATACCGGGTGCGCACTACTTAAGCAAAAACATTTTTAGTTTAGGTCATAATTTTGCCCCGCGAACTATACATCGGGTGCGACGTGCAGTCCGGAAAATACGGTGCATTGTGTCTTCTTCCTCGCTTCTCTCGCATTTATGCCGCTCTTCCGGATAGTTCAGGTGTCAGCAGTAACACTGATCACTTGCAATGCGTATGCGGGCAGCGCCTCCTTTTTTCCTTCATGACAATTCAATATAGCCTACCTACAGCTAATCTATTAATATCTCGATGCGTCGCGAGACAGTGCTTCGCTCTGATTCTATATTCAACGGGGTTTCCTGTGGCCACGTAAGAGATTATTGCAGCTCCCTGATTCTTTCAGGACATATTCTGCTACGATGTGGCTACGCTGAAAACGCGTCTGTGCATTGAGGTACACGGCACGCTAAAAACCGTGCTTCTTGAGCGGCGAGATTTTCATCATATTCCACGCTTTATTTCATGTAATATATGGTAAGGTTTTGAAAGCACGTCATCCTTGCCAGTATTTCTGACACGAGAAATAATCACGACTTATTCGTTGTATGACACACAGACCGAGGGTACCTGTGCACCATGGACGCGTCAAAAAATCTGAAAGGATCTTCCGTGTGTGCGCGCCGCTACTTGCGTAGCAATGGCTGCGCTGCCTCCAGCCGGTAACGAAGCGGAATTTTCATCCTTGTCTATAGCCTCAGCATAAGCTTTCGTGCCATCTGCGGTCATATACTCTACGCAGCGCCTTATCAGCTTTGTAGTTAATCCACGTATTACCTGATTGAAGAATGCTGGAAAGCCAGGTGCCGCCTCTCGCGTGAGGAAATTATGGTCAGGGCCAACATATGCGTCTTCGGGGGCACAAAAACACCGCCTTATTATTGCCCCACAGTCAGATCAGGCCGTCAGGGTAAAATAAGGTGGCCCCACTTGAAAACCGAATTACAGTTTTCAAGACCCATCATTGGGGTGTGCCAAGAATAGCTGCTACTTTTGCCTATTTTTGTCTGAAGCACACCGATGCATGCTGATGCAATTTTCTTGTCTGACAAAGGAATATATTGTAAGAGCCTAAAACTGGAATTCCCTTTATTCGCAGGTCAGTGGCATAAAGCTGGAATCCTGGCTGAAGATGTCCTCCGAACAGACATTTTTTAAGCTGTTGCATTTGTCCTTCCTCTATCGGCTAAACGCTCTGTTTATGTTAACCGCCGGAATTAATGACAACAAGACGCACCTAGCAATAGACAGATGGAGATCCTTCAAACAACGATTGCCTAAAACGGATAAAGACGGCCAAGGTAACACTTACCTTGCCGCCGTTCTTAAAGCCATCGGAACCGAAGGTGTCAACGACGCCGTCATCGCACAATGCCACACCCTAGACGATAGTATCGGGCTGAACGAAACGGTGCGGCGCAAGCAGCGCTCCCCTTTGGCGCCGACATCAGCAGCTGAATGCACCGAGTTCCCGCCTGAAAAGTGGATTCAAGGGACGAATGCACAGGAAAAAGTAAAGCTGTCCCCTAACACAAATGTTCTGGCAAGAGACTTCAAAGCTACATGCAGTGACCTTAAGTCCGTCCTTCTGCACAAGACGACGCCGGTTGGGACCGTGTATCCTCTTGCGCTGCTGGCAGTCGACTTCCTTAAACTCGATTTCATGCTAAGCACACAATCGAAGCAGCTTGAGGGAGAGCTTGTGCAGAAGGTTTGCCACCTGGACACCATGACCACTTTTAAACGCCTTTGGCTTCCAGCTCTGTCCAAGGTACTTTCTATCTCACCGGACACTGTCGAAGCGATCAGTGGCTACTTCAAGACCTTGAAGATGATGATTGAGGAAGCTGGTGTCAGATACCCTAAGTGGATGAATATAAAAGATCGAATCACCGCGCTGGCCAGACTGAAAGAGATGCGCATATCGACATTCAGCAATGGCACTCTTTCTAAAGATGATCTGGAGAACAGCCGGTTCCAGCAGAGCTTGAAAATCGCCAGCGAGTGGATATCCAACAAGGCCACAGTTCTGGAAAGGACAAAGGCCCCCGATGACGTGGATGAGGACTCCACGCTGGCCGAGGACGAAGAGTACTTGGAGACCGTTGAGGTACAGTTGCTGGCAGACATGACAACAAACACCGTAATCGTCCCGCACATGTTTGCCGTGCCCCCGGTTGTTTTCTCGGACATATCTGCAGGCACCTACGCGAACCTCGCAATGTTCGGCTTCCACATCGCCCGGAAGGTGATGTCGCTGCTTCTCGGGGTGCGAGGTGTCTCGCCTTGGTCGAATGACACTGCCAGCTACTACGCTGCAGCCCAGAGCTGCTACGCGAATAATTCTGGCGCCTTCCACGGTTTGTTGGGGGACGCGGAGTTTGATGAAGCGGTCGGAGCTGCCTTCGCATTGAGGGTTGTCCTTCAGGTCGGGTTCGTGGTCGCGAAGACTGCCCCCGCCAGCGAAGCCCCGTTGTTTTCAATGGAGCTGTTCTTTCGACGCGCCTGCCTTTCTCTCTGCTCTGGCGGAAAGCAGCGCGCGGACTTCAATTCTCTCGACCAGGACACAGCTTCGGCCGCATGCACGCTTGCGGTGTCGACCATGGATGCCTTTCACCGCACGTTCGGATGTAAATGGGGCGATCAAATGGCTGCACCATGGCGCTGCAAAATTTAAGGCTTCTCTGCGCTGAGTGCAGGAGCAGAGCAGACAATAAATACACACCGCACCTTAATACGGGAGGTGTTTAATACCTAATAATATGATTCTTTAGAGCCCCCAAGAAGTGTGGTGTGAATCAACGTCAAAAAGAACGTACTATCGGGGGAAAAAAGTAACTGCCCATTTCCCTCCATGCTTCTGATCGTATCGCAGACTCGCACTCCAAGTGTACCATCTGCTGATGCACACCTGGCGTCAAGACCGGCGACCTGCCGATGCCAGGTGCGCATCATCAGGTGGCACCGTCCTGCAGTGCTACATGGTAAAGAACTTGGAGAGGGGTCAGTTACTTATGTCGCCGAAGGTACCTTTGCGTTTCACCAAGTTTTTCGTTCTTCAACAAGGCCTTTCGCTGAAGAACTGAGGATTGGGCGAGTCGGTGGTGATCCATCGTATTAAAAACCAGCGCTTAAGAACACAGAGGACGAGACGAGACACTGTCTCGTGTGTGTCTCGTCTCGTCCTCTGTGTTCTTAAGCGCTGGTTTTTAATACGACGGAAGGCCTTTCGCGACTAGCAAAGTATGAAAATTTACAACATAGCGGATCTTTCGATTGCGCCAGTGTGTTCAAACTTTCTGCGTTCGAGTTCCTGCTGCTCGCGGTTGCATTTCGATGAACGGTAAGCTTAAAAAACACCTGTGTTGTGCCCCTTATCTGTGCATGTTGAACTGTGAGTTGTATAAATAACCCGGAGCCCTCATAACCCTGCTAATCCTTCGCAACGATCTCTTCCAAGGTGATCTCTTGTGTTTCCTCGCAAAAGCGCGACCGCGCACATTCCTTTTTTAGTGGAAATAAACCTCTAACTTCTTTCAAAGGTCATGATAGGTAAAACTGGCAAAATCAACGCCTTCTATTCTCTACTGTGAAGGGAAAAAGAACAAACGCCCGTTTGTGCGATGTGCAAGTCGTGCACTTTTATTTCTTCAAGCGTTGTGACAAAAAACGATAACGAAAAATAAAAACTGGCATTTGCAGCCTTAAGTTTTGTTACTTTTGAATTTCTTCGTCAAAGGTAGGTAGGAGTCAAAGTAAAAAGAGCGTGCTTCTATAATCGTATTCTAACGGAAAGCTTTGTTAGCGTAGCTTCTGTTGCGTGAGTATCAATGCATAGCAAATACCAAGCGCCCAATGCGTCGAAACAATGAAGCTGCACAAACAAAAAAGAAAGGTTACTTCGGCTTATTGAATACGCTTAACGAACAGTCTAACACCCAGTGGTGCTTTGACGTCAACCTCATCTTCATTTTACGGCGCTTTTACAAAACGATGACCACTTTGGCAAAGCGTACAAAAATCTAACATCTTCTTACAGGCACCACTGACCTGAACGTATGAAAATTTGCAAGCGCAGAGGTGCCTAATAAACGCACGCACTGAAACATCGAGTAAGACGCTGACGCTTCCATGGTCGTGTCATGGTGGCAGAGATGGCCGATGATAGTCGCTTTGCCGTAGCTGCCGTTAGTCCTGCAAAAAATAAAAAATAAAAAGAGCATTAAAATAGCGATTACGTTCTCAAAAATAAAACACCGTGAAGTAGTAATTTTTTTTTTATTTATATAATGTCCCGTTTCGATTCAGCCTATCAAGGAAGCCGTAGTGGAGGCTGGGGTTCTTCAACGTGAACTGACACCGCATGGCACACGGGACTCTAGCATATCACCTCCATTTACATGGTACCGCCGCAGCCAGGGTCGAACCCGCGTCTTTGTGGTCAGCAGCCGAGCACCACAAACATAAGGCTGCCGCTGCGGTTTGTGAAGCAGTAATGACCTTAAGCAGTTCCATGAGTCGACACTAGCGTCTATCAGCCTGGAAAACTTTTCGGCTTCGATAATTTCCAAAAAGTGAGACAGAGAAAACTTTCTAGACTTTTTGCAAGTCAGGCAAAGAGGGCATCGTGCGGTGCATGGGAGACACAGGACTGACAGGATGACCCATGTTACAGACAGCTCGTCTCGCTCTAACTGTAGATTACATGAAATTAGAGAGACAAAAAATATGAAGCCAACCTTCATTACCTGCAGTCCTATAAATAATCAACCCTTTTCCTTGCTGAGGAAGCATTCTGTGTGAAGGATAATTAAGGCTGAGAGAAAAAAAATGTTACAGTAAAATGAAAGCGCGCTCATTTAACTATATAATACCGGTACGCTCAAGTAAATTTAAGACAGAGACAAGCTATTGTCGTTGCTGTTGTTGCCTTAGTGTGTGCCTTCTTCCGTATTCGTCGTTTTCTGAGCGCTTTGTTGCCAAGAATGGATTGCCAAGTAGCTTAAGCCCACACTTTATCACGGCAAATATACCTACATGACCCCGTCTTTAGACTTGCGATTTCAAGACCGAACACTCCATACAGTTACTAAATTTTAAACATAATTCACGCTGCTTCAGGTTTGAGAAAGCGCAGGTGGGCACCGACTGGTGACATGTCATTCTCCAGTAAAACAAAAATTTTAGCTACTGGGTACAGGCCGTACAAGGTCGCCTGAATAGCGCCTGCTATATCTCCCCTTGCGGTGTCTTTGACTTCATGCGCTCAAAACATGCACGTCATTCCCGTTGAACGCCTGAATGGACAAAACCGAGGCATTGTTAAGACGTACCATCGCGGGCTGCTTTCACTTTCGGTACTCGCCGCTAGATGGCGCGATGTCCTACTTCTTCGTCTCCGCCACAGGACTGTGCCGGATGCCAAAGGTGAACCGAGGAGAGCTGCTCTTGTTCATCCAAACCTGCAAAATAGAGAAGTGTACATGCTGCCGCTGACACAAGTGAGATCAGTGTGGACAGTTAGGAGTGTTTCCAATGAAGTCTTTTGCTCTTAATTGAATACCGGCAGACCGCTTCCAAAGATGTGCCTAAACTGCCGCGCCTATGCGCACTTGTCAGGAACGCCAACTACTGAAAGCAATGCACTGCTTGTTATGTATTGAGAGGAGGATGCTAATGCAAATGCAGAGATGGAAAAAGCTTTTGGAGGTAGATATTTGGTGCCAGTCAGTGCTGCCTGCGTAGATAGGCCAGGGTAGAATTAAGTCGAGGACGATAATGAAAGCAGCGCCTACACCTAATAAGTGAGATCAACCGACGCGAAATGTGAAACAGTGCTTATGCATTGTGGGAGCAGTCTGAAAATTAAAAAAATACGATTCCAAACTCATAGCACCGTAGGCAACTGCCTACCCAGTAATGTCTCTGTGAGCACATGTTGAAGCTGCTGTGTTATATATTACCGAAAATATTTGGAAGATATAAAGCGCCAACTGACCAAGCGTGTGAACTTGAAAATGTGCAGGCCCCTCTCGAATGCACAGATGCACTATTTCAGCATCGCTGTTTCTGACTATCATGGTTAACTTATATGCAATTGAATATACTAAGTTAACTTACTATAGCATCAAGAACTGACATGAAGCGATTGGCTTGATAGCTTCCGCCTTCAGTGCGCTATAACACCTCTCATTCGCCCGAAACTTCGTTTAAAGCAGCGTTCAGTAAGTTCGGAGAACGGGGCAAATGTGACAGGCACAAGGAAACATGCCAACAACGGGACAGATGCCGTCCTAAAAATCCACTTTAGCTATGAACTAATTAGGAGATACCAAAGTATTACTTGAGCATTTAGTACGGCTGCCTTCATAACAACGTGCTCTTTTAAAATTTGTACTTCCTGACGTGGTTCTGGTTCCAGATCCGCTTACAAATATAGCGTGCGGGAAAAAAATTATGCTGCTGGTCCCTCGAGTTCAGGATTTAAACATCGGCGGTAAAAATTAGAATAATTACCAGTGACAGTGCGTACGCATGCAATTATATGCCTGTCTATGGAAGAATTCTTTTCACATGTAAGTACTGAGAACTCCCCTCACTTATACATACATGAATTACAGCAGGTATGGATACGGTTATTTTTATAGAATCAATAAGAGACTTTAACGAATATCTGGCTTCAATCCTTTTTCAATGACTGATTCGGGGCCCGTTGCTGGCCCCTAGAGTAGCTGATTAAAATTATATAATGGTTTGCAATTGACCTACTTTTGAGATTATTGTAATTAATTAATATGTATTATGAGACTCAAAGTAGTACCTCCCTCGGGTATTCACTTAATACTTATATATCTGATTAACTGTGTCTCCTAACCAGAGACATTTTACCGTAGAACAACGCCGACAGATATTCTGTGTTACTGTTACCCTTTCTGGTGAATGTGCGCCAGGCCCGGGCTTCTTGGTGTGGTCTGAAGGGATGTTAGTGCGGTAGCTAAGTGTGTAGGCGGGAGACTTGCTCTTGTAGGTGTCCGGTTCCGGAACATTGTACTTGCCGGGAGCTGAAAAAGAGAAAGAAATCGAAGTAAGTTCATCCTTGACAGAGGAACAAGATTCTGTGATAAAAATATTAATTACAAGTCATAAACGTGATAATTGCGATTTAAAGATCCTCCAATTTACTTTGAGTCAGCTTTGAAGGAGAGCGCCTGCAACCAGTCATAGCCCTACTACGTTATCGGTGACGTTAATTTATGCTTGCTCGAGCACCAGAAAAAATGTTTTGTGTTTCAAAATATTTGGTATCGGTATTTTTGTATGCCATGAGGCCTTTCGTTTCCTTTTTTACCGGTACAGGTGCTTCGCAGGTTAGTTGAAACGATGATTCCATTATCCCCTCTTAATTTACCGAAGCTTAGTACAAGTTATCTGAACTTCTTCAGATAAGTTTAGGACAGAAGCACTTTACGCAGTTAGCTGCTCTTTAAAGTCATTTAACATCCTTATTAAAGTGTACGTAGTACCAATATCCCTCAGATGGCAAGAAAAAGACAGCTGATAACTAGAAATTGAAAGCGCCCATACGGAAGCTTTTGGCTACCAAGGCAAGTTACTGCGATTGCGTTCACACTACTTTGTTTCATAACAGAAAACCGGGCACTCCATAAAACAAGGGGAATACGAAAGGCGATATAATACATGTCCGGAGACAAAATGTTTACCAGAGAGCTTTCTCAAAACTTTTGGCAAGGTGTAACTAGCGCGAATATTGATGTACGGCATTAAAGGGGCTCTGAAAGGAGCTCTAATAAAGTTGCAGTATGCCTGGGATGTCAAAGCACGACACTTCACGAATATTGTCCACCAAAAATTTTTTTTAATGCGCTTCCTAGAAGCTTCGTTATCTGTGGCCAAATTTTGAATTTCATTGTCTTCGCGCCTATCCCTCTCCTCTCGTCACTATTTGGGCGCTGGAAGGTCAAGGCTCCACCGCCGGCCCCAAAGCTTCCTGACCTACCTGAGCTACGCGGCTTATTAGCCGCGGCCACGGCAGCTGCCTAACGTCTGAAAGAATCTAACCAACAACCGCCTCTCAACTTGTATACGCAGGTGCGAGCGACGGAGGAGGGTGCGAGCATGAAAAAGTCGCCGAGAAGGGCTCACCAGCTTTCGCGCGTGATTGTGGGTCCTCTGCTGCGTGTAGGAGTGCATTATTTGGCTCAGGTTTTCATGACAACGCAGTGCTGTGATTAAGTGAGTTGACGTCCTCTTTTCGGAAAGTGTTTCACAGCCCTTTTAGCGCAGCAAACCAAAGCCACTCATGTTGCGCGAGCACCATAGGTGCGTTCGGCTGAGTTGAGAACAAATGCGAGTTTCTATCGTGCACTGAAATGCAAGCTCCTATATGCCTGTAACCTGTCGCTTGAAAAAATAGCTTTACGTATACAAGAGCGGCGCCAGAACCTGCCTTTGTTTTTGCGTTGAATAACATATCGCCAGGAAAGGAAAAGAGTAGGCTGAGAACAGGAAAGCAGCAAGGAGAAGATGTGTCGTGATTTACCAGGTACGTCGTCAGGCCTGGTATTCTTCGGTTTCCTGCCGAACGTGTAAGAAGGCTTGCGGACCAACAGAGAGTAGGACCGCTCAGGGCGATACGAGCCTGGTGCTAGGTGATGAAAATCAGTAGTGTTAGTTCGTGTGGTTAAGAGTGAAAGAAAAAGGTGCCGGAAAGGAAAACATAAGTGCTGGGTGGTCGGTCATGACGGGAAAAAGAACTGGCTATGGCCAGAGATACTTTTTTAGTATTGTACACCTACGTGCTTTTATATTTTTCTGAATAACTAATAATTCTCATGACTTTCCTGCTTGGTTAATTTGCCATTACTGGTATTACAAACTGAAGTGAAGAAAGGAAAACAATACCTGAACACATCGAGCTAAATTATGAAGAATAAATGAATGGCAGCGCAACAACCAGGCCAACACATGTGTTGCGCATGTGTTGTCAATCTGTTGTGGTGTCATCGTTGCGCCGCAGTTCAATTCATCCTGCAACACCTCGCTCAACAGGCCGTTATTCTGAACTATCAAATTGATCTACACTGAAATGGCTCTGAATATCTTCAGCAAAAAAGAAAAGAATAACAAAGATACGGGAAGAGGTCAAGTAGCACAAAAGCAGTTATGCAGCAGGTGGTTTTTTAAGAAACAATTTTTGGCCTCATATAATGCTTCCGCAGCTAAAGCTCGAATTCTTTGTCTAGTGAGCCGGACTTCTTATATATGAAGTGCACTCTTATGAAGTACACTCGCGTAGTTCTGAAGAAATTCTCTATTGTGGACAGCATATAAAAAATAAAGAGTGGACTGAATTTCTTAGGACTTAAAGGTGTCATTAAGCGGGTGACTATATTTATGCTTCGACACTTTGGGCACTGTTCATATTTGTCTGACAAATGGAAGGTATCAAATACGATCACTTATTATTACAACGCTTCTTGTACCCTGTTTTTCACAGCCATTTGCGGCGTCTTCTGAACGGTTAAATTATGAGCACGTGTTAAAGCAAAGTCGCACCAACTATATATAGAACCTTGACAAGTGCAGCAGCGTGCTGATGTGGGCAGAACAAAGAAATGGTGAGCTAATGAACCTTCGTACACAGCTGAGTCGAACTTAATAAAACGAGGCAAGACTTAATTCTGCCTTCGAAAACACAAAAAAACAAATGTTTTTTTTTTCAACTGCAGTAGTTATTTGTCCGGATTTTTAAGTGCTGATTCCTTCCATTCTACGTCAGCTAGAGTTCTCAACAAATGCTTCATACTTCAAAAAGTGGATACCACCGCCGAAAGTAAACCCCTAGAATTTCGCAACAAAGAAGGTTTTAGTAATGTCACATAGCGCTGAGGGAAAAATTTTGTTATTGAAAACGCCCAATTCAAAGCTCCTCGAATGAGGAAGAAAAGCTTATGTGAACAAATGATAAGATATGATCTTATGAACAGAGCGAGGTAGAGGTTGCATTCCTACAACGCATACTCTGTTTCTTATAGCCGATCAGGCAATTCTGAGAGCCGAGGTATGAGGAACTGAAAGAAGTGGTCAAATGTGAGTGGAGTTTAAGTTAGATCGATTCAAGCTTTTCGGAGCCAGAAAGGATATCTGACAGGCTCGTCTTTCACGGTTCTAGCAAATTACCGGGAATGTCATCAGGCTTTGCGTCCTTGGGCTTCTGGCCGAAGGTGTAGGCCGGTGTGACTGCAAGCACGGTGTCTGCTTTCTCGGGGCAGTAGGCACCGGGTGCTGGGGCCATGCGAAGAGATAAAACAGCTTGTAAAGATCAGCTGGTTCTTCATGATCTGACTTTAGACTACAGGCTACTGCTATGGGCATTAAATGAGGAGCCTTCTAAGCGTGTGCCCAATTTTCTGAAAGAAAGCACAAATCTAGATTCTCAATCTTTTTTTATGTTTCTGAAACATAGAATTTGTACAACCGGCCAGTACTTGGCTCGGCTATGGATCCAGCAGATTTTTCATAATTTTTGTATTGGACTTGAAAGACAAATAAAAGAAAGAAAAGTGGCTACTATAGTTCTGTAGAGCGCAAAGTCAATGCAGAAGCTGCTGAATAACATCAGACGTAATTTAAGGTAACAGCTAGCCAAGAGTCATTACGTTTTTAGTCGTCATTTCTGAGAGAGTTACATGGCTCGGCAACTGATTTTTGACCAGAAAACTTTGTTGGCACTTTTGTAAGGCAGCACTGTTCTGCATATTCAGTTTACAATTTTTGGACAAAATTTTACTTTAGGTCACATTTAGCTGGAGAAGGTTAGTAAAAATATCAATAGATATTTATCTACTTCTAAAACAATACTTGATTCCTCTACAAATAGGACCAATATTACTAAGTGATATATCCTTGTACATTCATTATCCTTCGTCATTTAGCATACATTTTTAAACCCCAGTACGCTGGCTTCAAAACGAGTTTTCAGTGAGACACAGCTGAAGGCTCTAGTGCTACTGAAAAAGCATTCGCATTACCAGGAATATCATCAGGCCTAAGGTCCTTAGGCTTGAAACCAAAGGTGTAAGCTGGTGTCGTGGCTAGAACCGTGTCGGATTTCTCGGGGCAGTAGGTGCCGGGTGCTGAAGGAAAGAAGAAAAGCCATGCAAAAGTGCGCCTGGTCATCGAATTTCTTGACACCCGTGAGTTCCGGCTGCATTCCCGCATTAGCTACGCAAGCAACAGCACACCAGAAAGTGCGAAATGTCCCTGTTAGTAGGACGAGGTTTGTATATAGAAACAGCCCCTCTTAGTTCGGTTGCCGATGCGCGTTCGGGTAACGAACAAACAGCTGAAGACGCTTTAGCTGCATGCAACTTATAGAAGGTAATGTTGGAGGCCCAAAGCCGACAGTATAGCAAAACAAGTAAAGAGTGCCCAAATATGGAGCAGACACCAGCAAAGGCGCCGCTGGAACAGCAAACCGAGACGTTATTTTTGTAGGGTACTTTGGTTACGCCATCAGTTGATGCACAAGTATGCCTTTACACCCTAAGCCAACATTCTAAATTGGAAATGTTGCGAAATTGTGAAGTTCTTACTATTGGACGTCAGCTTTAAACGAGATCATAAGCATGCACTGACGCGAACTCTCTTTATGGTGTAAAGGTACAGAAGGCGAAGAGGAAGATTAGCTAATGCAATAGATCGAGCAATCAATAAAACAACTACGTGGTTAGTTCTAGTGTCAAGAATATTTCAACTGTCGCGAAAAGATCTTCCTTCCTTCCTTTTCCTTCCTTCCTTCCTTTGCTTCTTTATTCTTTTTCCTTTCTTTCTCTCCAGCTCACTTTTGATTCTTTCCTTATCATTCCTGTTTTATTCATTGCGCTAGCACAAAAAACTGCCATAGGATTCGAACTGCGATAGCTCTGACGTAGCGCGACGTTGCAGTGGCTATAAAAGTTTTATGCTTCCGCACTAATTTCTAGTAAGGAGTGATAGTAGGAGAACAAATCAAAAGAAATAAAACACTACAAAGATCAGTGATAAGGAGACTGAGCCTTTCGCGACATTCCAATTTTGAGAAGGTTAGGGGCGGTTAGGAGCCGGCAGAAGGCTGATTAACCTACCGGGAAAATCATCCCGTTTCGGTTCCTTGAGTCTCACTCCGAAGGTGTAACTAGGCTCCAGAGACCTGACACACTGATCAGCTCTCTCAGGGTCGTAGGCACCTGGAGCTGTCGAAACGCAAGGCCAAATCGGTGTTAATAGCAATGCGTTGCGACCTATATATTCAAAATTTACCAGTTAACTTGAAAATTCATGGCAGTATTTATTTTTTCAAGGAATATGCACCAATCTCTTTTTTTTCTAGCGGTGCAAACATCGTCATAACAGCGCCGAAAATGCGGTTGTCTGACAATTGTTTACGATTCCTCAAACAACAGGATTTATGCTTTGTTCGCTTCAGTGCAATTTATAAAGACACACGCCTGCATAACTGATTGCAACGAAATCCAAGGGTCGTAACAGTATTCCAGCGAGAATATATTTTACACACGCACATAATGATACAAACCAGTGCTTGCGTGCCTGTTGCTGGTCACATCACTGCGTTTTGACTTGGAATTTCATGGACATGTTCGAAGTATCAGTTTTATTCGCGTAAACTTTATATTGAGTTGCGCTCATTAAGAGGCCTGAAATATATTAAAAGACCGGCAGTTTTGTCTCCATGTGGCCGCCTTATGAAAGGCGTACAAGGAAGTGACAATATGGGTGGAGGTAAAGTTTTCGAAGTAACAAATCTCGAAGCTTCGTCATGTCACAAAAGTTCAATCCAAAGCACCACGAGCACGCCTAAGAGCCGAGATCAAGTACGTTGTTTGGCGGCAGAGAAAGTCGTCCTCGACGAGCAGAATAGAAGCCCGTAAAGGTCAGTCGGTGCGGTCGAAAAGTGTTTGTGCCACCCGTGCAGAAGAGCGCAAGACAGGGTGCTACCAAGTGCACAGTGCAAAACCAGTGCAGAACCAGTGTAGCTATTTTCAAATGGCTTCTGCGTCACCGCCGCGTGCAAGAGTACAAACCAGGACATCCAGTTCCGCAATGACAACAGTCGCCCTTGTGTCCGAAGGTATATGAGGGAGACATGGGCCTCACGAGAGTATCCGCCCTCTCGGGGCTGTAGTCCCACGGAGCTGCGTCCCAGGCATAAAAAATTGTTAAATATGCACGAAAGCCGTAGAACACACGAACAATAAAATCCATTCATCACTCTAATGGAATCTCCTCATGACTCCCACAATACATCAGTCTAAATAACTTGCAGTTATAACACACATCTAATAAACAGGCCGAAACTCTGGCAAGTCGTCTCGCATCGAAGTGCAAAAGTCTTTCTGAGAGAACAACTAGAAACAAGTCACACAAAAGAATTCCACACGAGTAATGAAAAGGAAAAGTTGGTTTCAGTGAAGACCTTTATTATATTGGTGACAGTACAAAGAAGGGTGCTGGGGATGAAGGTGTGCTCAAGAAGGAGGCAGAGAAGCAAAAACACAAGGATTTTACTATAACTGGGCACCATGTGTGAGCCTATACAAGATGAAGGACAGACAGTGGCACGGGAAAGGAAAAGGGCAACCACAGACGGGTGATTTGGAAAGAAAAACGCCGTAGGCACTAACCAGGCGTGGGCTCTTTTTTCGGGCACTTGATCTTTCTTCGTATTGTAAAGCTTGGCATGCGTGGGAAGCGTAGCTGTTCACCAATGCTGGGGTTATAGTAACCCGGTCCTGTTAGAGTGGAATAAACACCATGGAACACCCGAAAAGTTCTGACGCCAGAATTGCGTGGAAACTGCTTGATAATATGGAAGTAATAGCTCATTGGGCGTCCACCCAAGCGCAGCCATACTAGCGCAAAGGAAAGCTGTACAACTTCTAGAAAAGCATCGTAGCTAAAGAAAGTTCATCCCGCTCCGATGTTCGAACCCACGACAATCGCCTGACCAGAGCTGTCGCTGTACCGACTGAGCTAGTCGGTAGAGCTAGCAGATGATATGGCAAAAGCGAATTGATAATTACTTCCAAGTTGAACCAACACCGTTCCCCTTTCTTGTCATTGATCAATTCGCTCTCGCCTTTTCCATATGCTAGCCGCCTCTATTTTGTTAGGGTGTCTCATTTGTTAAGGTGACTGCTCTGGTACGGTGGTGATCCTGGGCTCGAGTCCCGGACCAGGACAAATTTTTCCTTTAATTTCAATGTTTCTGCGAAACCGACATTGGTTTCCTTTGTAGCCGCACGGATGCGCTTGGGTGGGTGGCAATGAGTAATTACTCCCTAATAAAAAAACTACGGCAGCTTGGGTATTCCCCTAAACATCAAACCAAACTGCCTAATGTTGCAAATAGTAAGATGTGTTGTTTGTAAAAGGTACACTACCAATTATGTGACCCATGCACTCCCTTTACGCACAGCTTGGTCGTCCTGAGGAAATTTGCAACAAGCATGCACACATGTTCACCCTCAAAACCGGCTGCTACTAGATCAAATCCGACGAACTAACGCTGTATTACTAATAATGTTCATTATGATCCAGAATTACAACATGCAAATCAGATAAACGCGCTAAGCTTCAAGAAATATGGCCATTCTAAAAATGCTTCAAATATGCGTTCGTTTTTTGAAAAGACCAGAAGCTGTCAGTTTTATGTCTTTCTTTAGAGCGAAAGTTCTAATTAACTCTCCATAGGAAGCAAAAACTGCAAATGCATTTATGACATCGGCATATCTTCTAAATACGGCATAAGCGGTTTTCATTTCAGCGTAGTATTTTTGTTTTTCGAACAACTTCATAAAGAAATTGAAGTTGAACAAAAGTACCATTTTATGCGCGCTGTAATTTTCTCACTGCCCACGTGCCAACCTTATTTAGCATCAGGAACGCATATCATTGAAATGTAAATACAATTCTTCCGCTACTGAGCTAGAACATGTTCTAGCACAAGCATGCAAACCGCACTGACCACGCAAACATAGTGAAAACAGTGAGTGGTACTAGCTGCATGGAACCACCGCCTTAAGTAAAATTGAAATTTTACAGTACGCTTCGACGTCTTATCCCAAAATTAGAGCACCATACCTGGAGTTTCACTCCGCATGAGCGCTGCAAAACCTTTCCTGAAGAAGAGGCTCGCAGCTGAACGGAACATTATTTGGCTGTTGTCTTCTGCTTCAGCTGTATGGAAAGGAATACTTCGAATAATATGGGACTCGGACAGGCCACCTCGTAAAGAACTTAAGTCTGCTAATATAAACATCTAATTGAGTTGAGAAATTACAGAGAACAACTAATAGCAACCAGCTGATGTTTGATGGGTTTTTCAGTCAGTTTTAGAAACGCGCCCTTAGAGATTACTTTTTTGTCATGGGCGGATCTGCTTGGGGATCGCCAAAAAACAGGCCGAAAAATTTATCTTCCATCAATAATGCTTTTATTGTGTTGTTCGTTTCCTGTGTTATATAGCGTTTAGGAACTTTTCACCGAAAATTTATAAAAAGTAGGCACGTTCGCGGAAGGTGCATGGGAAACCTCTGGAAAAATTTGTGATAGCTAAAACGCAAGCTCTGGATAAAGTGAAGAAACTAGTCTGTGTGTGTTACCGCTTTGCATTGAAAAGTTACGTCAGAAAGTCAGAAATAAACATATAAAAGTCTTACACACCAGGAGCAACAGCCGTTTCCTGAGTCCAGGACTGATACAGTTTTGCAAACAGAGACCCCGTTCCAGGAGGCTTCCAGAAGTCTAATCCTTCTGGAAACCTGGGCGCCATTTTCACGCTTCCTTGGACAAGCCTTCCCTCTCGAAAGCTGTCGGGCGACTCTTGTCTTGTTGACGAAACTGCAGTACGAAATTGTTTCAATTAAAAGCCTATTACAGCGTTTGTTATGAAATTTCGGCGTCACTTTAAGCACAGTGTTGTACCCGGTCGGATATCAGTATGCAAAATTAAAACAAGGTTTGGACACTTTTGGATGTTGCCGGCATAAAAATTTCTAACTTTTTTTTTACCAGCACTTTCTTGAAAAATACCCAGCCCTTACTCAACAGAATACAAATAGGAAAGCAGGAATATCAACGAAGAATTCATTGTATGCTTTGTGCGTACAACAGCGATGCGTTTCAATGCGTTCACCAGGCGTTTTGAAAGCTTGGTGCCACAAAGATTTCTCCATCAAAGTTCGTGTTTACCGGGCGCCTGAAACGCAATGAATAACGCTGTTCTTAGTAGGCAGAAAATGTGTTACAGAACACTGACCCGTAGGCGTTCGTACAAAAGTCCTGTCCCGGGCTGACACGGTCTCTATCGTTTCGTCATCTTCGAACATGCCACTCTCGTCACTCGTAGTAAACACCGCTGGTTCTAAATAAAAAAAGTTTAAAACACAGACATCAGGGTTGGTCTCATTGAATCAGATGTGGTGAAAAGAAACAAGCAAGGAAAAGCTCGATTTTGAACTATTACCGAGAGCTTTCAAGTGCTGGGTAGAGTACCGCTCCTTCTGACTTGCAGCGAAGGCTGTTATATGTGTGTCAGACTTGGAAACGTTCTCCTTCTCTGTGGGTAAAATTAAGAAATGGCTGTCAAACAGCTATTCTGTCGATAGAGGCGCAACGGCTGCGACACTTATGTATTCATATCCTAAGCTCTGAATTCTCTGTAAACGTACCTTCAACATCGTCGATTGCATTTTGGGCTATTCGCAGAGATCGACTCCTCCCTAATCTTCGCTCCGAAGGTCTACTTTTTTTCTCAAACTCTTGAGCTGGAGAATGGAGCAAAAGGTTAGATTTGGAGTCCCCGTTAAGAGCAAAAAAAAAAGCTGCCAATATATTGCACGGGAAATACCTTCACTCTCGTCTTGCGTAGCCCTGACTGCGCGGAGCGAGCGACTTCGCGTCGTCAGTGCGTCAGTAGACTTGGCTCGCTTATCTGCGTGGACGTGTGAAGAACCATAGAACTGTCTTTGTAAGCATCATCGAGGATTTTTGGCCGTATCTGCCAGCGATCAAAACTGAGGGAATGATATCTTCATATACCTGGTACTTCCTCAACCTCTTTTCGAATGACCCTTAGTGATCGACTTCTTCGAGGTACGGTTCCTGTGAAACCCGTAGTGGTTGCTCGTTCTTGAATGAAAAATAAAAGAGTTATTTTCACGAAGCAAACAGACTTGCACGAGGAGACAGGAGGCTGACTTCGGTGCCTACCTCGACCCTCATCGGCTCTCGTTCTCTCAACACGCACTGAGCTCTTCGGCGTGACGAGCTCCTTCTTTCCTTCTGAGGCCTTAGATAGTTCTTGAAAAGAAGAGGTGTTACGGTCACATCAAACAAGGCACAAACGAATCTCTCAATGTGAGCCTGCGAGTGACAAGAGTGTACCTTCAGTTCCGTCCAGCTTCCTTCTGAGAGAGCGAAGGAAGGTACTTCTCTTCGCAGGCGGAATCGGAGGCCGTCCACCTATTTCGGTCACTGCGAAAGGCCTTCGTCAGTATCGAACGGAAAATGGTCCAGGAGTGCAGCTAACCTTTCGTGTCGGCTTTTTGTTTGGTTATTGTATGCGGCGTGCTTCGCTGTGTCGTTGCTCCCGAGACAACAATTTCCACTTCTGGTCGCCCTTATGAAGGGAAAATATCGATTAAATTTTGCTCATACACCCAAGTGACGCAGAGCCTACCTTCCGCTGCTGATTCTTGTTTCCGAATAACCTTGAAACCTCGTCTTTCCTTTGCTCTATCTTGCATTTTCGGAGCGTGTGGCTCTGTGACATAAAAGTTACTGTTATTAGCTCACTGGCCAAGCATTCGAGTGACTCTGTGGAGACGAAGCAAAAAGCGTGCTGACCGCATCATAACCATTCAGCACCAGGATGGCGCCTGGCCATCGGTAAGCACTTGTAAGAGGCAAAGAGAAAGAAGAGGGTAGGAATGCACACAGAAAAGAGGAGAGAGATAAAAACAGCTGTTTATCAACTACGAAAGTGCGTGTATTGGAAGATACAATGGCACGCACCCTCCGTGCGAAGTTCCTCTTGTCGGACTAATCGGAACGACCTACTTCTCTGTGCTTCTTCCAATCGTGACGTGCGCTTTGCTGCCAAGGAGAATCAGGGCAATTAATTGAGGAAATGAAATTATAACAATAAAGATTCTGCTAACGAAAGTGCGAAGCAGATACCTTCTGGCGCTCTAATTCCTGTGGGCTCCTTGCGACCAGCGCTAAGCGAACGACTCCGCTTGGCCATTTCTTCCGAAGCTTTTGCATCCCTTTCTGTAGCCAAAATGCATACTGTACTGTAATAAATCCCTGTACGCCATTCTTGGTTGTTTATCTACACGGGCGCCGGAATGGTAAGTGTTAAGTGGACGTGGAGATTCTTCCGTGCCGTATTTTACCCTAAAGTATAAATCTAATGTGCACTTAAAGCACGTTTTAAGCAGCGAATACAGAGCATTTATCACATACATGAATGTCCTTAGCCATATTTTGTTTCTGTTACAAAAAAAAGCACTCACCATCGAGAGCACCGGCTGCCCTTCGGATAATTCGAAATGATGTGCTTCTTCTAGACGTTTCCTTCAAAGATGATGCCATGGATTCTAATGTCAAGAGACGAGTGGGCTGTGTTAGCTTATGGTGCATTGCATTCTAAGAAATATTCGAGAACCCCTGTTTTTATGACGTTTTTATAAAAATCGACTCCTTTGTGCGGTCTGTGCGATTTTACGATCACTTTTATTGCTACTTTACCATGCTTATCCTGGAGATCTTGAGACTTGGATCTTCTCGGTGGCAATCCAAAGAGAGCTGGATTTCCTTTGTCTGGGTCATACGTCCCTGGCGCTGGGAAGTTATTGTAAAATGAAGGAAAACCAAAGCTACGGGCTCTACTGCACTGTACTAACCGGGAAATGAAGCACTGTCCGGAAGTCGCTCCTTGAGCCTCGACCGAATGCTGAAGCGCGGTGATTTTGGAAAAACTATTTCTCTCGCCTTATCAGGATCATAATCTCCGGGAGCTAAAAGAGCACAGAAGAAAGTTTTGACCCATGGTTTCTTTTTTTTTACAAAAAAAGCGCACTCTACACTGACGCACATTTTATTTGCGATAGAGATTAATGCAAAGCTAATAAAATGCAAGCTATAGGAAAATGACATGATTTAAGTGCGGTTGAGGATGCGTTGAAACAGACAGCACCCGGCAGCAAAGCTTTGCATATATACCGAATCGAAAATGACTTTAGCCGTATTGTTGAACAGGAATACGAGTCTCTTAGACACATCTGCTTGCATGTACAAATAATAGCGGTGTTCTTTGTACTCAAAAGTTGATGCTAGGCTTAGTATCTGGGAAAGAATGACTTTCAGGTGGACCTTGAGGGAGCCTTGCTCCGAAGGTAAACTGGGGCAAGGAGCTATAAAAAGACTTAGCAGTTCGGGAAACGTCGTAACTGCAAGGCGCTAGATGGAAACAGTGATCACTTGGCGTTAGCGGGGCAAAGAAATGGAGGGAAAGGGGGGAGAGAAAGGTGCTTGGCACACAGCGGTTCTCGTACTGACCTGGGTAGTCGTAGCTGTACGGCTTGGAAGGTCGTAGCTTGAAGCCAAAAGTGAATTTAGGTGATCTCATTTTCACATACCTCACACCTCTATCTGGACTGTAGTCAGCTGGGGCTGGACAACAATAGAAGGATGAAACGCGGAGTAAAGTTGTGTATTTATTAGTCTTATTTTAATTACGGACTATAATTCCGGCCAGCTAAGAAACACGGAGGGCAAAGGAAGTGCCGATTGAGATTGTTCTTGAAGAGTGGTAGGCCATTCGGAAACACTCAAAGAAAATGACAGAAAATAGACAAACCAGGGTAGTCGATGCTATCTGGCAGCTTGTCCTTCAATTTCATTCCTAAGCTAAACCTCGGAGAGTCCGGAAAAAGCACAGTTTCGCTCCGTGAAAGGCTGTAGTCTCCAGGTGCTAAACAGGCATTATGAGATAAATGTCATCAGGGACATGTTGCGTTGCATGGCCACGCATGCAGTTAACAAGTGTCGGAAGACTAACCCGGGAAGCTCGCCGAATCAGGCTCCCTTTCAAGAGGTTTATAACCTATCGTGTAACGGGGTGTCGAGGAGTGAACCACCTTGTCTCCCTTAGACACGTCGTAGTCACAAGGAGCTGCCACAGAAATTAAAAACAGTTATTAAAAGAACAGATTCTTGTATTGATCAGTGCTCTCAGAATCGGTCATGACCTCTTGATGTAACACCTACGGCTGTAGTTGGTACTTCAGATTGAATTAAACAGTTTTCAAGTAAACGCCCGTCCTGTTCGTAGTATTTGTTTTCCTCCTATTTGTCAAAGTTAGCGCTATTCAAGTCAATCTTGTGGTAAGTTTTTTTTACACGTTTTATTTTTACGCAGACCAAAGCAGGGCAGATTTCAGTAGTTGGTGCACGTAAAGTGTTAACGATACATGGCAGATTTCAGGATTGTGGAAATCGTCTGCAGGAAGCCTTGTTACGACACAGTTATCTGTGTTAGCACGCGAAGCAACTTTGCATTTCCTAATGTTCTACTTTTTCGCTTTTTCCCTTTATGCCCTAATCTCGTCGAATTTCATAATTATTTGTGAACCGTGTTGCCTGATGTGATAGCTGGACGTGCGCCTTTGCTTGTTACACTTGCCGCGAGGGAGGGACCTTCGCGGCAAAGAAAATTATGTCTGAAAAGGTCGTATCGCTCACTAACCAGGAAATTCCAGCGAATCTGGCGACTTGTCTTTCAGTCTGGTGCCCATCGTGTGCTCAGGAGAATGACTACGGACCACATGGTCTGCCTTTTCAACGTTGTATTCTCCAGGGCCTAAAAGCACCGCAGAAACAATGAACGTGAAATGCGATTCCAAGAATATCACGCAACATCTACTGACCGGGATATTCCAGTGATTCCGCTGCTCTTTCTTTTAACCTCACGCCGATGATGTGTTGAGGCGAACGGTAGCGGGTAAAGAGGTCGGCTTTTCCGATCTTGTACTCTCCTGGACCTGAAAGGCATCCCCGTTTGTTTCCATGGCACAATTAGAACTACCTCTGCAGGCACTAACCGGGATACAGGAGCGAGTCTGGGGGCTTATCCCTGAGTTTTCTGCCCATATGGTGCTGCGGTGATCGACTTCTCACAACCTGGTCCGCTCTCTCGGGACTGTATTCCCCAGGTCCTAAAGGTAGTCGTTTACCGCATCGTGAGTGCCGAGAAACAGAAATGGGAAGAGATGCAGCCGTAATCGCGGCAAAACTTCGACAGTTTTTCGAAACACTCACTGACCAGGAAAATCCACAGAGTCCGGCGGCCTGTCTTTGAGCTTGACACCGATTCGGTGCTCAGGGGAGTGACTGCGCACCACTCGGTCTGATTTTTCGACGTTGTACTCCCCGGGACCTAACAGACAGCAAAGATGTGCAGGAAGCCCAAATTCACCAAAGTGCGCTGGCACCGATAGACCATCCAAACAATATTCATGAAAAGCTGGCGCCATCAACTAACCAGGATAGTCCAGAGAGTCAGGTTTTCTATCTTTCAGCTTCATGCCCATGACGTAATGAGGTGACCTGCCACAAGTAACGAGGTCGGACTTTTCGATCAGGTACTCTCCTGGTCCTGAAACACATGACCAGCTACTTTTCAGGTTCTGGGAAGACTCGCTGGGCACTACTAACCCGGATAATCCAAAGAATCTGGTGGCTTATCCCTGAGCCTCTTCCCCATCTGATACTGTGGTGATTGACTGCGCACCACTTTGTCGGCTCTGTCCACATTGTACTCTCCTGGTCCTGGACATTTTCACATCATTATTTGCGACAAATGAAATGGCGACACTAATGAAGAAAAACTTTGGGTTATATTCGGCAAATTAAGTGGTAAATATTAAGTGTTACTAACCCGGGAAGCCAAGTGAATCTGGTGGCCTCTGCTTTAGCTTCGCTGCCATCATGTGCTCAGGAGACCTGTCTCGAATCACTGAATCGGCCCTTTCTATGTAGTACTCCCCTGGTCCTAAAACGAGAAATTGTTATTTTCTAGTAGTGGTGAGTCACTACTGCTGCTTGCTACTAACCGGGATAGTCGAACCCCTCCGGCGGTTTTTCTTTGAGCTTCTTCGCCATATGATACTGCGGTGAACGACTTTGAACCACATGGTCGGCTTTGTCAACGTTGTATTTACCTGGTCCTTAATATTAAATTGAGGGTGTCATTAGGAAGGAAAAAAAATCAGTCATCAATTCAGAATAATACACATCAAATCTGAAGAAATTAACAGTCACTAACCCGGAAAATCAAGCGAATCTGGTGTCCTGTCCTTCAGCTTGACGCCAATCCGGTGCTGAGGTGAGCGAGGTTTTGTTATGGATCCTGCCCTCTCTACGTCGTATTTTCCTGGACCTGAAGATGCCATTTTATTTTCAACGTTACCGCGCTTTTATTATTCACGTACTATCAGTTTCAACAGAATTGGAAACAAAAATTAGAACTGGACAAACCCGGGAAGTCTAGCGACGCCGGTGCTTGGTCTTTAAGCCTTATACCCATTCGATGCTGCGGAGATTGACTTCTTGTCACACCATCTGCCCTCTGCACATTGTATTCTCCTGGACCTAAGAACGCCGTCAGATTAAGAGAACTCAAGAACAAGAATACCACAGGAAAAGGCAAGTAAATGCTCGAATCCCAGTAAAGTGAATATGGCAAACCAGGATAGTCCACCGATTCCGGTTGCCTGTCTTTTAGCTTGACGCCAATGCGGTGCTGTGGTGAACGACTTCTTGTGACATGATCCGCCTTGTCGACATTGTATTCCCCTGGACCTAAGGCAGTTATTTAACCGCGAGTGCAGCGAAATGTTAGCAGATAGAGTTACTAAAACGCCAAAGCATGCTGTGGAGCATAACGGGTATGAATACGACAAACCAGGATAGTCCACTGAATCCGGAGGTCGCTGTTTTATCTTAGCACCAAATCCATGCTGTGGTGACCGACTTCTCGTGACATGATCTGCTCTGCCCACATTGTATTGCCCAGGACCTAGCAGCAATGAACAGCAATGATGCAGTAAGCATAACATGCGAAAATGATTTCAATGTGATAAAATAAATCCTACGGACCCGGATATTCCAGAGAATCTGGTGGCGTATCCTTGAGTTTAATTCCGAATCGATGCTGTGGGGATGTACTTCTTGTCACATGTTCTGACCTCTCCAAGCTGTATTCACCGGGACCTGAGCACGGCATTTTATAGAGCATTAAGGTGATGGCTTCGGACAGGAACATTTTTTGTGATAGCAACATATCAATTCTTCAAACGCCAATATAACTGACCTGGGTAATCAACAGAGTGCAGAAGTCTCTCCTTGAGCTTAACACCCATGCGATACTGTGGTGAGCGAGTTCTTGTAATATGGTCTGCTCTATCCACGTTGTAGTTTCCTGGACCTATAGTGACGTCGTTGCATTGTCAGTGATTATCAATGGTCAAAGAGCAGTAAACTAAGAAAGAGAACCACGTAAATATGGTGCAATATTCTCATGACCAACCCGGATGTTCGAATGACTCCGGTGGCTTGTCCTTAAGCTTGGCTCCTATTCTGTGCAGCGGAGAGCGGGTTCTTGTCACGGTGTCTGCTTTCTCTACATCGTATTCCCCTGGACCTACGGGAACCATTGCAGTTTTATTGCTATTCTTCGTGAAAAAAAGGGTAAATTCTGTGCAGGGCGGACGAGGTAGTGGCAGCAAAACATCACGTCACTGACCAGGGTAATGATGAGCTTCTGGAAGCTTGTCCTTTAGCTTGATACCAAAGCGATGTTGCGGCGACCGGCTTCTTGTCACATGGTCTGCTTTATCGACAGTATACTTGCCTGGGCCTGTGGATGCATTTATACTTTCGTCAGTTGGAAAGATTACGAAGATTGGATTTAAGAGAGTGGAATTAAACAGACCGGGGTAGTCAAGAGATTCTGGCGGCTTGTCTTTTAGCTTCGCGGCCATTCGGTGTTTTGGTGAACGGCTCCTTGTTACTATGTCTGCTCTGTCTGCGTTGTATTCGCCAGGGCCTGTGTCATCATTTCGTCATTAGTGATCAAGGGTCACACGCATCTCAGGGAAACTAAAGGCGTGTGTCATTGAGCAATTAAAACTGACCAGGGTAGCCATGAGATTCCGGCGTCTTGTCTCTCAGCTTCTCCCCGATTCGATACTGCGGAGAGCGGCTCCTAGTCACGTGGTCAGCCCTGTCGTAGTGGTACTCGCTAGGCCCTAGAAATGTGCAAACAAGCCTCACACTACGTAATATAGATTCGTCCTCATGAAATATCGAATTATGTTTGTACTAACCGGGATATAAAAAGTAGTCAGGTGTCTTTTCTTTTAACCTCGACCCTATACGATGCTTCGGGGACCGAGCACGGATCACATGGTCTGCTTTGTCTGGACTGTACTCCCCTGGGCCTGAAAATATCGTGCCAACATAATATGATTTTTTTATTCTTTATGCCAAAATATTTCCTGGCAATGATTTAGGGCACAACTACATTCGAATCTTGTTTAGTTAGATAAGCTCGCAGTGCTTAGAAGGCGCGGGAAACCTGTGTCCAATTTATTTTTATCATGCAGCCATGCTTTGGCGGATTTGAAAAGGTTGCAAATTTTGTCACACAATATTGCCTTGAAGCTTATATAGGGATGCTTCCTGCATTCGTGGCTTTTGTTTCATCAATGCAGTCGCTAACATCGTGATTAGCCTTCAGCAGGAGTAGCCACCGTTCAAAGACATAATAATATCAGTTGTACACTTCGCTTGTCTTATCACGTCGTAGGTTATAACTACGCTATGTTAGAGGGCGCTTTGTTTAGAACTGCCAAACAAACCGCAGGAAATAAATTTGAGTGCTTGGAATAAGTCAGAAATCTGGTCTAAACACAAGTTCTTAGGGCGAAACACTTTACGCACCTGGGAACTTCAGCGTATCCGGAGGCTTGTCTTTGATTTTTCGGCCGAAGCTGTACTGAGGCGCTATCGAGGCCGCCACAAACTTTCCCTTGCGTAAGTCGTATTCCGCAGGGCCTGCGAATGCTTCTGTGTTACAACACACGTTACGGGCGGATGACAGGAATACACGATAGTCGGGTGTTACGAACCAGGAAAGTCGATCGATTCAGGCGGCTTGTGTTCGAGTCTCGTTGCAAGGCTGAACTCCGGAGATCGTGAATACACAGTCGAGTCCGCCTTGCTGGCGTCGTAAGCTCCTGGAGCTGAATATTTACGCTTTTAGTCACTGTAAGAGGCAGCGCGCGTGAGGTAGGAAGAAGGCGCACAGAACGAACCGGGAAAATATGCTGAGTCTGGTGGCGTTTCTTTCAGTCTGTGAGCCATTGTGTACTCTTGTGATCTTGCGTAGACAGCACCTTCGGCTTTGCTAATGTCGTAAGCTCCAGGCGCTGCAGGTTCGAAGTGTGCATCACTTAAACGCACGTTCTGGCTGAAGCAATACCCCATTAGTGTAGTATTGCAGTGTCCCGATACAGTCTGTCCATTTAGATGTCCGTGGTACGTACTGCCTATGCATAACGTTTGACATTAGCAATATATACATTATACTTGTACACTTTGTATGAGGGAAGCTAACAATTGAATCAATATCATTTAATTTAGGAACGCATCTTATAGATAAGCTTAGCATATGTTGTCTCGAAACGCGGATATTAATAGCGCACAAGGCGCAGTTGTGTCGCTATACTGGCTTCCCTGCCATACTCTCGAAGGTATATAGTTGCGCAGTGTTCCGCGAAAATTGGCAATACTTCAAATTCAGCCCCTTTTTGCGGCCTTAATCCATGCAGTTATTAGAAAGAAACCAAAACATTCAAGAGCTAGCGCTATCCGTCGTGTTCGGCCCAAAATACTGAAAGAACATACAATTAAGTTCAGCTTACTTTTTTCCTGCAGTGCAGTGCGTTTGTGCGAGTCGGTTGAGTGCCGAAGACAAACATGCAGATGAGCAAAAGACGGTGCGAAGTGCCAAACGTGCCGACGGTGCTCAGATAACTGACGATGACGTTAACACGCACCAGGAAAATCTTCTTTCTTCAGTTCTTGTAGACGTCTTCCGAAAGAATACTCGGGCAGCTTCGCATAAGAGCTGTCGTACTCCGTTGTACCAACGTACGTACCAGGACCTGGTGGGAAAAAGTTTTTAACGCCACCTTACTCCTAGACAACAGCAGTTTCGTGCTCGCCTGTTGGCATCCTTGGCGCCATACCTGCCACGATCAAACTATGTGCACTGGAGGACAGAGATTTCTACTTGTACTGTGCAGGTGCATCTGATCTGCCCAAAATTAACCTGCGTATTTCCTTTCTTCATCATTTTATTCAAATTTCTACTACAGTGATTGTTTCCCTTCTTTTATCCATCTTGTAACTGTATAGATCACCGGTTCAGCAGCAGATTAGTACTGGATCACTGGTAGACCATGATGAAGACTCGCATATTCTTCAATCGCGCTGCTGTTTTTCTAAGCGTTGGCTTTAAAACTTTTTATGTTTTCATTCAACGCTCGGCATGTGTTGCGAGTGCACAAAAATGAGTAACTTCCAAGCTTCACACACCCGGAAATTCAAGTCCATCTTGCTTGGACTCCTTTAGCTTGGAAGCAATACCATACTCTGGTGACCTCGCAAAAACCATGCCTTCTGCCGTGGATGTTTCGTAGTCTCCAGGAGCTGAGCACGAAAACAAAAGCGGCATAGATGAAAGCTTACAAACGGCTTTTATGTTTACGCCTTGGGTGCATTTTACGAAGCGTGTAACGTTTGCGAACTGACCGGGAAAGTGGAATATGTCTGGTTCACGGTTCGTGTATCTTCGGCGCATTGAGTAGCTCGGTGATTTCGGATATACAGTGGTGTCAGCTTTTTCCGGCCGGTAGTCGCAAGGAGCTGCAATACAGAGGGATGCGAATTCTTTGCGTCAGCCGTGTTCCGCAAGTGCTGTTGAAGTCGTACATTAGGAGGCTTCATTTCAAAAAATGTATCATACGCTTATTTGGTGGTCTACATACTTGGTCTACGCGTTATCTAAGACGGCATTTATAACCTGTAGCCTGGAGCTGGTGACACGTTCAAAATTTACTGCTAGATTAAGCTTCTTTCTACGGCGATCAGCAAGACGAACGCCACAAACTCGCTATGTAGCCCCCTGGCCATTCCGCACTAAAAGGTGAAGTTTTCGGCTTTGGAGACTACAGGATGTTATTTCTGAGTATCGAACAGTACAGCATGAAATGTTGTGCATGATTGTATGATGGCAATAAACAGAATGCAGGAAGTGCGGGGGAAAATTTTTGACTAGTTTTTCTTTGAAACCAAATTGCGCCCTGCGGACTGCGCACCAGTGCAGACTGTTAACCGAATATTCCGATATATATTCCGATGCATCTGTACAGGATAAAATTCAATACTTCTGTCAGGCTGCGTCAACTGGTGTTTAAGGCCCTAGGGGAGTCCGTTTTAAGGTATGGCGTCACTATTTATGGTTCGTGTGCATCGTCAAGAATCAGTCAAATCGATAGAATACTGAGCAGAATTTCCGCTAACGTTTTGTATGGCACGTCAATGGAGGCCCTTGAAAGCACCAAACGGATGCTCGTTGCTGATATGTTCTGCATTTAAGATCTATTCACGCATGTAGTAATTACCAGAAACTATTTCTCAAATAAATATAAACACCCTGAAAACAAGCTCAAGGTATTAAGAAAAATAAATCAGTTCAAACTTTCCAAGGTATGTAATAACTACGGGAAAAGGTGCCGAATGTTCTACATCCCATTTCATTTTAACCAGCTTCCAACTGAAATGCTATCATTACAATCCCTTAAAGAGGTAAAATGTAAAACAAAGTCCTGGCTTAATATGTCAAAAGCCCTGTAAGCTTCCATTAAAAGAATGCTCTAAATATTTGAGTTTGCCATCCCATGTGAATCTAGGTTGTTTAAGTTGTTCTTGAACCTGTGTAAATAAGTGTCTTAATTTGGCAGTGTGCATTAGTGATATTGTTCTTTTTTTGTATTTAGGAATATTATGTGTCTTAATGCAATAAGCTTTGTTGTGTAGTATTTGTTTTGTTTCTACATGCAGGAAAATATGTTTTTTCGTCAATACTGAGCCTGTACTTCGTTTGATTGCCGTGACCCGCCTACAAGCGCACTTGCGCTTCCGCGGGCAGACTTATTTCAACTTGTAATTGTGACAAATAAATATGAATGTATGTATAAACCTAGAGCACCCTGTATAACGTTTCACCGCTGTTAATTAGAGATGGTTGCAAACAAAAAAAAACGGTGCTTTCAAGAGATAAGTCTGCTGGTGAAAACAAAAAATAAAAACCGATTGTCCCCTGGATCTTGATGACTCTTAGAATCCATTCAACGTTAGATCGTATGACGTTTTGCACAAAGACGTGCATAAAGTTCTGGGACAGTGCTGCCGTAACAAACCTGGAAGTTCTTCGGGGCTAGGGTCGCGAAGTCGTCGGCGAATCGAGAAGCTAGGCGATTTCGGGTAGACCACAGCGTCTCCCTTGTCGATGTCGTAAACACCCGGAGCTGCGGTGATTAATGGAATGTAAAAAAAAAACGTGCAGTTGATTTTTCCCGGAAGTAATATAGGAAGTGTATCACCTACGACTTTCCACATTTTTTAGAAACAGGGTTTTCAAGTTCGGCAGCGCTTTTTTTTTCGGCATTGCATCATCAGAGATGCAGTACATCACAATAAAGGTAAGAAGTCCTAATTTGCAGGCTGGTTAACTAACATTAAATAGTTACCTTTTTATCTACTACTCTCAGGCTCCTTAATTATTGAGAGACTTGTCGCCACCATAAGTAATATCCTTATTATAGTTTAGAATTTGGAAAACACGTTTATGCTCGGTGCTGTGGGCCAAAAAATTATTGGCAATTTAGATGAGAAACGTGCAGTGGACAGGTTCCTTTGGCTGCAAGCTCCTCGAAAGCGCATCTATTTTGGCGCAATGCAGCCAGAATTTCTTCTAAGTTGTAAAAACTGATATGAATATTCAGTGGGCTACATGGCTCTCTATAATTAGGGACCCTAAGAATAATAGATGAGAAATTAACTGGTCAATATCAGCTAACCACCCAGCTATTTAGCCCATCTTAGCTGAATTTTGATGTACTACACCGCTAACAGTCCAATGCCGGAAAAAGCGCTCTTTCAACTCAGAAAGCCTCGTTTCAAAATTGCAGGAACTCTTATTTGAAATACCCTGTTTCCGCGCAATAAACGTGTTGGTTGGACGCTAGTAACGTCTCTTCTTCCTCTTGCATTTCCTTGCAGTTCCTGAATGTGTCGATTACATATCCAGCATCATGGCGCAATGTGTGGCATAGTATGATAGGATGTTTTCCGTCAGGAAAGTTTGGATGCATTCCTCGACCAATAAAATTGCTCTCATCAAAATTGAGAACAACTCAGAAGACGTTGTTTAAATACCAGTACATCTTCTCATCGCGTTAATAACCGTGATTATTATACAATATCCGCGGCAGGCACGAATATAGGTCGTCGAGTATTATCAATGTTAACTGTAACAAGGTAACCATGTGGGCTAGATGGTGTATTTCAGACCTAACTTCACCAGCGAAAGCACGATACACCAGGAGAAAAAGATGTTACGGGGATGTTACGGCGGTAAGTCTAAATTGGCGGCTGCTCTGAGATGGCCAGCACTCAGCTCAGAACCGAGCGCCCAGCTACCAACTGTCAACGTCGTCGTCGTTCAGCGCACCGCCACTTCTTCGTTCATGATTCGTCCACTTGTAACACTATCCCCCTCGGCTGAAGGCAACGTCCCGGTGCGTGTTAGGCGTGCGATGTCGATGGTGGGTGATAGGGCTTGAGGCGAGCTACATGATCGACTTCGGACTTCAGTGGAGCGGACGTCGACTTTGGGTGCAGCGGCGTGATTTTCTACGTTACGTCGGTCACTGCCCGTAATACACGATAAGGACCTGTGTAGCGCGGCAGAAGTTTTTCACATAACCCCACACGACGGGATGGGAGCCACAGCAAGACGAGATATCCGGCAGGGTATCGCACATCACGGTGCAGGCCCTCGTAGCGGTGTTTTTGAGCCTCTTGGGAGGCCGAGAGCTTGTGTCGAGCAACCTGGCGGGCGGCGTCTGCTCGGGCGATAGAGTTGTCCTGTGTTCTACTTCTCCTGGTGTCTCGTGCTTTCGCTGGTGAAGTTATATCAATGTTAACCTTCAGGCATTGTTGACTTAGCTTTCTTGCACTCAGTAAAGGATGTGAGGTACCAATTTCTGATTAACTGCGCTTCAGCATTACTACACAGCAGAGGAGAGAAAAGTAAATGCCAAAAACAAAACGTAGTCGGAAACTTCGCAGGCATGCTCTTCCACACAAGGTGCATTCAGTGCAATTCGACATCTATAGAGAAGTGGGAAGAAAGGAGCAATGTGAGCAGAATGCACGAGGACATGGTGCATGGTGCGCGAAGCGACGAGTGCGGAACGGTGCTGGCGAAGGGAGAGACAAGTGCCTCTCCTCCCCTCTGCCTTTACCGGGGTTGTCGTTGGGGCGGAAGAGGCTCTTAAGTTTGAGGCCGAAGGAGTAGCGGGGCGCTCGTCTGTTCCTCTGCACAAGCAGCGGGCGGCGGTGAGTTTCTTCTTGGCTTGGGTGATCGGCCTCTGAAAGAAGGCCCAGACTGTTTACGTCGCCTAACTCAGAGCGTCTGTGAACCATTGCACGCTCATGTTGTTGGGTTTGGAGGGCACCTAACATCATGAGCTGGGCGAAACTACCCTGACCCTTGTTCCGCCAGAAATGCGTTTCCATTTCAGCGAGGATAGGTCAGTAAAACAGACGTGGGTAAACAGAACTTCTGTTTCCGTTCCCAGCACTAACATGCAACCGCAATTTAACGACTGCAAAAAAAGAACACGCTTGTGTTCCAACATATCTGCATTCAAATCACCACGCCTTATCTCGCGTTGTGAACTGGTCACACGGAGTCGCCATATATATTTATAAAAACGGCATAAGGTTTTCAGCATGTAAAGCCGTGTACAGCACAGGTGAAACCTTCAAACATGGAGGTATCATGCTTGAAACACATTGTGCACTGACTGTGATGGCCCAAGAGTGACCACTCGATATTCTTTCTGATGCGCAGAAACTAATTTCCAGTTTTAGGAAAAATTATCACCATGGATTGCAGGAACTTGATCTCAGTTCCTAAAAACATGTCGTGGATTTGATGCCAGTCGTAGAATACAGAAACTGACCATTAGTTTCTGTAGTGTATGACTGGAGACAGCAATTTCCAAAACCACTATTCTTCAGGTCATCCTTTCACTTGAAGCAAGTGTCACGTCAGCTGGCTTCAAGGTATTGAACGTGGAGCTCTGAGACATGACACTGCGCTTTTTTTAGATGAAAAAAGACGGGCACGGTTGGTCGTGGGGCAGCTTTTTTTCCCGTCCAACCGCTCGTGTTTTTGTAGCTCTATTTTGCGTTCACCCTTTGAAAGGCGGATAAAATATCTGGGCAAGAGGTGCGCAGAGTCGGTTTACAACGCAGGGCGGTCAAAACGCACTTCAGTGAAATGACGCAGCATTCATCCAGAAAGAAATAGATTACATATCAAACAGGGACAGAAACCATTGCTCTCAATAAACATTTCGTATTGAGGGTAGCTGAAACAAACACAAATTAAGCAAATTTGTACGAACCAACACGAGATTCGATTCTTCTCCCGCCAAAGACTGTCATGTGCAATGTATTGTGCAAGGCGCTACTGAAGTAATCTCAGTTTTCTGCGCGCCAATATTCTCTTAAACATAGTAATTAAATTTTGAAAGAGGTATAACCTCTGGCCTCACAATCGATAGTTCTATCGGCAGTGGTGACCAGCAACAGGCAGACGCTCACACTTCGGTTTACAAAGGGGAGGAATTACTCTCAATCGATTTTCGGCATTGCAGATTATAAGGCGAAGTGTTACGCAAATTATCACACATACTGGATGCTTCGGCGCACCTATGTTACTTGCAAGAGGCTTCAGGGTTCGTAGTTCATAATTCGCATAACTTTAAAGCAGCCCCCTTGTGCTCAAAGCGCGCGTCCTTCTTACATTTAAAAACGCTGTCATCGCATGACACGCGGTTGAACCTTTGCTGCGCAGTTCAGTGCATAAACTGTGAATTGTGCACTCCTCGGTATCGTTAAAAGAAACCAGAGTAGCTAGTTTTGAAAAGCGAACTTTAAAAATCTCGGCAATGATGGATAAGAAATTGTGCGAAAATTTTCTTATTTCTCTTACTTACTTTCTTTTGCCCTGGCCTACGGAACGCCAGTCAATTAATTTTGTGTGCCAGCGGCTGTTATCTCGTTTGCTGTTCCGGCTCAGTTGACCCGGTCATTGCTTTTTTTTATTATGACACATAGTTGGGTGGGAGTAATTCATGTGTTCCATTTTATTATGGGCACACGACGACTGCTGAACGATTGCTTTCACCTCCCTTTTCAGCGCCGTCGTCTCCATAAATGACAAAAACCTTCTTTCCTCTAAAGGCAGTGCATAAAAGCACATCTTCAGCGTACTGCCGACAACCGAGGCGCAGACAAAACGAGTCCTCTGATGTGAGGACATCCGCGAGGGACAAAGAGAAGAAAGCACGGACAAAACGCGTTTTGTCAGTGCTTTCTTCTCTTTGTCCCTCAGGACATCCGCCTCAGCGATTCTGTCCGAGACATTTGCTCTACCTTCAGCGTCTGACAGACGACATATAAATTTCGCCAAAGGATTTGTGGCAGAGCCGGAGATGAGTGTTTAATAGATCGGTCTTTGAGGTAAGAGAGGGCTGCTCACTTACCGGGTATGTCGGCCGGCTTCGGGTCCTTGATCTTAGCGCCGAAGGTGTACATTGGCGCGGCGCTTAGCACGCACGTTTCGGCCTTCTCCGGGTTGTAGGCACCCGGCGCGGGCGTCTTGAATCCCTCCGGGTCGCGCAGCTTGGGCGATATCGTGGGCGCGGCCACGGTCTCCTTGCCCTTCTCGGAGAGTCCCGCGATGTTGTATGTTCCAGGACCCGGCACAAAAAGGTCCCGCTTCTCCTCCGTCCTGCGTCGCATTGGCGCGTATCGTACACAGAGCGAAATGCCGAAAGCAGGGACCACACTGGGACATGATGAACTGCACGCAAAGAATGACCTCCGACGAGTGCAGCGATAAATTTTGTAGAAAAAACGTCTCCAGCCCATTTTTAAGCAGGCACATGGTTTGGAGCACTTTAATAATGTACAATGTTCACTTTCGCACTTTGTACTTGGCCTAAATCATGAAGCCACGAGTCATCAGTGAAACGGGGATAAGGTGCAGAACTGGCACGTTACCGCTTTACATTAAACGTGACACTGAAGACGCCGACCACAACAAAGAAAAGAACACATAAAAGACGTTTCGGCTCCCATACGTATGCGAGCCCGTATGGGGGCCGAAACGTCTTTTGTTTGTTCTTTTCTTTGTTGTGGTCGGTGTCTTCAATGTCACGTTTTATGATTCAACCCGACCAGACGAGTTTTCGTCCAACTCTTGATTTAATTACCTCTTTACATGCGCGCCTAGTGTTGTCACGGGAACTATGTGAGCGCGCTCCGCTAGTCGAAACATGTGAATTGAGGCTATTCTATTAGGTTTTTCAATTGTGCTGTTCCGACATTAGTAACACACATTCAAGTGAAGTCGACTTCAAATTTATTAAAGGGGTCTCTTAAACATGCAAGCCGCCACGGTGGCTCACTGTTTATTGTTCTCGGCTGCTGACCCCAAAGACGCTAGTTCGATCCCAGCCGAAGCGGCCACATTTCGATGGAACCCCAGATGGTCGACATAATCCGGAGCCTTGAACTAAGGCCTCCATCATAGCCTGAGTCACATTGGGAGGTTAAAACCCATAAAAAAGGTATAACATCAGCACATCACTACGGAGAATAATTACTAGCGTAATAAAAACGTACAGACACTTGACAATACCTATTTTCGCAGAAGGCTGCGAAGGGCATATATTGGCTAAAAGAGAGCTGTCTATATCTACGGATGTGCAAATAGCCTTGCCCCTATGCGTGTACATTGACTTCGCCCCTGTTTTCTAGCGGTAAGCACCGAAACAAGAGGATTTCACTTACTTGGTGCCGAAAGTGTAGGCGGGTGCCTTCTGCCCTTTAGTAACGTTAGTGCTTGTCTTTTCTCCTGAAAAAAATATATACATATTGATGAGAAACGGGAACTTTAAAGAATTATGGGGGCTGCATACAGTGGGGAAGCACTGGTTAAAGCACAGGTCATTTTTGCTAAGTTAAGAAATGGTTCGAGAAAGGTGGAATGTGTCGAATCAGACACGATAAAGAAAACTAACAAGCATGATAACAAACACAATCGCCTTTAACTATCAATAAGCAATAACTGACGAGTGGATTACAGGTTTGTCATGTTATCACGAGGAAAGCTGCATCGAACGACTAAGAAAAAAAGGCAAGGCTGACAAAACTCAAACCATTCCAACTGAGGCAGCAACAGCAACAAAACATGAGCGCTCACTCGGTACCTTTACCATACTTTTGCTCAGTTACTCACTCTTTCATGCTAAGAAGGTGAGACGAAAATATGGTCCAAGCAACTCCGGACGTACGTATTGGAAGCATCTGGAAGCTCTGCTGCATTATGTGGTGTATGAGTATGATAAGCTTGACAGGTACCTTTGGCGCCGGCTTCACTATGAGCACTGGAAAATCCACATCAAGTGGAACCTCGAAGATTTCTCATCTTGCAGAAAAGATCGGCTCCTCTCTTATTTTACACATCTCCAGACACCTTCTGATTGTCCCCACATCCTCTCTTGATGCATTCAAGCTTCCCTTGTATCTGCAAGTTGTGTGCGTTTGTGCACCGTAACTAAAGCTGCTGCTGCTCATGGGCACGAAGTATAGGCAATAAGTGGGAAATAAATTAAAACTAAACAACGAATAGACATATCTTCATAATATAATTCTTATACAGACAAACAAGTAAATAATATATGAATAAAAAAAATAACTGAAATGCAAACCTTTGCTGTTTTCCAGGCGGTAGGTATAGCAGGGGAGAAATGATTGTGGGCCGCTTAGTTTGTGCGGCACGCCAGCTGGTAGTTGTGATAATCGCATTTAATTTGTATTATACTATCTCTGGGTTATACCTAGCGGCCTAAGTTATGGACTCTAAATAAAAATTCGTATGATTTTTTTTTATCTATAGCTAGTTTCCTGTCATGTCTTATAGCCAGATTATTCTTAACATGCCCTCATATTATATTCCTGGAACTCCAGCACTTAGTTGACAACTTGTTAATCATAGCTATCGGTTTTTGCTGCTTGTTCTACAGGCGTAACGTTAATACTGTCTGGTAAGTGCATATCCTTTTTCTATGGTCTTCGAGCTTTTGCTGGAATTTTTCACATAGCTTTGGCGTTCATCACGTGTCTTTCAGGCATATTTCCCCCATGAGATTTGGAGTACAGTTGAATAAGTAAAATTAATATTAGTTGCATGCGATGAAGCATTCGCATAAAAAACTCTGAATTCTTTAAATAATGGCAGAGAGAAACACAAATCCGCAGGCTTACTCAAGGATATGTAAACCGAACGCTGTTCCATTAAGTCGTCTTCATTATGGCATGCTAGAAATGTCGCTTAGTCACGCTACCTACCTTGAGCCGCCTGCGAAAATGGAGCGCTAAGTCTAATAAAACCTGGCACTGCCGTGCGCTCTTTTATCAAAATGTTCTCATAAACGGGTGCCCCTAGCAACAGACGATTATTAGAAATAGTTCGCTCGTCGCTCAAAATTATTCGCCAAAAGTGAATTTTGTCAGGCGTCACGAAGATCCCAGGCTTTAGAAATCTAGATATAACTCAATGGTACTAATGGTTGGACACGCCCAAAAGTCTCCTATGATAAGAACTGTAGGCGCATTCTCGTATTGTTATTCCAGTTCTCACATCAGGTGTTGAAGTGGACATGCTGCGGAAGCGGGTGATAAGGGTCAAGTATATGTAATGGAGTCATAGTTGTGTGATCTACTGACAAATAACTGTCGCATGAAAGCCAGCTCCTAACATGAAATTTAATTGTCACCAATCGGTGATGTGACCCTAACAGTTGTTTACGCGGACTTGCAATGTGATCACTTCCTGTCACGCCTACGAGGAGGGTGAGATATCGATGAGGACTCTCTCTGAAAGTTAGCCTGTAAAAGAAACAGTTATTGCTGCTACAATTAATAATTGGGAGCAATGTTTCAACTAGTAATAAAAATAAGCCCGAACGCCGCTGCGGCTGAGTGGCTTAGGCATTCGGCTGCTAAACTTAAGCCAGTGGGACGCAATCCCGGCCGTAGAGACCGTTTTTTGATGAAGGCGAAATAGAAAAGGTTCCCCTACTATGCTCACTGTGAACGCACGTTAACGAACCAGAGGTGGTCTAAATTACACCGGAGCCCTCCACCACGGCGACCATTATAGATCATGTGCCGCTCCAGTAAGTTAAATCTTACAAAATTGAATAGAAGGATGCATGTTGAAGGATATTGAGAGTAATGTTGATATATAGTAAAGTCAATGACAGAGTGCTTGAGATTTTATCCTTATTCTCTTGCAGCCGAGTTCGTGCAGAGATAACGACGACAAAGTAATCCTTCTCAGAAATAACTGTCTCACCGATGGTGGACGGGATGCTGAAGGCCCCCGGGCCGGGGGTCTTGAAGTCCGACGAGATGGGGCCCCGCCTCTGGGTTGGCGTCCATGGTCGCTGCTGGACATAGTAACCCGACACGAACTCACTCTGCGAGAACAGGAGTGGAAAGACAAACTTGTGGACCCCCGTATGTGTGCAGATACTGTATAGAATTACATCTCACTTGATTTCATCAAGTGTAATGCACATTTGAGTGATGAAGCACTATTTAAAGAGAGAAGAAAACAGTGATCAAACCCACATTCCGGCAGTCAAAAAAATTATTGCGAAATGAAAAAAAATCTGATCCCCCGCAGTGAAAGCCTGCTTGGGCTGTAAGGAAGGAATGGCTTGAAATGACTTGAATGGAAAGCGGCTGCAAGTTCACCCCAGAAATCATACATGTCTTCTTAGCAGCTCGACATAGTGTGGAGAATTACAAAGAAGGGAGCGCCATCGTGGAAGCGCTGCTTATCCATACTGGCCACACACAGGCGACCAGAGTGACAAAACCATTCGCTAAGCTTTTTTTACTATTTTGCGATGTCAAAATATTTTTATCTCCACCTCCCCCATTCCCCCTCCAAATGACGTACACGGCACTAGAAAGACTGAACGACAACATCCCTGTTTAAACTTTATGCTAACACCTAATGTACCGAGCTTCTTCCTAGGCTAGAAGTAGAATAATTTTTTTTAAGCAGGGATTTATCGAAAAGGTTACTCATCATAAATCCAAGTTTTTTGTTCATATTTTTCGCGACCAACATTTCTCAGTTCTCTTTTTTTCAGGTTGCAAAAGTTTTCTTCCGCACAATGCAACGACAAGCTTCGGGCTCTAAGTCACAATCGGCGTTAAGGTCGAACAATGATCTTTCCCGCGAATGACTGTTTTTTTGGGGGCAAACCAAATGTAGCCGCTGTATAAATAAGGCTGGGTTTCTAGATGTATTTTCAAACGTATCATTAACTGCTCGTGCTCCAGGGCATAGCCTCCTATATTTTCCACGCCTGGGCATCGGCTCACAAGCCACCATTCAAGCAAAATCAAGGTAGCTGCACTCCTTGCGGGCGAAGTGTGAGGAGGTCAGGAGAGGATTTCACTACGCGACAATAAGAGCGCTTTTGTAGTTCGCGCGCACTATATGTCGCGAGTTGGCTGTCTGCGATGTGAACGCCTCATCATGGCCAGTGGCAAAACTAGGCGCGCCGCCATGGACCACGCGATGAACGAGGCTTTAGGTATATTCCACTGCGAGTGCCTCTTCATGACGAGCGCCTAATTCACCGCCGCACACGTACTTTTGCCGATCGCCGAGAAGCGGCGCTCGCAGCCGTGAAGAAAAGTGCAACTTGTCGACATCCTTTGACCCGCCGCGGTGGCTCAGTGGTTAGGCAGCTCGACTACTCATCCGGAGTTCCCTGGTTGGAACCCGACCGCGGCGGCTGCGTTTTTACGGAGGAAAAACGCTAAGGCGCCCGTGTGCTGTGCGATGTCAGTGCACGTTAAAGATCCCCAGGTGGTCGAATTTATTCCGGAGCTCTCCACTACACAACCTCTTTCTTCCTTTCTTTCACTCCTTCCTTTATCCCTTCCCTTACGGCGCGGTTCAGGTGTCCGCCGATAAATGAGACAGATACTGCGCCATTTCCTTTCCCCAAAAAACAATTATCATCATCATCATCATCATCATCATCATCATCATCATTATTATTATTATTATTTATTATTATTATTATTATTATTATTATTATTATTATTATTATTATTAATATTAATATTATTATTATTATTATCCTTTGATCTTGGCGTCACTGAGCAGGCATGGACAATATAGGAGGCTCTTTCCAGGGTTTACAGCTCCAGTCGGTGCCCCTTTTGTCGTTGCGTCATCAATAACAGTGACGCAACAAATTCCACTTCGCTTTCGCCGGCGCCAGACGTCGCCATCGGCGCCTCGCCGGAGCGTACTAGAGCGCGACCACGTATACAGCATCACACAGAGGAGGACTCCCTGCGTACGTCCTTGCGTCTTCTCTCCCGCCGACTGTCAACGCGAAGCGTGGATGCTGCCGCCGCGGCCTTCACGCCCCACCGCCGGCGAATCGTGTCCCGGTTTGAGGTCGAACACAAAGGTGCACGCGGAAGCCCCTCGTGGAAGCCGCAATACGCGAACGCAGATTGGATTTGCCCGGCGGATGAACGGCACGACGCAGTCTGCTGGGGCTTGCTTCACCGGGCGGGCAAAGTTATTTTCCATCCTTCCTTCACCCATGCGAATAAAAGGTATTAAGTGCGAAACATTTGCGAAGCCCACCGAGCACTTTCCTGGTATCTGCTTCAGCCTCGATAGAACAAAAAGTTGTCCAGATGGCTGTGGAAGAAGAGGAAGCAGAGCTCCTTGATCGTACGTGTGTTCTTTTAGGGGAGCTCGTATTGCAATGTACTTACAAAGTCACCTGATACTGTATGGATGCATTAAAGGCCTAAATGCTCCTTCCTCTATTCACAATATCAGGGGACTGAGTAGCGAGGTGGAGCTGCAATGGACGTTTTTCCTAGGACTCGCGACCCGCCGCGGTGGCTCAGTGGTTCGGCGCTCGGCTACTAAGGCGCCCGTGTGCTGTGCGATGTCATTGCACGTTAAAGATCCCCAGGTGGTCGAAATTATTCCGGAGCCCTCCACTACGGCACCTCTTCCTTCTTTCAGTCCCTCCTTTATCCCTTCCCTTACGGCGCGGTTCAGGTGTCCAACGATATATGAGACACATACTGCGCCATTTCCTTTCCCCAAAAACCAATTATTATTATTCCTAGAACTCGCATCCAGGAAATTTTGTTCAAAGTGGTACATATGCACACTTTGATCAGAGTGCCTCTGTTGGACGTTAACGCTCCTACTTTATTTTCCTATACACCTGCGGCTCCTGAAAGGCCTGTAAATACTGAGCGTTCAGGACGAAATTGCAAAAAAAATTATGTTTGCTTTCTATTTTTCTATGTAAGAGAAAAGAGGAAGGCAAAGTTAGGAATCGAGAGAATATTATGTTTGTATACCGTAATTGACATGAAGGCAACGAGAAGGCTAATGAACTAATTTCATACTTTCAGCGCTGCCGCAGTGAGTACTGCCGTCTAGCAAAACGCCAAATGCGGAGTGCAGTAAGTATGAGCATAAAAAAGATAAATAGATGCCATATGTGAGCGGGCTACTGGTTGTGTAAGGTTTCTGTGCACGGCGACTAATTGTAATTCCCGATGACGGAATTTCAACAGCATAGCCTTCTTTGACAAGGCAAGCTGTTGGGCGAGTTGGTTTCTATATTCAATAACTATAGCGCAACGAACGAACGTAGAGGAAGAACACAGGCAGGGACACAACATAGTGTTGTGTCCCTGCCTTGTGCTACGTCCAGTTCGTTGCGCTGTAGTTATGGAATAGCCTTCTATACGCCTACCAGAACGTTCAGAAAATACCTGCTAACAATTTTCATGGAAATTCCGGTGAGCAACATGTACTTCGGAGGCAAAAAGGGAAGGAATCAATTCACAGGATGATTCGCGTATTAAAGTAATGCACGCGATGCTTTAGCTTTTTGACACAAATCTTCGCATTAGTGGGACAGGAGCCGCTTTGAAACATCACACGAAATATAACCTGACGGACACTGGCAACAGGCAGCTGCGCAACCGAGTTGAGGGTGTTATTTACACCAGACTTCTTGTTGTCGGCTTTACGTCGTTTTAGGCTACTTGACTCCAAGTGCAAACTTCCTCGAAAGGAGGCACACAAACTGGGCAAATATAACGCATGCTCCGACTTACTAACCACCCTCCAAGGTCGGTTGTATGCACAACATCACCACGAGAAATTCAGCCACGTTCTAGACACCCCGGCGAGCATTAAAAATGGCGTTTGGCCAATTGAAAAAAACTTTTCCCGAGTACGTACGTGAAAGCTTTCCCAGCGTCATAAAAATAAGAAAGAAAGCACACCGGGTCGTAGTAAAAACAAAGCTAAGCAATATTGAGGCAATACGTGACTAGCTTGTTATAATTGTTGTCAAGGCTCCCGGTATGGTGCTCACCTCGAGTCCGAAAGATAGGCTTTTTAATATTGCTGTCAATTCTTCCAACTTCCTTGGCTAGCTTGCTAAGGCAGCTTGTGAAGCGTATTTGTCTGCGGGGGGCTGCTTTCGACGCAGTCATTTTCCCACGTCGGTTTCATTATGCACACCGCATGCGCACACTTGTCCTTTAAGTCGCAGCGGGGTCACTTTTTAGTAGGAAAGCACTCCTACCGTGCATTCTGCGGCGATCGCTCCGAGGAATGAAAATGAAAATAAATTGCAAGAGACTTTGAGATTCCCGCGCGTAACAAACGAATTTTAATTTTTATTGCTAAGTGTAACCCATGACTTTTTTTTCGGTTGCTCTAGAGAGTACATGGTAAGCATATCCATCGCTGCAACATTCGCTTTTGCCGATAGTGGCGATGAGATTCGTTAGTGAAGAAAATATCTTTAAGTTTGTGTACTTAATAAGTTATGCATCTTTAAACTTTTTTTTTCAACTGTAACACAAGCATACAAAGCGTTCTTCATGACTGATATTGAATGCAGGAAGCAGCTAATCCACTCTGCCTCGTTGAAGACCAGCTCACATGTGGTTCTTCACAGAGCATTCTGCGCTCATTAAATCGGTCTCGCATGCACTCCGCTTTTTGGATCAAGTACATCTTGCAATCGATAAGAGCGTCTAATATGGGCATGGTGCAAGCATTCGTCAATGGCTATACGAAAGCTACATAACGCACGATATTTTAACATGGTCAGTGATTCTGGTCAGCACCCGCAGAGCATCAATAAAGTTGCATTTCCCGCACACCAACGCCCAAACGGAGGTTGTCTTCAGCCATTAGGTAGGAAAGCAGACACGCAGAAACAAGATTTGCGATTGATATATAGATGAATCTTGTCATTCACTTCGCGTTTCTGTTCCAATGTCTGTTCGATTGAGTCAGGTGTTGATAGCACCGGCGGCAGGTCTTAAAAGCTTATGCTGGCGGCAGACGTAACATGTTATGCAGGTATACTAAATATGAACGATATGCATTGACTTTCGCATCAAGAAAAGCTACGGTCAAATAACATAGTTACGACGTGTTAGAGCTCTTCCGAAAGATCACGACTGCACTGTGGGGGCCAGAAACTCCTCATGTCTACGGGCCGTATTACAGGGTACACAACAAAATCTCCGGAAGCTACACCTAAGTAAGGAAAACAGAGGTAGACCTAGTGCTATTGTATCGCGTTGTGTATCGAATTGCACGAAGGTTGAACTTGTGGCCTGAAGAACGACGCTATTTATATATTAGCAAACTATGCCCACTCGCCGCTGTGGCTCAGTAGTTAGTGCTCTCGGCTACTGATCCGGAGTACCAGGGCTGGAACCTGATCGCGGCGGCCCCGTTTAGATGGAGGAGAAACGCAAAAGATCTCCAGGTAAACGTTAAAGATCCCCAAACGTTAAAGATCCCCAGTTGGTCGAAATTGTTCCGGAGCCCTCTACTACGGCACCTATTTTTTTTCCTTTCTTCTCTCAGTCCCTACTTTATCCCTTCCCTTACGGCGCGGTTCAGGTGTCCACCGATATGTGAAACAGATACTGCGCCATTTCCATTCCCCAACTACCAATTTTCAATTTTTAACTATGCCCACAGTTTTTTTTTTTTTTGTAGCAGTTGTTCGGCGCTGGGATGTAGCGACAACGTCAAAGACGAACCAAATGTGTTCCATTGTGACTTCGGAGGCGTCCTATGGCGGCGCTGAAATATGCACTCAAACGCTCACAGGCAGGAACAGTTGACCTGTTAACTCCCAGAAGGCCGCGTGTCTCTATTTCCCTGCGTGACAGCCGTATACTGCCTGTGCCTGTCGCTGAAGGTATTAAAGAAGGCAAATATAGGAACATTAGCTGATACACCAAATAAACACGCCTGAACACAGGAGGACAAATGTACTTTGGAGAGTGTTGATAGAAGCTAAGAACTTTCACCAGTTTCTGGAAATCGTAATTAGTCAAGCCAACGTTTCATATGTCTTCACTAATACCTAATCGACCTCCTGTCTATATGAATTTTCATGGTCACTTTTAATTTGGCTCCCGTAGAAGTTCTTACAGCGGTGAGTTACTTACAGCGACAAGTGTATTCGCTCTACGACCTTGCGCGCGCGTCACACTGATGAAGAAGAATAGCCGACGTCTAGACGAGAAGGTCTGTGGGGTAACACAGCATGAAACGTACGGGCTGCGCCGACGAACGAGTCCTCAATCTGGCCCCCACTGCCGACGAGGGAATGGGAGAAAACCTCCTTTCCGAAGACGGCGGTGCCCAAGTAGTTGAGGGCGCTTATGCCATCCACGCACCGCGCAACAGGTGCACTCTCGGACAGGGAAGGTCACAGCCGCCGTGGATGTGGGTCAGTGTGAGAGCGGCTGACGTTTTCTTCCTGTTATAATCCGCTCTTGGCCTGTCGTTCGGAAGTCGGCGAGCCCGCAGCTCCCCAATTATGTGGTGTTTGCAAAACATACCTCGTGCACCCACTGGGATCAAATATTGAGGACTGTTGATTTTTAGCAAAGCGCTATGTTGACAAACCACATCACGATGAAATAAGAAAGAGATAAGACCCGAGCAACGCCCGGCTTCGTGTCCTGTGTTTCTTTGTCGTGTCCTCTTTGTGAATGTGTAGCGCAGTGAAAAAATCTGCTAAAGATAGGAGGCCCAATATTTCGCCTTATTAAATGTGGACTGTTCATAGTGTAGGCTTCAAGCACTTCGCGAGATCGCTAGTAAGATACCACTGACAGTTAAAGGACGTGCAAAGGATTAATCGGGCGAATTCACACAAAATAGTAAAAAACAGGCGAATTACATGGTCAATACAAATATCAACGAATAATGATTAAACTACCATTGAACAAGATTGCACTCAAAAAGATGGCGGCTGCGAAGTGCGATATTGCTCCAGTTCATCGGGGCGCGCACTTGGACGCAGCGTTCGGAGAGAATCGAAATACTTCTTTTTTGCGGGACTCACTGCAGCTGTAGATGGCGCTGCTGCTACTGCCGTGAGTAAAAGGGCCGGCAACTGAATTTCATGCACGACCATTTTTTTCCGGCGCAACAGACAACCTGCTCTCTCTACATACTGTCTGACTTTCTAAGGTGCCTTATTGCACTATGGTTTTGTTCGAAATGCTATAGATACTTTGGCGAGAAGTTTTAGATCAGTGAATGCGCCCAATTTATGCGTATCTAAATGCTGGAGCCTGTAATCAGCGATCGTGAGGGCGACTGCATGCAGGCAAAAGTGACGCACCAAGAATAAATATATATCTCATCACCAAAACTCTTATGAACATTTTTAGCATAGAGTAGCGTCCATTTCACTTTCCACCTCTGAAGCTGTTGCTGCTTAGTGGCGCACGCCTCGTCGACGAATATCTTAGTGGGCCACAGTTGCAGAGTCCTCCAAAAAACGAGAAATTCTGCGTCATCATCTAGCGAGAAAAGCTGAAAGCCCTTCGCCGGCGCTACAAAAGGAGGTTTGCGTTTTATTCAAAGCATCTTTGAACAGAACGCAAACAATTGTAAACTAGAACCTTAGCTCAGCACAAAATAAATGTTAACATCATCGTTTCATAGACATTGCAGTCCCTAATTAATTCTAGCAGAAAGAGGCAAGATGTTTTCGTTTCCAATATAATCAGATGACACGTTTTAGTCAGTTGACGGCCCCTTAAACAACAATTTTGAGAGCTGCCCTGCGCATGTGCACTGGTCGCGCGATTCCCTCCCCCACTCTTATTGCGCGGACTTTAAACACAATAGTAAAAAAACTGCAATCATATATGCACCAAAAATAGCCGTATGCCCTTCAATCCGACATGAAGGGAAGATTCGGAAGGGGGCGGGGGGGGGGGGGGGGGGCATATGCGCCAATGCGTGAACCAAAAATATTTACCCACGGAATAAACCTGTACTCGAATATGAAGCATGAGGTGTTCCTAACTAGAAGGAAACAGCCGTTTTCTACTCTCATATAAACTTCACAAGTTGGAAATTCTTCAGCCGCACTGACGCTCTTGCATAACTACAAGAATTTTATACACTCAGCGAAAATATGTTCTCGCCACTAACAACGCAAAATATAGCCAGAAGAAGCGGCAGTTTAGCAACCATTATTGATCTCGATTGAGCTTTATCAAAAAATTACCGTGTCAACGAAACAATTCCTCATGCTTCTCTTTTTTTTACAATCTTAGTTCCGCAGCACAGAGAATACCAACCATTCTTTCAGGAAGCACTGTGCTTTCTATAACAACCAACTACGATAGCAAGTATCCCTGCCACGTGGCCAGTAATGAATGTCTTTTTCCTTCTTCCTAGTACCCTCAATTATTTAAAGAGGCTCGGCTACCCAGGGGCTTCACTGCCTTTTCACTAACGTACTCTCTCACCCTTTCTCCTTCGATGTGCTAAAATAGTCCTAGCACTAGCGAGCACGCACACGCAAGTGCCGACAAATGAGCCATGCATTGGCTCAGCAACTCGTCACCTTGTACGGAGCAATCCTTTGGCTCCGCGCCATCGAAGGAAACGCCCCCTGGCGGAAAGGAAGGGGGGAGGGGGGACCAGCGTCGTCACGACGATAATATCATGCAGAGAGGCGTGAGAGGGGCCCGCGAAGACTCACGTTTAATCGTGGTCCGGAGAGGCACTGCGCGAGGGTACGCCAGTTGCTGTACCTACCGCGCCGAGAACGGTCGTTGGGAACCGCTAGGTGACCTTGGTGACCCCCCACTGACCACGGTCCGTAAAGCCATTCGTGGAGGGTGGCACAGGAGGGGGGTCGGGAAATGGTAGGGGGTGGGAAGAGGTCAGCCACTCCCTGGATCCGGAACATTTTAGTGTCGGTAAAGTGCTGGATTGATTATTTACGAGCCTCAAGTGTCTGCAACAGTTGTTTTCAATGAAACAATCCGTGCATGTCGCTGCCCCTACCCCGGAAGAAAAGATTCGGTTGGAAAACACATAGAAAAGCGGCGCTTGTAGTGGGAACTGAACTCCGCTCCATATGCTGGGTAAGATAATCAATGAAGGAAGAACCTAGAAAAGAATAATAAAACAAATGTTCTGACAGTCAGCCACCGGGTCTTCTGCGCGTTTTGAAGCAGTAAATCTAACTGCATATTGATGTGAAACCACTACAAGATGAGAGGATAAAGAAACCAAAGTAGAGATGAATAATTAATGAAATTATAAAATTATCAAAATCAAAGTGTAACGAAATAGAACGTGGTCGCACATATGCTCAATCATCTCGATCTATTGCGCCGGTTTTGCTTTTTTGATCGGAGTAAGCCAACTAGCCAAAATCGATGGCCTGACTCCTTTTTTATGGTAAGATGGACCATAATTCACCGGCAGAACGGAGCCACATCTGGCAGATTTAATTAAAAAGACAGGAGAGTAGCAACACGGAGAGGCATTAAATGCTCGGTGAAACGCGCCGGTTCACGTCAGCGCTGGCCTACGTACGCGGACGCGTCATCGACCCACTTATTTAGTTTTTTTGCCTCTCGCGCGCCCACATTTGTCAGGTCCGTGGGTGTTCTGCAAAGGACGCCAGCATTGCCGTCGCCGCTATCTCGCTAGACGCGAAAATTTACCGATTACCTCCTACGAGCGCCCCCCCCCCCCCCCCCCTCCCCCCCTCCCATCCCGCTTCTAGAAGGTTCTGTGGGGCGCAAGGCTGAAACACAGCTGACAATTGACTCTTAGCCTCGCCTTAATATGTGTGTATTCGCTCTCTTTGTGTTTAGTGCTAGCTATTCTAATCTGCAGCAATGGTAAGTATCTAGCCAATGCAGGAAGAACCGTTATTGCGTGGAAAGCGGCGATTTCACGCACCGAGCAAGATATTCATCGGGGCTTATATTTGCAACAACAAACTGCAACAGAGGGCTTTATTCTCTTCCTGTGGAGACATTCTCACTGCCTGCAAAAACTGCCACAAAGATAACGTATTACTGATCAAAGTAGTCTGTTGAAGTTTGGGGCCAATATGCCTTTTTTTTCTAAGTAGGTGCACAGAAGGGAAGTCAGTGACTATGCACACACTGGAGCTGTTTTGATTCTTTCTTCGGGGTTAAAGTCGAGTCGGAGAATATGTGCTGTCCGTTTCTTTATTTTTGTTTAGGCGAGAGTAGAGTCAGTGTATGTATCTTTCTTACCCCTTTCTTCCCGTTCTGTGCTGTTATTTAAAAGAATCCGACGCTGCTCGACCCAAATGGCCACCTTTGCATTATTTGCTAGAACCCTTAAAACACTGCTGCTTTAAGACTCAGGAGGCGCAATCTCATTTCTGAGTCTATGTTGTCTCTGAAAAACTCTCCGCACAGCAGACGCATTTAAACAAGAATTATTATTGTGCATTAAAAAAAGTCATGGAGAACTATATTAGCAGTTTTCGTTAGTTGCTACCTTGACGATACGCCCTCGAGAGAAAGTCAAGAAGAAGACCGACGTGTTTTTGGAATTTGAGCTTTCCGCGAGAAGTGAGCCAAACAAAATTTTGATCACTGGTAACTGATCTAGACCACAATGCCTTAAGATTTCCTAGGATTGAGAAAATACTCGCCGAGTTGAAGCAACCGTTGCTAGGCTGTTTCGCTGAACACAAAGGCGCAGGTTGCGTACGAAAGTGCGATGCATTCATTTTGATGTAGGCAAACTAAAAAAAAAAATCGCGCGTGCTCAGATCCTGACATACGCTGTTCATTACCAGCATTCTAATGCACCCCGAGTCATAAAAAAAAAAACGATGTTCTTGCATAGCTGAGAACTTAGCTTAGCGACGTAATAATTGATTTATCACTTCCTGAGAAAATGCAGGCCGGAGCTTCTGCAACCGCGCTATGACGTGGACGTTACCCAATCTAAACGCAAAAAGCATCCGAAGAGCCTCTACCTCTTCGCCATCGCTGACGTAGCCTTGCTTTGCTAACTTTACTCGACCCTCGTGCGCCGACGTTTGCGCTTGCGTCGAGGAGCAGCTCGACTTTGGCTCCAAGTTAAGAGGGGCGAGAAGTAAACAGAAAAGAAGCTAAAAGCCAGTTTGTCGCAACGACTTTCAAGGGCACCTCTACGTACTAGGTTCTTTTTTCCTGATGCCAAACGCGGAGCGAAATTTTTCCTCATCATTGTTCATTAGTCGTGAAAAATGACGCATGCACACGATATCGTGAGCATGTGCTCTAGAACTTTTTATCTTTTTTATTTTTACAAGTAAGCTTTGCTGATGAATTTGAACACAATTTAAAATAGATGATATGCATTGACGGTGGCTCATGCTCTGCTTTATCGCTGGCAGTAAGTTGAAGGTGATTCCAGCCTCGTAAGCGACTCGTAAAGCGGCACACTTTCTTCTAGGTGTGAAACATGCCAAAGTAGTCACTACTAAACTGCTTCGAGATGTTCGTATGCTTAAACAAAGAATCAAATAAGACGTGTGACGTCTGTTGAATTACTTGTACGTTGTTACTAAAGCCTTAACGGTTGCTTTACGCAACGTGCCTCTGCTGGCTGTTTTCCTCGGCGCAGGAACTTGCGGGACTGAGCTCCAAAGAATGGTACGTTCAGGTTCTTCTAACTCTAGGCTATAATAATAATAATAATAATAATAATAATATTGGTTATGGGGAAAGGAAATGGCACAGTATCTGTCTCATTTATCTTTGGACACCTGAACCGCACCGTAAGGGAAGGGATAAAGGAGGGAGTGAAAGAAGAAAGGAAGGAAGAGGTGCCGTAGTGGAGGGCTCCGGAAAAATTTCGACCACCTAGGGACCTTTAACGTGCACTGACATCGACCAGCACACGGGAGCCTTAGCGTTTTGCCTGTATAAAAACGCAGCCGCCGCGGTCGGGTTCGAACCCGGGTACTCCGGATCAGTAGCCGAGCGCCCTAATCACTGAGCCACCGCGGCGGGTAACTCTACGCGCCTAAGCGGATGCAAATGTACTGTTTGTGTTGTTACTTTTCTTTTTCGTTAATTTGTCGTAAGCATTCATGATGTTATTCTGCTCACGCATTCAATGTTTTCTTTTTATTGTATTCCAGTCCCACTTCATCAAGAATGCGGAAAGTGGGCGCTGATGTTATTGAAGTGCCTTTTGTTCTTCGCATATAGTCGACGTTGTCCTTTCGGTAATACCTGCCCGCTGTGAAACTAAACTATGATTTCACGTGCAGCAATGCTTACGGGTGTGAATACTTGCAAGCATTGTAATAGGAATTTTATTTTTCACAGCCATATTATTTTTTACGCTTATGGCGTGCTATGCCATTTTTGAAGAGTATTTTATTCTCAAGAATTTGAATTAGAAATGCATATTTAGTAACCCTCCACCCTTTTGCTCTCGCTTCCAAATGCGGCAGATGCCAGTTAGTGATCGTGGTAGTGCCTGATAAGGGTGTCAGTACGTTCCCTAGGCATTCGATAGGGAAATTGCGGTTAGGCTTAAGTGGATGGTGTCTCAAAATATCTTCAAACGCCAAACGTGTTCTATCAAAATTTGTGAAAACGAATGTGAGAACGAATGATGAACGAATCAAACCTAGAGCTACTATGTCCGTGAAAGCCGCCAATTATACGATTAGCGTTCGAAGCGCGAGAGTAGGATATAAACTGAAAATAGGCTTTATCATTTTTACGACAGGTGAATTTTGAGTTTAGCAGTAGAACTGACTTCATACTATTTTTGTACTGCGTGGTAGAAATCAGGTTCCTCTTCCTTGTCGTGCACAACTAGCCCCTATTGCTTAATAGAGCGAAAGCGTTCTCTAGATGCCTGCGGTTATGCTTCGCGCCATCTGGGAAATCTTGAGCAGCAACCTTGCCGCGAGGCAAGTCCTTGGGAGCAAGACAACGAGTTAGTTTGACAAATGGTGAGCACGCGAGACAAAAGTGTTTGATAAATGCGTCTTCCTCGTGGGTGCGCTCTCCGTGAGCTCGTCGACCGTGAGTGTTTGAGGAATCAAGGACACTCGTCTGGTGCCCCCCCTCCCCCCCCCCCCCCCAAACCAGAAAAGAGCCGTATAAAGCGCATCTACGATAGCTCGCCCCTCCTGGCCAGGTAGCCCGTATTGGCTGGCTAGCCCTATGGACATACAACGTGACGGCAGAAAAAAAATGCATAATCGCCATTCCAAGTTCACTGCTGCCGCCTTGCAAGATACGTTTGCTCGCGCAAGCTTCTTCCGCTAGTCTGGTGCGGTGCCGAGTCTCGTCGGGCGGCTTGTGTCGAAACGCGATTCCAAGAATCACTGTCGGCATCTATCCGGCTCGTTACCGGGGCGGTTCCGGCGGCTTTCTCCCCATCTCCGCCGGGATATATTGCGCATGGAGAAGAAATAATGCGAGAGTTGCAGCGAGAGAAGTGAAATGGTGTGACGAAGAGGCTGGTGTTAGATGTTCGAGAAAATGAAGGAGAAATGAAGCTGCATAATAAGAATCGGCTAGAGTACACTTGGCAGGCACTTTCTCGCTATGATGTAAGTTGACGCATGTCTCTCGGAAGTGTAAAAAGCGATGTATCCTGCCAGAACTTCCTATGTGACCGAAACTTGGAAACTAATAAAAAGGCTTGAAATTAAATTTAGCGCTACAGGGTGTGCTAATAAAAGGAAAATAACTATAGGGTAACACTGATGATACAAAAAGAAAAATCGTGGATTGGAGAACAAATTGGAGTGGATGATATCCGATGTCAATTCAAGTATAGAGCCAGGGAAATTTCGTGGGTCATGTAATGTGGGAAATATGTGACCGATTTTCTTTTAAAAATACAGATTGGATATCAAGAAACAGTGATCGCTGCCAGATCATGCCGAAAATCAAGTTTTCAAATATGACCGCGAGAAATTATTAGATTGGGCGGCCAGGCTCGGAAGGGACACTGAATATCATTAGCGGAGGCCTTGCTGTGCAGTGTACGCTCCGCGAGTGCTATTGAATCCGCTGTATATAATTACGAAGTATAAACTTGGTCGTAAGTGAAGAGGACTTCGACACTGGCATACAGCAGAGCATGAAGACATCTGTAGGAAAAATCGCCAGTGAAAGAACCGATATTTAATCATTCATACATAAACTGCGCTTCCGAAGCGAAGTTAAGTCTAAAACGTTAACAATTCTGTTTTATTGCTTAAAGACAGAAGTGTGCTGCCGTGTCTTGTGTCCAGCTATCGCCGTCGAGGTACAAATCTGCTTGCGCGACGCGACAGGTTCCCCTCGAAATCAGGCTAAAAGAGATTTCATTTGTTTATTTTCGTTAAAATTTTTTTCTATTGGTCTATCACAGGGAAATGCATTGACACTCTTATTTACAGACGGTAGTTCGTAGCTCACAAAAAGTTGGTGCTGCGAGATGTCAGCTCTGTTTAAAAACTTGAGTGATCGCTTAGCCTTAATAGCCTGTCACCCGCCCCCAGCTTCTCTGCCGCTCGTCCCACAACCTCGACACTTTCACAGAACTGGAACTGTCTCGACTACGCTCCGAGCAAGTCGTGTGTGGGCCATTTCATTTATGGAACGACGAAAGGCGTGTCGGATTGATTGTAGAGCATCGAGGCCTGTCGCATATTCAGCAGCACTTCCCGCTCGGGTCTTTGAATCACCACGAACCTTGCCTGCCTCCCTCTAGCACACCGTGGGCTCGAGGGTAATAATAACAATAATGTTAATCTGCATCTGCAGCGTGGGCCTCTGACTCCGCCGTAGCACTGACAAGGACTTGCTGTGCGGCTTTTACCCGCTCGCCTATCCTCCAGAGCCGTGGCATGCGTTGGTGTCGGACTAGGTCGCACGTGGTCCTGGTTCGTTATGCGTTACACTTTTTTTTTCAAATTTTTGTTTCGATTTTTCTTGCCTAGCCCTCGAACGACGGCACTACTGAGGGAAGGCAGGTAGGTAGGTTTGTCGCGCAAGAAAGAAGAAAGCCAGACCGTATCTCGAGACGCCCGGGCTTCAGACGCTGGCGTGGGTGCCGGCAGGGACGGCTTATGTATCTCTATTTTTTATTTTTTTATTCCGCGGGCCGCGCCGTGCACTACACATGTGCGAGGCGTTTGTTGGCTCGCTCGCGAGCGTGGTGCGGTGCTCGTATCTAAAGAGAGCTAGCAGCAGCCCGCGTTTCCGCGAATCGCAAGGCGTTGCGGTGCGTCCTTTTCAGGGTCTGTAGCACCCAGAAAGGAAAAGGCTGGGGAGCCGTGGGGGCTGAGGACGTTTCGGTGATTCACGTTGAAAAAAGAATCAACTCATTTTAAAATTTACCTGCTTGAAAGAACAAAGTAAAAGTCGAAATATATGAGAAAAAAAACGAAAATACATGCATGTCTTATTCATCCTTTAAAGAAAGGTAAACCAGTGCAAAATACGTGACGAATGAGAAAAACGACACACAACATCCTTACAACGTTGTACCAACTTGCCCGAGCTTCTGCCTTGACACAGTTAATTTCATCCTTTAGTTTTAATTTGAAAGCGCAATCCTCATGTGTTAAAGTCAGGCGACGACATTGTTCACGGTGTATTGCTCCATCTGACGTCATAGCTCCTGAGTACGTATTTCGGAAGTGTTCTGCCTTACTTTTCCGGCTAAAAACGCAACCGGACAAGATAATTTGTCCACACTGAGAACCTGTCATTTGCTTCCACCACACAGGCACTAGACGACAGATTGACTCGTCTGAGCTTCACGAACTCGGCAACGGAGAGGAAGAGAGGATACCTCGAATGCAAAGCGGACTGCTCGAGAAACACGTCGCCGCCCATCAATTACTGCACCTCTACCTGGCGAGTGAAACACAGAAAACCTTAAAAGCAGAAAGGAAGAAAAAAACCACACCACGAGAGTGAAAGCAAGAAAGGGCGTACGCTCCAACCCGACGCTTCCGTATAATGAGCGCCTCATTTTCCAGGGTTGCATAACACCGCTTAGATTGAAAATTACGTCTCCGAGACGACGGCGGCACACAAACAAAGCAAAACAAAACTAATGGCTTACGAACGATACGCCCTCCAGACGGGGCGTTCTGTACCGAAACCCAGGGCCTTCTGATGCCCCGTCTTCCAAAACCTACCGAGGGCTGTTCGCGTGGCTTTAACGCACGTTGCGGAAATCGCCGTGAGGCGTCTCTCTCCTATACTCTCTTCTGGCTACGTGTGGGTTGAAAAACAGAATACGATGCCAAACCGTGCACACACCTTTTATGAGGCGAGCAGAAGCCGACTTATTGCGAAACCAATCACCGTATTCGGCGCGCGAGTTGAAAGGGGTACGGGGCATAGACGGTACATATTCCCCCTACTTCCATTCCCGATTCGTTCTGTCGGTAACGGTGGTACCGAGAGTTTCTTGAAAAAACGAAAGAGGGTAAGAGAGAAAGGGATAAGAAAGACACCTTGTTTCTCTCCTTGGACCGTTTTATTTGCGGTCACGACCCGGAAGTCCTCGACGTGTACACGTACGCATAATCTTCTCACGGAGGGAGCCCGAAAAAGAGAGAGGGTGTCTTGTTTTTTTATTTGTTTATCTCAAATGCAAATGGCCAATGCGTGGTGCCGCCCACGGACGAATTCGATGCGAGCACGCGCGCGCCCATTCAGAATCCTCGACCGAGGACTTGCGCTATCACGAATGCGCTTAGGTGGTTCGCTAGCGCGCGCTTTAAACGGTCTTCGTGGTGGTGTGGAGAACGTACTAGCCACCGTGGCTGGGAAGAACCTTCGAGGCGATGGATGCCTTCTGGAATACTGCACAGCACGAAGGAGGCTTCCACTCCCACCCCCCCCCCCTTTCCCTCCATCCCTTTATTTTTGCTGTGTATGGTGCCAAATGGCTTTTGCATGAGACCTGCACGTGCTACGTGCCGCCGGGAGTAGCCTCGCTGCTGCGGCTGCTTATGCGGTCGCGGCTATCACGCTAATGACGGGGATTTCGAAACGCTTTGCACGTTCCTTGCGACCAGCTGTGGCCTATTCGTCATTTTTATTATTCACTCCATGTTCTCTCTAGCATAGCTGCTCCACCCACGTGGTCGAAATTTTATAAAGTGAGCGTAGTACAACGAACGCGTATGTGCTTCGAATCGTGAGCGCTTGTAGGAATCCTTCCAAAGTTCCCAACTGCTGCGCTTCTCGGATTGACCTGAGAGTAAACAAGCTAATGCTGTCGTTCGCGTTTTCAAATTCAAATTAGGACTAGTTATACACTATGCTTTGCGGAGGAGGTTGCGATCGCTATGGATGTTCACATTAGCAGGAAAGTTCTAGCAGGAAAGTTACTTTAACCGCTCTTTTTATCGCTGCTAAGAGAAACCTAAGGCATATATACAGCCCCGGATCACAGCTGCTCTAAAGAATGAGAAGTTAAAGTCACAATATAAGGTAAACATCTCATTACCATAGCAAGTTTGAGAAAAGTCAGAATAGACGTGCTGTAGTCTCACTTTGGGGCTTTGGTCTACCAGTTCTACACTCTTCATGAATCTACCGGTTTTTGCACAATATTTATCCCGCAATTTCAAGCTCATACATGTTCATGACTTGAAGTGGAATGCGGTAAGGCTACAGAATGTCATACTTTAAAGTATCAAAAAAATTCCACAAAAGTATTTCGACCCAAAAGATAAAGGACAAACACAGACAGCCAGAAGCTCTCGTCTGGTATCACTCTGAAAACATTTTTTGCGTATGAGAAAAATATTCCGGCTCATTGAACTGCCTCTGTGAAGCAGTAATACAGAGTGCAGGATACGAAAGATATAAAAAATGCTACGAAAGTTGTAGCTCTGTAGCTACGAAGATATTTTATAAGCCAGTACATGTAATCGAAACGAGGCTTGTGACAGAATCTAGTTAGTAAACGTAAGTGGCTAGCGTCAGGGTCTTAATGAGTCTACTTTTACATGCACTCTCTCATTTACTACAATAAAGTGGCTCAATGTGAACAGTCGAACACAAAGAGCAGAAGATAAAAGGGGAAAACGTAGACCTCAGGAAAAGCAGGCACGTGCAAGCGTTTGTGCCTCTCGGCCTCTCCTGCCCTCTATGTTTTTTTTTCTTTGTGCAATCCTACGTCCACAACGCACCAGCTAATCGAATATCAGCAAGCTGCCCTGACTTGTTGAAGAAAGTAGTGGTAACCACAAAAGAAAGCAATTGCGTTAGTAAGAAGTTAGACGACGGATCGTTTTTTTTTTGTCGACTTCATGCCATAAACACTGACGTTCATTCATTCATGACCTTTGTTCTTCCTTGAACGCCAGTGAAGGTGCCTCTGTGCCACTCTGCGGTCACGCGCTAACCTCAGCAAACGCAACAGCGTCTTTGTTTCGGTGTAACTCAAAGAGATCGGCTAGGAGTTGAATGCTAGCCAAGCGTCCCTACGCCAGGCATTGTGACCAGACAAAAGAGGACCCGTTATACTGCTGCTTGCGACAGTTACCGCTGTCTGGTTATGACTTGGCTGCGGGACCGTGCAGCGTAATGAACAGAACGAATTTTCGAAACCGCGCTACCATAAGATCAGTTGATTCTATCCTGAACGGGTTGACTCTGACGCTCCTTTGACGCTGTACGCCGTTATTCGCACAAAGGAGGGCCCCAACAGGAGCGGTCACGCTAAGGTGAGCGCCGGGAAGCAGAGCAGCCATATAGTGTCGCCTTGGCAAAGCGTAACGCGCCGTCATCGTTACCTTGAGCCATCATCGTAGCACTAAAGAAAAGTTGGTTGTTGTTACCGTCAGTTTCGAGGGGGCGTATACTTACTGTCTAGGAAATGCGGCTTCATTCAATATCAAGTTTCGCTGAACCATAACTCTGGCAAACAACGAAGGCCATTGTGGTATCAGGCGTACAGCTCTCAAAGGAAACCGTGGGCTAATTCTTCTCGAACTTATCACCAAGGTGCATGCGATTAACGGTTGCGTAGAAGAATGTTTGGTGAAACGAATTCGTTGCGAAATCCAAAATTAGTGCACGAGGCAGATTCGAAAAGTTGATAAAGTTGAGAAGCGTCTTCTGTCACGAGCCATCTACAAGTCGGACATGGTAGTCACCGCCTGGTAATGGCAAATCCCCCTTGTGGGTATGCACCATTGTATTTTGAGGACAACAACACAAGAATGGTGATTTCTGAGGGTGCTGGCAGAGATGCTTGGAAAAGCTATTCCCTCTGTTTACATCAACTAGCGAGTGGGCAGCGTATCGCATCGATTATGACGATTACTCCTGGAAAAGAGAATTGCAGCGTGTATTTAATTGTATGCAGAAGCAATGCAGGAACTCAACGGCTACCTGCAGTGCTGCCAGCAGCTTCTAAAATATGCTTCGGATAACTTTTCACTGTCTTTAGGAAACATATTTTTATGTGCTGCTTTACAGTCACACGTCGTGTTTGTATGGCGACCAGTTACATTTTGACAGCGCGACTTCGTCACAGCGCCTACCATGATGAGATCCTTGCTTTTGACTTGCGACATTGTTTCAGGCAGTAGTCATGTCAACCACATACCGCCAAAATTCGCAGGCATGGCCATCCTTTTTTGCGCTGCGAATCTGCATCGACATGACATTTCACGAAACAGCGAAAGTGGCCAGCGAGATACACTGCTCCAAATTCCATTTGCTCTGCATCCTTTATCGTATAATTTAGGATAAAATAAACGAATGATCTTTTCAGTGGTTTCGATTCTACAAATTAGTTTCTGCGTCATTTGCACCACGGCCGCGGAGCCTTGGAATGTTCTGACCATTCAGCGCCAAATCGCCGGAATTGGGCCATCGCAGTATATGGCACTTTTCTTGCGAGCGTGATGTCGTGGCTTATACCCCGAACAATACTCTGATGCAGGAGACACACAAGACGTTCTTGAAAAGAGGCATTGGTGGACGGTGCATAGGCCCGAATCGTGCAGAATAAATGGGCCTGGAGCCCTTCATAACGGCGTGGATCATTGCTGATCTATTGGATTTGGTACGTCAAGAACATTCCATTATTAAACAACCGCCGCTAACCACACTTTTTTTAGTCAATCGAAGACACCATACATTACACAGATCGTCTCTAGTGGTATTGGGGCCACTGCATTGGAGACACTCTAACACTGCCGGTGGACGCAGGCTCACCTTCAGTTGGACGCTGCAGCAAGTGTCCCGAACGAACCAGGCGTACATTTCTCTGCGACGCAGTCGCAAGAAAGCCCGCCGGGGAGTCGACACCGAGCTTTTTAGCAAGACGATCGCCCAGGAGGGGGGCCCCGGGGGTGGTCTCCAATCAGAGACGATACACTGACGACGTTTGCGCCCACTCACGATGGCCGAGAGAGGAGGTCGACTGTCGACGTCTCAAGGTGGCAGCACCGACACTTTCAGTCCACTCGTCTACTCTGTGATCTCCCGTTAATGCAACTCCGTCTAGCCAGTACAGGGACTACAGCAATGCTCCCCTTGCGTAGAGAGTGCCTGCAGCCGCGCACGCTGTACACCGAGGCGGGGACGATGAACACCCCCGCGGTAGACGAGCAGCGGGGATCACGTGCGGTGCGTGCAGTAATGAGCGGAGGCCCCGCATTGTCTTTGTCCCGCTGGCGGGACGAAATCTGGGTCTTGGCCGCTGGCTGTGGTTCCCCCCGTCGACCGGCGTCTGCTGCATATAACGCCGATCGTTGTCCGCGGATTCTATGCGCAACTTCCTGCGTGGGCGACTTCGGTCGGGTTTTTGCGGGCACCCACTCCCTGTATTACCATAACGCGTCGTGACGCCGAGCAGTAATTACGACAATCGGAAGCATTGTCCCCGAATGCTTGATGATCCCAGCTGGAAACGGAGGTTTTGTCTCTTCTGTTGGGCGCTCTAATTGCTGTGCGGGTTGTTGCCACGGTGTTAACGAGATGCTATTCTACATCTTCATTCACCTTCCCCTCTCTTTACTTTTCAGTATTTTTCTTTTTATTGGTTCTTGATGAGTGAAGCAAAGGCAGTGTAAGGGGATACGTTGACATTCCAAATTTGAACAAATTAACTAGCGCTGCGCCGTAACGGTAGCTGTAGGAAGTAGGCGCTTTTGCAACTTAACACGACACAATGTCGTTGTAGCCCTGAACATGCCGAAGTAGAAAGACCGGGCGTGTGTTTGAGATAACGCTTTATTGTATGTGTCTAATGTTAGATTCAACTCAAGAAATCTGCGGCGAATACCCTTCGAAGAGGGCTGCCCAGCCAATGGCGTTGACCGTATGTCGTGACATAATGGTTATTCACATCTTATGCGGGTCCTGCTTGTCACCTGACAATTAACGCTTCAAGATTAATCGTGATGTCATGAGAAGGGGCACTGGCCGCTGCTTTCTTCAGTAGCGTCCGAGCATAGTCGCTTCTCTTTCGCATTAGTGCTGCCAATGGTGAGACCCTGTTAAAACAAAAAATGCTAACTGTCATGAAAGTACGGGCGCAACTTTGTCACACGATACACTATTGAATAGGTGATATGTCGCAGCACAGACACGAAGATTTTTTTTTCTAGGTGGTGCTCTTCACCTAGCCGCTCATTTCTTCATCAGCTGCAAACATGTGACACGACTGCTTAGAGATAGCTGCGCAGAAAGCCATAGTGACAAATGCCTCTCGTATTAACCATCCAGCGTTCTATACAGCCGACGTATGTGAACTGTGCCAAATAAAACAGCCTGCAACTCTTCGCATTCAAGGGGCACGCTTTCTCGATCGACTAGGCCCGGCTCACTCATGAGCTGCTGCAATTTTGGTGGCCTGGTGAGCGGAACAAATTGCCAGTATCGAAGCGAGCTCGGTCTCACGGCTCACTGTCGTGTCGAACTGGGTCTTGGTCGCGGCTCCACCAGAACCGAGAGGGAATGGACAGAGGGAAAGGAGGCGATTAGTCGCTAGGCGAGGAGGCTCGACGGCAAACTTCCGCCGCGCAGCTGCTTGCTTTCCCTCGCCACACCCCCAGCAGCCTATGCACCACTGCTAACCGCAGCATGCATCCAGGTCACGGGTTTCACGGGTCACCACCGCCCAGAGTGCGAAGGGGGGAGAGGGGACAGTCTGCGAGAGCGTACACATGAATTGATCGCGCACGGACGTGACTTGAACTTCGCGCGCGCGGACTGCGTGGAAGGCGCTGCACGGCTGTGGGCTGTATATACCCTGAGTGTGGTGCGCTCCCACCGCCCAGCTGCATCCTGTCGTTCGCTTTTGACGCGACTAGTTTTCCAAGCTGGCCGCTGAGCGCACTTTATGGTGAAGTTTCGACGATTAAGCGTGGACTCGGCTCCTTTCTTGCGTGAACGGTGCGAACCAACTGGGAAATCAACCAACCAAACGACCATCTGTAGAGGTCGTTTGGCGACCTGTTGTTCGAAGTGAACGGGCGTTTTTCCAAGAAGCGCGACGTTGCACGTGTGCGGAGTTGCTGCCAGCAGAGTTGTTGGCATGGAGTCCCACTATTTGAATTGTGCGAAAGGCATGGACACCGTGTCACTGCTGTTAGGCGATGAAGAATAAAAGATGGATGGACCGAGGGGATCTGACAGACATGAAGCTAAAACTTAGTAGAAGCGCCTGCTGCAGTATGCGAAGTGTGATCAGTTCCGGAACAGTGAAGGGAAACAGAATCGAAGAGTGCTGGTTCGAGTCTCATTATCTATTTATATTTTACTTTGCGCATTCCATCTTTTTTTCTGCATTTATATCACGAAATTCGATCTGCTCTTCACATCTGAAATATTTTCTCTTATCGCAGCATTGCACCATAAGAGCAGAATCGCCGATTCTATACAGAGAAAATGACGCTTCTTTTTGCTTTTTTTTTGCTTTGAGTTGCGCATGCGCCCTGTAATCACTGGTCAATCTTGGGTTACTGTATAAAAACGTGCGGATCGCCCTCATTTGGTATTAAAGTTGTTAGTTCAGCGCACTGTGTGTCTCACCCTCCCTTCGTACGTCGTCTGCCAGCGCTTCAGTGTTCACAATGTCAAACCAACTCGCCCAGCAACGCACCCCGCTTGGACAAGGGCTTTTCACGTATCCTTAAAACTGCATCCCCCGCCCCCACTCCCTCCTCAAGAAAAAAAGAAAAATAACATACCAGCAGACTGCGATTGAATGCGTTTGCATCTCATTTAACACGCTACATCAAGCTCAGCAGTGATTCATCTTGTCCACACCGCAGAACACAGAAGTTGCAACAACGTATCCGCTTTGTTAGCAGAACTACCACACACACGGCTCAGAAGCCCCGCGGCAACCGCGTAGTCCATGACCCACATCCCCGCCGACATGCAAATAGTCTCCATTTTCGTCAAACTGTGCGTGTAAATAGTCCCAGTGGTGTCCCTTGTTGGAACCCCTGCAATTCATTCATCCCCTCTGCAGCCGCAGCACCCGCGCGCGGGCCCGATTGTCTTACCCGCATTCCGAGTTCGCTTGCGCAAGACGAGACAAGCGTCGCCTTGCAGAGACGAGACGAGCACGACTCAGCTTCGGATCGGCTATGGATCGTGACGCGGCTTCTCCGGTTGCATCGCGCCCCGGGGCCACGCGCCATCGAGCGAGAACCGTCAAGCTCTTTGTCCATCCTATGCAGGAAGAAGACAAGCCAAGGCCAAGTACAGGCCCCACGAACTCAAGCAGGGGAACGCACAACCAAACTCTTTGACGACTTCATTCCGCAGTGGTGCGACAGGAGCCGGGTGTGGTCCGCGCCTGCCTGTCACGCCGGCCTCAGCCTAGTGATAGTCCCGGTGTCTGTGTCGCGTCTCGTTTGCGGGGCCGCGCCTTTGTGTGCACTGGGAAGTGTATGTGGTACGTCTTTCCGCGTGCTCTGGACGTTGCAGGGCGGGCGTGTTTGCACGTGCCAGGCTTGGCAAGGAGCGTACGATCGCTGTTCTTCGACTAAGGAGCCATGTATAAAGATGTCTGCGTACGTGTGCGTCAGACTGCGTGTAAACTTTCCCTTTCCTTTTATAACTGAGAAGAACGACTGCGAGCTTCAACGAAGTGGATGTTCTGCCTTCAAGCTGCTGGACAGTCGAGACGTTATAGTATATTGTGAACAGTTATCGTGCTCCAGAGGAACAAATTTTCCCTTTCATATCAGTCAAACATAATCTCTTGGCTATAGTGTGGTTAGCTGCTGAAGAAGCCCGCGTTCATCGTAATTCGGCTTGGAAACAATTTAGAACGACAATCTGTTTGCACCATCTTCAAAGCTCCAAATGAAGCTGATTTTATAAACCAAGTTATCAGTTATTTTGTGTAGATTTATTTGCAATAATCTTTACAATGATTATTGTGAGACCATGTGCAAATGAGCCTAAATAACAGAAACAAATAACAAAGCGCACAACATCGACGCTAGTGGCCTGAATTTGTTGGCGTGATGTCCATATCGAGAGTAAAGTGAAATAAACCGGCAGTGAGTTCAATTAATCTATGTTCGAGAAAGGATGCTGAAAGGTGTCTGCGGGAATGAAGCTCTTCGGAAGGTGTTCATTCCATCGGCAAGGTATCCAACGCTTTGCCGCGGTGCCAACATGTAAGTTGAACTTCATGCAATTAGCGACTACCAGCATAGCTGAAGTTCTTGTTTGCAAGATGCACGGTAGAATCAGGCTAAACTGACCACAACAGTTCTAATCTTTCAGGCCGTAATCAATACCGTCAAAGAATACTGAGCGCCGCGCTCTTGCATCTTGCCTGTGGCGTAAAGATGCTTGGAGGAATAATCTGAAATGTCATTTGTAAATTTCTTCATATTTTCATGGCAGCTTCTTGGAAAATGCGCCATTTTAAATAATTTCGCGAAATTCTGACGCTGCAGCACGCATTAATATTAAAATATAAGTTTATATATTTGACATTGTTAGCCTATGCAACTACTCGTGCGTATAGCAAAGGCCGTAAACAACATCTGTCCTTCACGACGCGGTCCACCGGCTTTCTTTGGCCTCCATTTGCAATTCGCCTTTTCATAGGCAATGTTGAGTGGAGTCCCTTCGGAAACAGTCGTCAGCTTTCAATGAAACGTCTTTCGAGATTTAATAAACGGCTGTTAATTCAACGTCAATGACTGTTCAAGTAGAGGCTCCTTGAGGAAGATGCCATTGGTGGAGCCCTTTTGTCTGGCTCCTAAGTTGTGCCATTTCCTGCGCGCATTCATCAAGCATTTCCTTTGAGCAAGAATGCTGTTTATAGTGGGCACTTGCAGCTATTTTCTTTTCGTGTAACCCTTGTCGCAGCATGCGTGTTGTTCACTTTGAATTATGCGGTGGGTTAGTTGGTTATATTTAATTTTATTTCTCGAGTTAGCAGCTGCACACACATATAAATGCAATAATAAAACTTTGGCCAGTGTTGAACTAGATGTGAAGAAATTACGAAATTATGCAAAAGCGACAATCCCGCAAACGTCGCAAATTAAGTGGGATTGCAATAAGCGGTACTAATTTCTGTATTCCGCAAACAGATGTTTTGCGCCAATACAATTAATAAAACTGCCGAATGATATGAGGAATAATTTTAATATTTTTTACTTGCTGGGCTGTCAGACATAGTCGTGCATAAAAAACGTGTGAAAATGAAATTGTTCGCGGATTCTGAAGCACCGAAATGTTATTTTATATAATTCATTAATTCAGAGCAGCAATACCTGATGAAGATTGTTCAGTTGATTAACTGAATGCCGAGAGATGCGGTACGAGCCAGTACATCGAGAATTTCACTCACACAACAATGTTTATTTTGCAGGCTTCAATGCAGGAAATGAATTGAAAAGAATGTCTTTTTTAAGAACTCTTCCTTAAGAGATCTTTTTCTTCAGCGGTTTTTTTTTTTTTTCGCAGATTTTCAACCCTTCTCAGAGGTTTCAGTATTTGGATCGTAATTTCGCTGATTTTGCTCAAATTTTATTTTTTTCTTTCTTTAACTGCAAGACACGCATGTATTCTTGTCCATCATGTCTTTTTAAATTGGAAATGATGGCTACGCCAAGCCTGCTCAGTGCAGCTTTCGCACGGCTTGTGCAAAGCAGTTTGTGTGAATAAAATAAAATGAAATTCGCAGTAAATGCTTGTCATTCTCTACCACCAACACTTCTAGGCCACTAAACATGGTGTAACAGCAACAAGCGCCACGCCATAACCTGGTTCCCTCGTTTGGAATTTCTTCTTATATGGAAAATCATTCATCCGGAAACTGTATTTTACTACTCAATAGCTACCACTTCAACCGAAGCGGCTCATACCGAAATATGTGGTTACTCAGACAGCTTTGCCATATTATTTAAGGCTTAATGTTGCAGTCGTACAATTTTATATCGTCATCATTGGAACCCTATCGTGACACAGAGAGTATGGTTTTGTGTTGCTTACCTTAGCCCGGGAGAAAGCTTCGCATAATCAAAATGAATGTTTAAATGTATACAAAATGCAAGCACGGGTACTGAGATCACAGTGAAATTTATGAAGAGAAAATTCACTAAGATCATGCTTATTGGGGCAGTCAGCTTTTATTTTCACTTACTACATGCACGCAGGGGTTATTGCTGTAAAAGAGCTAGAGAGCATGAAGGTCACACTGAGCTGCAAAATATTTCTGGAAAGGCAATATTCCAGGCAGGAGCATCAAAAACTTCCTAGGAAGTTCAAAAGCTGCTTAGGTGAGAGGGAGCGAATGTGACCGCCTAAAAGATCTAAGCTTCGATGAAACCAGGAAAAACAATCTATCTGCTTATGGCACACATGTACTTAGGCAAGTACTCTGTCTGGTGGTGCCCCTGCGCAGAGTGGCGCCGGTCGGAACTTCGAGGGGGGGGGGGGGGGGGGGGGGTTATATACTTTTTCCGCCGATGATACGTGGATATCAACTAAAATGCATGGCATGTGTACTGCTAAACCAGCCCCGTTAGAACAACAACGCTCCGTTAAGCTCTAAGGCTATATGCAGTGCTCGACGCACTAATAAACTGTAACGAATGTCCCAAACTCACGACGCGTCGGAGTGCACAAACAGTTCGCACTGTCCGTAGTTCCGGCTATCTATCGCCCACCACACCGCTGCCAACAGAGCGTCGTGCAATCGATCGTGAGGGGAAACAACGCCCGGAGACGCCGAATCACGTCTCTCCGTCGGCGACGTGGGGCCGCACGCTCACGTTGCAGCGGCGCGACCCTCGTTCACGAGCCGACGTCACGACCGAAGGTCGAGCGGCGGCGCTAGTGTGCGCGTGAGGGACGCCGCGCCGGCGGTGCGATCCACAACGTGCTTTGCTTCGACCCTTCCACCCCTCTCTACCCAACCACCCTTCCCCTCTCGATTTCCCACTGCGTTGTTTTGTGTGTACGTTAAGGAACGATCGTGACTTTGTTCCGAACCACGAGGTGACCGTTAGTCCGTTGGAGCCGGATGTGTGTGAGCCTTTAGAAACATATTTTTGGACATATAGGCTTCTGTATTTAAAGTCTATATACTCTCTATAGACAAACTCTAGAGGAAAGTCTATAGGCAATACAAATCCTATAGACAGGCTGTAGGCAATCTATAGCTTTATTGCGATACACTTTTAGTAGACTTTTGTCGATATACACTTTTCGATAGGCACTTTTCAAGTTCCTGAAGGACTCAGGACTGAGTGCAAGGTTGTGAACTATCAGTGTGTGCCCTGCGTACCCTGCAAGTAATGGCCAACGGACATGTGTAAAAGTGATCATCTCCCTTTGTTCTCGCCCCTTTCTATCTCTCCCTCCGTTCCCCTTCCCACGTGTAGGGTAGCATACCGGGCACTGCCTCGTTAACCTCCTTGCCTTTCCGTTTATCTTCCTCTCTCTCTCTCTTTTGTCAATATACAGTATATAGATTATGAATGGACAAAAGAACTATCTATAGCAAGGTAATATACTCTATAAGAATTCTATAGACAGTCATATACACCATTTTTGTAAAGGCGTTCACGTGTGCCTGTTGTTTGAGGGGTGGTTGTAGTATTACTGAGTGCGTTTCAGTACTCGCGCGACTTCAGCTTTGATGGGGCTGAGTGGTTTGAAGTATAGAAGCAGAGAGAAGGGGAGAGAAAAAGAGAGGAAGAGGGAAATAAAGTGGTACGAAAGTAACCGTCGCGCGCATTTCAGTGCATACGTATGTTATTCGTTAATCGCGCAAGGGCGTTTCTTTCAGCCTTCCGCTTCCATTCGCGGTGGCTGAAGCACCCACGACTTGCAGGAAGTATGCGGCGAGTACGTCCGGGACCTCCCACGCGTAGCCCTCCAGTATACGACCTTCACGGGGCTAGACGCTGCTTGTTTTCCACCTTCAGCCGCAAATCCAGGGCCATCGAATGCATTCATCACTGCTGCGTTGCGTGGGATAAGTACTCGCAAAAAGCAAACAAGGAACGCTTAACCGTACGGTTTTGCAGCTGCATTTTTTTTTTGCGCCTGGCGTACCATACATAGGTGTAGAGTACTGTGCGAATGTTTTAGGGAGCACCGGGCAGGCGACCGCAGGAGCAGCCGAGCAACGCGCACGCGCTCATCATGTTTTCTTTGCCATCCTGGATGCTCCTGAAGGGGATAATATGGTCCTTCCGTACTTAAGGAAACCCGTACAGCGCTCTAAAAACATGCGAGACAGGGAGAACGCAAGAAAGGATGTTAACCGGAACATGATTCCAGTTGGCTTCGCTGCCTGGGGGGGGGGGGGGGGGGGGTAGAGAGAGAGAGAGCAGACTGCGTGTGTGACGGGAAGAGATCAAAGCGGAGGCAGATGTCAATCTCATCGACTACGGCATTGGCCACGCAATACTGCTGCCTGTCATTAATTCCGATGTGAAAAGAGAGTGACGTTCTACTGAAGATGGGTGATGTTTTTAAACGACCATGTCGGTTGGAAAGGGTAGTCTACGCTTGAGTAACCGGAAGGACGCCGTGCACGGCGTTGTAAGTGGGTGGAATGAACAAGACTAGCTTACTTCAGGACAGCTACCTTGAAATACGAAACCGTGTGCCAGTTATGCTACAAGTGAGCTACAGTGTTGCAGTCATGTTATAAGCGAGCCGACCGTTGAGATATAGCCGTCACAGCTAACAGCTTTCCGCTGCTAGTTTTTTTTCGCAGTTTACTGGTATTGTTATAAACAGTGAGAAACGCCTTTATCGAACCAGTGGGCTAATAACCAATAAGTCCATAAATACATGACCGCATATAAATATGTACAGAAATCAAAGATAGAATATGGTAGAGACCCGCAGGCTACAGGCTGAAGTCCAGCGCTCGTTGCGGACAGGGTGGGTATGCTGTCCTCTTGAGTGATTTCCAACATATTTATGAGCTTCAAAACAAGAGATAAAACTCTGGTAAACTTGAAGCTTCTTTAAATGCAAGAGTTCGTTTCTACGTGACGACGAACTCCCTGAACCCGGCCTCGTATTTTGTTGTCCGCCACGAGAAATTGGGTTACTACCCCTTAATTTTTTTTATAATAAAGATGGAAGCAAGAAGAACAATTGGCTGAAGAAAATAAATGTAAGGGACAAAGAATTTCACGTCGGGCATAAAAAGAAGTACGCAAATCTGGTCTGGTAATTACTGCATACAATAAAGCCCATACAATAACGACATTTCTATCAGGTTTTTTAAATAATGTTTCAATATTAATATTAATATAATCTATAAGCTGCATTGCAAGCAGAACGGGTTCAATCTGTAGCATGTGAACACACTCACCCACAAAGCATGATTTGTTCTTAAGTAGAAGCATTGGTGAGTGTTTTTTTACTGTAATTGCTGTTTGGAAAGAAATAATTCAAAGGCTAATATCCTGTCAGGTGAAAGTATGAATAACCCATCCGGCACTTATCATCACATTGCCTTCTGGAGCAAAATATAAGATGTTTTTATATTCTCTCTCCGAGCCGTTTCTGGAAGTTTCGGCAGATAGTTGATCGCAGCAGCAAAATGAGTCGCAAGATTTGGGCCACCTCGGCGGAAAACCGCGTGAAGAACAAGAACATTTTCAAGTTAAGCGCATACCATGGCCACAGAAAAACACGTAGAAAGCCCACAAAAAAAAAAAAACTTAAAAACTCGAGGAAACAAATCTCAGTAAACTGTCCAAATAAAAGCTGCGTCTTAAGTAACAAAAAGGGAGTAGATTAGAAATGCGACTTCTCTAACTTAAATTCCAGAGCCATTTTCACCCGCTACCTTAGTCGATGTTTCTTTTTGTTCCGATTCAGCGACGTTTGTAAAGAAAAAAATTACTGTGCCCGAATTTTGTTTGTTTTAAACTTTCGTTTCAAACAAATATTGTATAGGTTTGTAGGCGCTAGTCTCAGAGCTATCAGTTTAGCGGTTAAATTGCGAAAACAATCTTGCACATGCAAGGATCAAAAGGAGACGAAAAATTTCGCTGCTTTTTTCTTCCACTCATCGCCGACGACTATGGCGCTCGTATTAAAAATAAAAAAAAAACGGCAGCCTTCGGAAAGCTGATGAGGAAGAAGCTAACGCGAACGGAGACAAGTATGAAATGTAGCACCAATACGCGTTGCACCGTCAACCTCTTCCTTATCGTCTAGTATTTCGAGTGGTCGCGGTCGTACTGATAGCTCTCTATCCCTCTTTCATGCCGCTTAGCCGAAGGGTATTTTGCAGGAGTAAGAACGATGCAGCTAGAAATATGTCATCTTCACGAGCCCTGGTGGTTATTTCCATTTTCACTTACAAGAAAGTTTCAACTATTTTTCTCTATCTTTCAGTTTTCTTTTTCCCGTCGCCAGTCGTTGCTCCTGATTTAACGTAGTTCTTAAGATAGCCCTCGTAAAACATAACGGATGACATTATTTTAAGCCAAACCGCTGCAAGCTATCTGACCCCACCCTTCCATGGCCACAATTATAAACCCTCTAGGGTAAGTTCGGGTCTCACAAAAGAATAGCAAAAGTACCCACACAGCAAAGACACAATGTTCGCCTTAGCAAGATATCAGTGCATACGTTAAAGTACGCCTTCGCGGACTGTTTAGTTTCCCACGAAATGGCTCCTTGACATCACATAATGAGGGAGAACGATTTCTGCAGTAAGTTCCACCAGTTAATTCCCTTGTGCATAAATATGGCAACTTAGTAAGATTAGGGGGACGTACACGTCATCTTTATTCATGTTTCGGATTCCCCAAGCAATTCTGTTCTTTGAGTCCCTAACGTCATTTTAAGATTTCGCTTATCACAGATAGTAGGAAAATGTTTGATGCCAGCAGATGCAGTTTCCTACGAAATGGCTCCTTGATATCTCATGTTTAGGGAGAATGATTTCTACAATAATTTCCAGCAGTTTTGTTCGCTTGTATGTAAACATTTTAATTTAGTAAGTAAGATTAGGGGACGTACACGTCATCTTTATTATTGTTTCGGATTCCTCAAGCCATTTCCTTCTTTGCGTCCCTAACGTATTTTAAACATTTCGCTTACCACGGATACTTCGAAACTCTTATGATGTCAACATATGCGTCTGGTAGGGGCGACAGCTAGAGGAAAGTGACAGGTGTGACCCACATCTCCATACCAGCGCGGTATCCCTCCGCATCGTGACGCCGAAAGAAAAAATAGTCCCTGCTTCTGTACTCAAACGTTTCGTTATCTGGGCAATGGAATGATATTAAGTGATATGTCATATGTGCCTTGCACTCACCTTCACGACCATCGCGACTCGTTCGGCAAAAAACCACCGAAGACGGGCTGCTGTGGGACGAAAGCGAATGTACCGCCGCCTGTGAGCGCCCCGCGGTGCGCGCACAACCTCACCGAAGCCAAGGCAGAGACTGAAAGCACCACGACGGCGAAACGACGGCGCACCGGTTTTGGGCTTGCGCGCACACCGCCTGCGAAGGCTGGCCGCCCTCGCCGGTCGAGTCGCCACAGAGAGAAGGGTACGGTATTCTTCTCGCCCGCGCGTGACCGCCTCATTGGCGCGACGCCAACGTGACGTCACGGCTACGCCTACGTTTTAATTGGGCGTGCGGGGGCAGCGTCCACTTTCGTGCGGCTCGCATCGCGGTCGGTCTCTTTTGCTGGCTTGTTCGCGTAGCTCGCGAAAGGGGTTATGGGAGTGTGGCGCGCGCCATGTTTGATGCGTTGGCACTGATAAAAACCTATGAAGAGTAGGGGATAAAGCTCACTGACTGATTAGATACGTTCTTGACGGCGGCATTGTTAGCAGTTGCAAATATGGGTCAGTCCGAGGAAGATCGCCGGTCGCAGGGGAAAAAATCATTTCAATGCACCTTATCACCGAGCATGGTCGCAAAATGAGCAACTGCAGGAAAGTATTTGACCGCCGTTTCAGACCCTGGCAGTATTAGCGCGGATACTTTCCTAGCCCGGATACTTGCTAATTACCAAAAAAGATTATTTAAAATTATCGCGAACCTTTATTAAAGAACATTAAATCATTTTTTGACTCTGACGATATCTTTCGAGCACTGAACCAAGTAAAGGCTGTCTTTTTGGATACATAAATATTATAATTCACAAGTATTTGCTTGGCGCATGATGGCCATAGCAGCGAATTTTCCATAAAACCCAACATTATCAGCCAATTATCAGTGCGTTTGCTTCTAGCCTAAACTTCGGTGTTTTACGTTAGAGTACATCCTTTCTTTGTATTCCCTTAAGGAGAAGGCTAAGTTTGTAGACCGCCTAAAAATCGAATTAAACAACGAAACAAAAGATTTAGAGCTTTCTTTTTGAATTTGTCCCCAAGGGTTTGGCGCGGTTGCGTGTGGCGTATGCATTATGTGCACCCTAGTTATCAATACGCGTGCATCACGTGTAAATAGTGCGCAGTTTCAGTCTGCAAGTAAAAATGCATAAAATGATATCAGTACCTTAACTTACACATGTAAAGCATTGTTGCGAAATCTTGACGTGACCAAAATACCAAAACCCTATTGTTCAACATTATTAAAGCATCCTCAACCCCATACTAGTGCAGCTGTGAAAATGCCCTTACACCTCACGAGGGATTTCATCGCTATCAGAGAAACATAGATTAGGCTCGGAAGACTAGGTAACAGAGCCACTGTACGGTTCTGAAGAGCGTCATCGGAACTGCTGGTGCAAGCGCTTGTGTATATTAAAAAACACGCGCCTGCCGCGGTGGCTCAGTGGCGCTGGCATTCGGCTGTTGATCCAAAGGTTGTGGGACGGAAATAATGGCCGCAGCAGCCCCATTTTCATGCAGAAGAAATAAACGAAAGCTGGTGGGCTGTGCAGTGTCAGCGCAGGTAAAAAATACCGCGTTATCTAAGTTAAAACTGAGCTTTCAACTAAGGCACACTAAGAACCGAACGTGTGGCGTCAAAGAATTTAACCTTATACTTATACCATTACTTATACTATACTTATACCATACTTATACCATGCTTATACCATACTTATACTTATACCATTACCGAAATCTTACCTGCGTGTTGCCGTCACAAACATTTCTTGCAAATGGAAGCAGCGGAACCATGTTGTTTCACAGATTGGAGATAATAACATAGCCGAAAGAAAAGAACAATATCGAGTGAAATTAATAAGATAGCCTTCTGATGAGCGAGATGCTAGGTGGCAAGGTGTTCCAGACAAGATAACGCATATTTGTGCGACGATAAAAAGTTATAAGGAGCGAACGAAAAGGAATCTGACCATTATATGTGTAAGTACAGCTGCCAATAGGTCTAGCTTATTTTTAAGGTTTGACTTTTTGTGCCCTACTGTCTGGAGTACCGCACGAAGTAGTTACGAAGTCAAACATTATGGTTTGCAGTCACCTGTAAAGCAAGACATAGCAGATTTCGAATGATTTTCAATGATGGAACTGAAATATTCGTCCCACCAACAGCTATTTTGAGCTATTACTAAGTACGTCCTTACAGTCGGGTCGCTGTGAAGAGTCTGTAGCATGTTCTTGTATTGGATTTGCACACGTAGCTCGGCAATGCAAGGCAAACTCACAGAGACATCGAGACCTGCTAGGCAAAAAGCTTGAAGGAGGTAAAGAAAAACTTAATACATCATCTTGACCTGCTAGTCCGACCAATTCCCGGACAATATCCACAGATAAAAGACGTCAGTTTCCGAATTGTTCCACTTGTAAAGTCAACCTTATCGCGAGCTGAGGCGGAGCTAAAATTCAGCACGTAGATGAAAGCATTGAATAATGACTGATCTGCCAACATGTACCAATATAGCTTGGCGAACAGCAACAAGAACGGATTGGTTTCCTCACCAGGATATACTAACGCAAAAATTTTCTTTTCATGCTAAAAGGAAACCTTATCTGAGCGAACTGTCATCTATGTAGATAAGTAATCGCCCAGGGAAGTCGTAGCTAATGAGCTCCGCAAAATATCACGCATAAGTTGCAGCTATCCTATCCATTTTCATTAGTGCAGGACATTTTTGGAAACATTCATGCAGGCACTACGACCTGATGTGATTTTATGGATTATTGATAGTTAACGATCAAGCTTAGTAACATGATTACTTTTGAACATCAGTTGAAAGCCTTAGCGTTTTGATTAACAAACAACATCGTCACAAAAGTTTCGAAGTCACCTGCTTCTTTCTGAGCTGTGTAGCTGGGTAGTTACGGTATACAAGAAGTTACCTATTTGTGGAAGGAAAGCAAGATTGCTCTTCTTGTACGACGGGGCTTGAATTAAAAAAACTCAGATCACGGGGTAGCGGCGAAACTGGACCGAGGTCAGCCAGGTCGCGCACAGACACACACGGGATGGCATTGTCATTCAAGCGCAGGTTCATCTTCGTCTTTCGCACGAGTATGTGTCTCCTTCTTTATACAGTATCAATTCTTGCCTTTAAGAGTGCCTTAAGTACGTGAAAAAAACGCTCAAAAGCCAACCGTGGTTCTTGCGGACTTTTTACCGAGGCTGGACATACTGAGGCGTGAAACGCAACAGTGTAACAGTGTTCAGTGAGTCGCTTATCAGGGCCAGCAACCTAATCATTGCGACATAAATTTGAAACGCATTATGCTGCCTAAAATAAATGTTTTGGGGCGTCTTCTTTAAAAGAATCTTAGAACTTTTATTGTCATCCGCATCAGCGGCAAGGTACTGTTGTCCGGTATGTGCTGGCCCCTTCATGGAGTCGTAAAAAATATGCGAGTGGCCGGTCTGCCTCCACCATCTTAGAGACCCGACTTCACACCAGTCCTCTTCTGGCCGTTTCTCAAGATGAAGGAAAAAGTAAGATAACCTTAAATTCATGTGCAAGACTCCGCTGTTTTTTAAGGGGTCGGCTCTAATGTTGCCTGAGCTCTATTTATATGAACCGTTTCAATAATTTTTCAACGGCTTCACAATCTTTCACGGATGTTACAGAGGAGTCATTAATTTATGTATCGTTTATTTAGAGAATGCCGCCGACTGCCTTTTGGTAGTCAAGGCTGGAATAGCACAAAGTGCTTTCGTACCTTCTACCGCTCATTGTAACTTGTACCACTTTCCAAGAAAATGCAGTCAGCTCTTCATTGTTCAGAGTGTTATCGCCTCTTGATACACCACATTCAGTTCTGTTTCTACACATTCGTGGTTCTTGATTTGCTCGCATAGGTCCTGACTTCAATCTGAAAAAAATTCTTCTGAAAAGGGGCCAATGCTTTGTCATTGAAACTTGCAGCAAAATTTCGAACGCCGAAGGATAGAGAGTTGGGGTTCCTGGTTTAAGATGATGGTAAAAACGGCTGACAGAGGACGAAGGAAGAACAAAACACAGGCGCTGACTAGCAAATGGCATTTGTTTCAGAACTACATTAATATAAACCGAAACGCCGCACTAAGACTTACATTCACCGATTTCTCCTACCCTTGCGTGAGCGTGAAAACCGAATCTCGAACTGAATCCGAAGGTCTACCGCACCCAGTTTTCATTTGGCCGAACCACGCTATATCATCCGTCATATTTTTTTTTGTACAACCTCCTGGATATCTAGATTTGAACACAAGCACCAGGTTTTTTTATGCTATGCGCAGTAGTTTGCACATTTTTATTTCTTTGTTAGCTTCTGGTTCTGTGTGCCTTCTTGCAGTTGTTTTTAATTTTTTGGCCATTTTCTTTTGTTCTATGTAGATTTTTTTCTCCATTTGTAGTCTCCCATTTCTGTTCATGCGGTTTTGTTCTCGGCCTTCTTCTTTCACAAGGATCCAAGCTTTGTGGCTCCTGGAAGGCTAGTTGCAGCCTGTTCCTTCCCTCCTATTTCTTGTTTTTCCCTGGTTCCCACAAATTGTGGACTCACCCATCTTTTTTTTACGGGAAGTAGTTTTCGAGCGATATTTTTTCGCACGTCGTAAGAATACATCAGAACAACCAATATATCCGCAGATCCTTCCGCGGGACCTTTGAAGCTTGCTGCTATACTCGGTATGTGATCAGCACAAAGTTTGAAAGCAAGATCTTGCTACGAATCGGAAGGTTAGATCATTCCCATCAATATCTTCGTAATAGTTTCTTACAATATTGCACAGTTGCCTCACATTTGAAAGTTATGTCCAAGAAAGCTGTGCTTCTTTTATAACCTCTTCAAGTAACAAGGTAGCCTAGTCCGGCATTCTTGAACTAAAATTTCGAATACTGGAATATTGTAAGATGCAGTCATGGCCGTATTGACGCTATTGGTCAATTCGTCTGATGCATAGCAAAATCTTTGCTTCAAAGTTTTCCAGCGCTGCATCCAGTAGCTACGACTGCGGTAGAACACAGACGAGGAATGTTTTTGTTGATAGCAAAAACGTTAATAGCAAAAAAAAATGCAAATCTACCGAGGGGAGAATTGCGAATATACCGATTCTTACAGTAAAATCTTACAATGCATGAAAAGATTGCGCTCATATAAACGCTTTCCCATTTAAAGAAGCTTTTGTCCAGGATTGCTGGCCTTCTTTTCCAAGTTCTGCGCAGTCTGAACGCTAAGCGGCCACTCTTGCAAAGAGAAACAATCCGTGGGAATTGCAGAGCACGCTGAGCGCAACCTGAGTGCCTCTAAAGAGCGGCCGTGGGGTGCACACCTGCGTTCGCGCGTGTACCTATGCGCGCGTCCGACGGGGAGCCCCACGCTTTCGCGCCGTACAAGGAAACGCGTCTCGGTCCGGCCTGTCCGCCCCTGAGTCAACGCGGGGACCTTGAACTTAGCGCCGCTTTGCAGACCTCCTTCTCCCACAGTCGTCGCCTCGTCGAGGGCTCCTGCTGTGGCCGCCCGCTGAGCTGTGCAAAGTGCTGCTTGCGCTGCTCATACGTCTCTCTGACGCCCACTACGGATACGTAGGAACCCGCCTGGTGCACTGTCGCTTCTCTGTCCACCCGGAATGTGGCGTTAGTGCATGCGTGTGCGTCTGTATGCTCGTTCATATCTTCAGGCCTATGAACTTTGCGTCTACATGCTCATATACCCAGTTTCCTTATTCAAGTGCGGGTTAACGTGTTCATTTCCCTTTCTTTGCTATGTTTCCGCGTCGCGATGCCATTTTGCTCAAGATTATGCGCAACTGCTTGTCGAGCAGCATTTCGGGTAGTGTCGTACGATTTCTCGTTGCATATAGCTTACATCTGGTAGTGAATATGGAGGCTACCTTGCGAGAGGAATTGGAACCAATGACATATGCATCTTGAATTGTATGCCTTTCCAGAATTTCGTATCAAAACCGTGATGCAGCCGCTCGCCGCACCCGCCCCCTTTTATGTCTATTTTTTTCCCGTGTTAGTGCATTTCCTAGCCATGGTCAATGATAACTGCCCCGCATGCTCTTTTTAAAATATGCTCTGATTATTTAATATATAAATTTTTGTTTCTTTTTTCTGTAATCAATAATCCGTCTCTCCTACCCCCCTCCCTGTTTTATTTTTTCTCTCCGATCCTTTATTTTCTTTCTAGTTCCTTTATTTACCATTTTTCTTTGCATTCTTCAATATTTATATCTTAGCATCCTGTGTGTGCTTCCTCTCGTGACGAAGGCCACCTTGTCGCCGAAACATTGACTTCGTTAGTTTTTCCCTGAGGAACGTCTTAAACTTTGCCGTGTACACCCTGGTGTATCACAGAAGCCCATCAATAATTAAAAAAAACATGATGCTTCACATTACAGATGACTTCTTTGGCATAGAAATAGCAGTGTTGGTAGGCATCAAAAACTAATGAATCACGTTAACTAGTAAGATGGTTAATTGAGAAAGTTACCAAAAACAGCGCGTTGAATAAGGGCACAGGAAGAAAGAAACGCACACGTATGTATTAGCAATCGCTCGTGTGAATGTCTTCCTGCGTCCCTGTTCAACACGCTGTTTTCTTTCGGTATGCAATACCAATTCGCACGACACCTCGCTCTTGTGAACTTCAGTTAGTTACCTCTCTAACAGTTAGATTGGGCCCATGATTGAAATTCCAGATTTAAAGCCGAATGGTAGTAACGGCCCCATCAGGTTTTAATAATAATAATTGGATGTTGTGGAAATGAAATGGCGCAGTATCTGTCTCACATATCGGAGGATACCTGAACCGCGCCGTAAGGGAAGGGATAAAGGAGGGAGCGAAAGAAGAAAGGAAGAAAGAGGTGCCGCAGTGGAGGGCTCCGGAATAATTTCAACCACCTGGGGATCTTTAACGTGCACTGACATCGCACAGCATCAAGTTTTTGAAATAAAAAACGGGATAGCCCTCGGCGATGCTTTTCAGCAAAATTTTCCCACCACAAGCCATAAGATTCGTGCTTTCAAAATTCTCGGGAATTTGGCGAGTGCAAAGCACCTCTCCCCAAGCTACGACCTTCAATGGCTCAAGTGCCACGTGGCCTTCCCTATCCCATCCCGTTCACTGCCGCAGCCCACAAAGCAGAACAACAGTAACCGCACACGTGGTCAAACGAAGTAAGCTGCACTGGGGGAGTTTCTTAGGCTCGAAAAAGCCACGCGATTTCCTAAAACGCACGTCTTCTGGCACGTGATTGTCAAATGTTTTTCACCTACAGCACCGAGTATAATTGCGTTTTCGCAAGCTTACTAACTTTGCCGTTTTGCCGTGTTTATAATGCAAAAAGCGAGATCAAATCATGAAAGCTAAGGGATGGAAAGCATGAGAAATGCTCCACCAAGAACGAATGAAACCAAGCCCTCCAGAATGAAAGGGGCATGGGAGGTGTCGATAGAAAAGGGGTGGTGGCATTGCATTATGCATATAGTTCACCCTTTAAAATTTCTTTGATTTCTTGACAGATGGAGACAGCGCGATGATTCACACTCGCCTAGCCAGCAATAGATAGAACCTAATTTCGAGCAGTGCTTTCAGTCTTAAACACAAATTAAAAGTTATCTGAACAAGCAGTATGATTTAATTCGTTTGCTTTTTTTAATGGTTTACATTTCGTTGGCCTCGTATCTTTTGCCGTTGAGAAGTTGTGAGGAAGCTTGAGAAGCCTCTAGGAACAATATTTGCGTTTCCGGCTTCTTCAGAAGCTGCGCTATGTCTCATCCCAAATGTGCACTCCGCACGCACCCCTTCTGCATGTCTGCAAATGAGAAAGCCAAAATAAATCCTTCAAATCTCAACATACAGAACAGCCAATAATACAAAGAGAGTTACGAATGAGACGGGTGAAATTCCCATGCTTGTCTTGGTATTTTATAGCCATGTCGTAACCGAATAAGTAGCTGACTAAAAAAATCAACACCTTTTATTACAATGACATCCTGCACGGGCTTTTCCGTTTGTGTGACTAACTATCGGAAAGCGTTACCGCAGGGATACCAATCTGCGAAAGAAGGACCTCAGAATGGAAGTTGAACAGAGCCTAGATCTTGACTTGGAATAACCCAACCTAATTGCGTTTAAAACATTGAATCATAGAATTGTGTATGTCGCGGCTGACTATCCTTGACACTTTGTCATCGAGCCGTCAAAGAGTCCGCGGGGTAGTATCATATCCAGCGTGGAATTTTTGTACAATAGGCTAGATCCGGACACCATTACTGCGTGCATCGCACTGCACGTGATTTTCATTACACATGTACATGCGCTGAATAGATAAAAAGAACCGCCGAGTAGTGTCCAAATAGCAACCAGTCATTCACTAGGTTCCAGGTTAGAGAATGCAACATCAGCAATAACCCTACCAATGGCAGCAAAGCTTCATTTTTGACAAACAAAAACTGAGCTAGCACCAATAGGTTTGAAATGGTCTGCCTCGTAAACAAAAATTTTGAATCTGGTTCAATCTGCACAAATGTGCCAGCTTTTAAATTCGCGGTCGCGTGGTTACTGCCCTCTCTAAATCTGCCACTGAGACTGCCTGTGATTTTTCACAAAATGGTATGCGATGTGGCGGGGTAATCTGCTGCCTCCACTTTAAGTAAATGGAGGTGGACAGCAGTCACGGCGCACAATAGGCGATATGTCGGACCTATCTAATCAGCGTAAAACGCGTTGCCGCGATAATGTCGGAAAAACTTCGTGTTAGCGTGTCCAGTTTTTTTGCGAAAGAACAATGCCTTCAGTAAGTTTTAAGGCACTAATTCATGTAAGCAATTGCCGATAGGCGCAGGAGCGTTAAAACTTTTCCTACTAAATGCAGAAACAACCATTTAGTATGGTGTATAAGTAATATTATAACATTTTACAGCCCGTAAAATCCTCTCCACATGAAAGGCGAATGGTGCTTTGACTATTGATTCCAAGGTACGGCTTGTACTAAGAGTATGGAGGTTTTGGAACCTTGCTTGAAGTTTCAAGCGCTGTAAAACTGCTTCCAATTAATTGCATGCATGTATATCTGTGCTCACCATGTTTACAGAACATTCCATTGCATCCAACATGCTATACACATAGCAAGTGTCTTTGCGCTTCAGGGACGGCTTACAGCATACCAACTGGCACTCATTTACGGGGTTTCTCTAGAGGTGAATAAACGAGGCGAGGGGAGCATCAGAATATCAGAAAGATAAACTATTAGGTCCTTGCAAACGAAAGACAAAATAGACAGCTAGACAGTGTGTGAAGGGCAGATAAAGATCATACATTTCATTTCATTTCATTTATTTTACAGTCAGGGCTCTCGCATTACAGAGGGGCTGTCCTCTACAGCAACTGTGTCCCCACAATCAACTTTTCTTCCGCATGATAGACGGAAGTACGCTAGCTAATCGTTTTGCAGACAGTGTAACATAAGCGCTTGGCTGAAAGTCCCTTCTGTAGCTGCGTGTTACGAAACACGTTAGAAAGAAGAGTTATATGACAGTAGACTGGTTAGAGAAGAAAGCTGTCTGCTGAACTGTTTGGTGTCCTTCATAACCGGGCGGCTAGGGGTGTCACATCTTTGAGTGAGTGACTGGAACTAAATATCTTGCTTACAGTGTCACTAAGGGCGATTTCGTTAAGATTAAAAAAAAAAACTTATATCGCTTAATATAGCAAGTAACCGCTAAGAAATCTTTAAATTGCACTGAAGCTGAAGACGAGTTTTTTTTATTTCGAAAGCATTAGAATTCACATTACACGATGTCGCGTCCTGTATTAGTCACAAAAGACCATGATTGGTGGAGAGGACAGTGACGTCACAAGTTCACGCGGCCACATCGAGAGGGCGTTGGCGTCACATGGTCACTTGTGCACGGCGCTAAAACTCGAAACTTAAAAACACAAGGGAGGGAGCAAGCAAACGGTAAAGGGCACTACAAGCAGGTCGGAATAGGTACTCGGCGGATGCGGTAGCCCCCACGTCAATGTGCAGCTGCTCATCGAGTTTGGAACTGCGTCAAAGACCTCCATTTGGCATCGGTCCAGAACGTATTTTTAAAACGTGTCTACAGCCGCCGGAGTACAGCCTCCCTTCCAAGTACTTCTACAGCAACGGTCGGAATGCTATCGCATTTCACTCTTCAGATGAATTAAAGCGTCCCCATTATTTTTAAAGCGCTTACTTACAGCCTTACACTTATGTACAAACTGCACAGTTTTCGTGACTACTGCGCGTGGCTGGAGTTGAGCGTAGGTTTAGATGACATTGTTGGATGGCGGTTCCTTTGTCTTTAACATTCAAATAAATTTCCTTGTGTCTCAAGCGCGTAGAGAGCGCATTTCATAGCCTAGTCAATATCGCACAATAAAAATAACAGCTTTCTAGAATTATTTTCTTAATTTTATTGACGGCTAGTTTATTTTGCATGCGCTTTAAATTTAAGAAGATATGCAGAATCATTGCCCATTGATATTTTACAAAGTAATAAAGCAAACAAACTGCTTAGAATACACACTTTCGATTGTCTGTGTGTGGCTTTGTTCCCGAGCAAGAGACTGCAGAGCGTCTCTGGGGTCATGTTCTGCCCAGGATATTTGTCACTGGTGTAACTTGGGCCGTGAACATCAATGCATGTTGATTCCAGTGTACTAAACAAAAACAAGAAGTTTTATTAGCGCATGCTCAATATAAGTCACAGGACCTAACTGTCTTGGTGGTTTTCTTAGACTTGCGTTATCACCCATCATGTGTTGAGCACGAGAAGGACGTACATTTGAAAGGGTGAGAAAAAGAAACAAGAAGAAAAGTGACCTGTCCGCCCCGCCGGTTGGCACAACGGGCTGACTCAAGAAAGACAATCCGAAGCGGAAAGATGTTGGCACGAAATAACCGGAAGCAATGCCCTCAGGGGACCTAATCTCAATCGCTGGTGGTGATCGCTGGACATTAGGAGCATCTGCTTATCTCCACTTTTGTGCGTTCACGTGCTCATTTCAGAACAGGACTAAATGAATGTGTGAAACAGCTATATATGTGTTTCCAGGACGAAAAGTTAGGCACACATGATATTGGTGTAACTATAAGTTCAGAGGAGAGGAGGAGGAGAGGGAAGAAGAGGAAAGGCATGGAGGGTAAACAGAAGAATAATCGGTTTTGCTACCCTGCACTTGGGGAAATGGGTGCTAGTGCTTTAAATCTTATGTTTATTATTGGCAGGTTAAGGCTATTGCAGAAATCAAGCTTTCCCATTGATATCTAAATAAAGCTCCTCTTCGGCGACCGCGGTGAGCTCCCGGAATCAAACCTTGGAATCTCACCTCATTGCGCTCTGTGTGACATCTGGGGCGTTTTACTGTACTTCGAAGCTACTCTTTTAACTTAACAGACAACTGGATATCAGTTCTCCGGTGAGGTATCACCCATGCCTGCTTCCTCCGCTTGAGTTTCGCTGTCCCTTCATTACCGCTCGTTCTTTTTCAGGATAAAATGCTTTTCGCTCCTACCATAGGCAAACTCAAGCTAACATCGCCCGACGCTGATGATGAATATTTATTTATATATTTGAAATACCTTACAGGCCCGTAGGGCATTGTGTAAGGGGGGCGGCAAACCATCAAGAACAAATTTAAAGGGGGACAAAAAAAAAAGAAAACAAGGCACTATACATGATCAGTAAAAAACTGCATACACTTCAATATAATACAGAACAGTTGACATAGGAGCACAGAAATAGGAACGCATGATAAGTAAAGGTAAAGTTGACATAGGAACATCGAAATAAATCCAAAAAAAGGGACCCAGGGTACATCACACAAAAAATAAAATTAAAAAGCACACGGTGCGTTTACTAGTGTCAGCAAAATTTGGAAAAAGAAATACAAACAAAAGGAGAGAAAAAGTAAACGAAATGTGTAACGTAAAACGTTAAAGAGATTGCATCAACATGTTAAGATGACTTCAGTGAAATGTGCAATGAGTTGGTGATGGAAGGTATCAGGATTAGACAGCAAGGCGATGTTGTCTGGGAGGTTATTCCATAATCTGCTGGCTCGCGGAAGTGCTGATGAATTGAAAGCTAATGTGTCACCATAGATGCGTGTAAAACAGAGATGATTGCGCAATCTTTTGGATGTGCGAGATGGGACATCTAGGTGAAATGAGCATGATCTATTGGAGTGCACGTACTTGTGAAATAATGTTAGCAAAGCGATGTCACGGCGTATGCCTCTAGATTGCAAAGAAAGATCGGTTTTAAACTGAGTGACGCTTGAATGGTAGTTATAGTATTTAGAGATGAATCGGGCTGCCATATTTTGAATGGTTTTTAATGTGGTGACCATGTTGTTGTAATAAGGAGACCAAATGGAGGAAGCGAACTCAAGCTGTGGTCGAACAAATGTTATGTATGCTAGTTTCTGAATATTAGCAGGAGAATTTCGTAAGTTACGGCGTATGTAACCTAATGACTTTGAGGCTACAGCGCGTATGGATGCTATATGAAAAGACCATGAAAGATCGGACGAAAGGGTAAAACCAAGGTATTTGTAATGGGTACATTGATGCAGAACCTGAAGAAGAAAACTCTAAATTTTCCGAAACATTCCGAACTTTTCCGTTTAAATGATTGGGGGCTAAGAAAACTTGCCCCACATACAGCATGGAGCGAGAATCGAACCGGTGGTTGCATAAGCAGATAAGCATCGCTTCCTGCTGCCTTCTGCTCCTTGGCGGTCGCCGCAACCTCTCGCGCCGTGTGTTTAACTCGCAATGTGTTGGGCTGCGTTTTCGATGTCGGGGTCTTCATCATCTTTAATTCGTTTGTTCTACGCCGCATACGTTTGCGAACAGCTCCAAGAGAAAAAGTCGGTTTTGAGGAAAAGAGTCAGACATTAAGAATCTCTCTTCACACTTCTTGACCACAAAAGTATTCTTTAGTCCCGCTAAGAAGAATTAGGAGAAAGAAGGAAAAGGAAAAGGAAGGAAAGTGACGCCTGGGTTTCTTTTACGCGCCCTGACATCGCACAGGAAGCGGGTATCTTAGATTTCGGTTCCATCGAAACATTGCTAAGCTACCGGGGTGGATCAGTGGTTATGGCGCTCGGCTGCAGACCCAAAAGACGCGGGTATGATCCCTGACGCGCCGGTCGAATTGCGATGAAGGCCCGTGTACTGTGCGATGTCAGTACAGGTTAAAGAACTCCAGGTGGTCGAAATTTCTGGAGTCCTTCACAACGGCGTCCCTCATAGCCTGAGTCTCTTTGGGCGTTAATCCCCCATAAACCAAACCGAAACATTGCCGCTGAAACCGTGGATATTGTTCATGCTTTATGGTTGACGTTGTTATATATCTTCTGGAGGAATTAGCTTTTCAATTATTCTGCCGGGAATTGTTTCACTACAGCGACAAATATAACTTTATTAAAACTGGCGATCAGCGGCACTTATCTCTGATCTGACAGGCCTACGTCTGCAAGCGCAGAATCCCCACAATAGTCGGTCTGCCGCAGCTGTCACCATCCGGTGTCCAGGTTACAGTCTCGAAGAAATTTTAGGAGAGAGCGGGAAGCCTCCTTTCTTTCATTGCATGTTGTCTATGCACCACGACGAGTAGAAATGTCAGCTTCTGGCAGGTTGGCTGAGCCAGTTCAGCCTTCCTGATTTGTAAATAAAGATTAAAAAATCGGCCCGCATCGGGCGGAAAGATTTTTGTCCAAAATGACGCAATGCCAAAATCGCATCTCTCGTTCGGTATTCGAGGTTTGATCTCATTTTTAATAAAGGTAACATTCTACAGTGCAAAAGGAAGGCGAACATGAAGATATACCATGGACAACAAGGCCGTTTTCTTTTGTTTTGTTTTCATTTTCGGTTTGGCGTTCTACTGAAATTGGTTTTATTTAGGGCTGGATAAAGCTGACAGCTCTCTTCATTTGCACCAATAATAGGAGGTAGGACAAAAATCCCAAACGCTTCTAAACGGCCGGTAAACACCTGACATTTGCCTTCATGCAATCCCTATCTAATCAAGCCTAGTAGAAATGTTTCGCCTCCGAGAAGGGTACCGAGGTCTCAGTGATGTTATCAAGGCCCAGTAATTTTATAACAAAAATGTTGAAAGTTTTAGTGCGTTTTTCTCCAGCTTAGAATTCTTATTTTGTATTCAGTTTTCGCTGAAAGCTTTGGTATCGATCAGAAAACTTGCAATTGTGGGCTTATACATATCATGTTCTTTTTCTAGTCAACGATAGTGTTTCGTTTTCTTATGATTCACACATCGGCCGGCTTAGACAATGAAAACCTAACCACAACCTAAGATTTAAACAATGATTGTGGTGGTAGATGTGAAATACGACTTCGAGTGCTTCCTGGAGCAGCCGTTGAGGATTTTTCGTTCGCCCATTCCTCTAGTGGGCTCAACCATCGCTCGTCCCTCTGGTCAGCGTTGAAAATAATTCACACTTCATATTTCCTGGCCACTTGCTTCAAGTTATGCGTCAGCACAGCTGCGCATGACCCGGTTTATAGGGTCGCCCTTTCATACTTTGTAGACGGGACTCTGACAGATTCACCACCATATGGTTACGACAGAGCGCCAACTGAAGCCCCTTCATCTGGTTGTTATAGCTAAGCCAAAGTCAGCGCCGGTCCTGTCCATCCTCTCTCTGTGAGTTCTCTTTTAATGGCTGTAAAACTCAACTTTTATTGTGAATAAAGCAGCTACCGAAGAACTGCTGTTATTGGTCTTATTCATTTGTGCTATACATGTCACACACCAACTGGATCTCCGACCAGTTTCGAGATTCGAAAGCAGAGTCAACAAGTGAACTTTTTTGAGCGAAGAAAGGCAGCTGGCACCTACTTTCTGAGGAAAATTTACTAGAAAATAAATGGAAAGTGCACTTTACTTGTAATGCGCTTGAATTTGCTGCACTGTGCAGTTTGAGAGAGTGTACTTTCGAGGACCATGGTTTCCCTCTCCCATCAGGTACCCGTCTTTAAAAAGGCAGCTTGCAGCTCCTGGGTGGTCATAGCTGAGATTAAGAGGCCCGTCGCCGTCATGAGTTGCACCTAGTCTGAAAATTGACACTACACGTTACACCGATAACAAATAAAAAATACTGCAGAGCGCACAAATTTGTCCATTTCAGATGAGAGTATAAAAAAAGCAAGGAAAGAAAAGGCTATCAATGTTCTAATCTACTTCTAATTTTCCACTGTACTGACGCCGTCCTTTCGCCAACCGAACGCGACCAGCTCGTCGAATTGCTTCAGTGGTTCCCGAACACATTTCTCTGCCGCACAGCCGTCGTTACTTGCTGCATCGACACCGCCACGCATTCCCCTTTGCGCGCGCTCCCGTATCGTGTGTCACCCACTTATTGTGACATCATTACAAAAGAAGTTGATGACATGGTCCAGGGAGGCGTCGTCCAGCCTTCCCACAGCCCCTCGGCCTCCCCGTTGTTTTCGTGCGGAAGAAGGACGGATCCATCCGCTTTTGCGTTGAATACCGTTGCCTGACCAAGATTACCCGCAAAGATATGTTCCGCCTTCCCCGAATTGACAATTCTCTGGACTTCCGGCAAGGCGCAGAATAATTTCCTCGCTGGGCCTGCACCGCGGCTATGTCCAGGTGAACATGGCAGCTGTTGACTAGTAGAAGACGATTTCCGTCACGCCCGTTGGCCTATACGAATTTAACATCATGCCGTTCGGCTTGTACAATGCGCGAGCCACATTCGAGAGCATGATGTAGCCAATTCGAAGCGGACTGAAGTGGCAGATGCGTCTGTGTTACCTCGCCAATGTCGTCGTCTTTTCTGGAGACTTTTAGTCCCACCCGGTCCGCCTCGAGCATGTCCTGTAATGTCTGACCGACGCAAGCCTGCAACTGAACTTGAAGAAGTGCTGCCTCGCTGCCCGGCGGCTTACAATACTGGGCCACGTCATCTCCAAAGAGGGCGTTCTTCCTGATGCCGCCAAGCAGCGTGCAGTAGCCGAGTTACCTCGACCCACTTCACTGAAAGAGGGGCGTAGCTTCATATGCATATGCTCTTATTTTCGTCGCTTCGTTCACAATTTCGCTTCCATCCTGTCTCCTCTGACTAAGCAGCTTGTCAGGGTCCCCAGCCTCTCGTCTTGGACACCTTCTTGTGATGCGCCCTTCTCCAGGCTTCGGCGTCTTCTGTTGTCCCCTTCGATCAATCTCCATCTTGGCCCCAGTCAACGCACGGAATTTCACAGTGATGGCAGCGGCATAAGCCTCAGCGCTGTTCTTGCCCAACGGAAACCCTGCTTCCCCAAGCATGTTGTTGCGTATGCCAGCCGCACTTTGACCAAAGCTGTGAGGTGTTATTCCGTAACGGAACAAGAGTGCTTGGCGATAATCTGGGCTATTCGAAAGTTCCGACTTTACGTATATGGCGGCCCATTCTCTGTCAAAATGATCGCCATGCACTCTGCTGGTTGTCATCCTTCAGAGACACCTCTGGCCGTCTCGCTCCTTGTCTCTGCGTTTACAAGAGTATGACAGTGAAGTCGTCTATTGCTCTGCTTGAAAGCATCCCAATACCGACGCCCTGCCCAGCTCACCGCTCCCCGGCGACGCGGACTCCACATCTCCTGACCCTAGTGATGGCTCTTCCCTAGACATTGCTGACGTGCCATTTGAACAACGCCAGGACCCTGGATCACTTCCGTCCTCGCTCTCCTGTCTACACCATCTCTTCGTCATGCGCCCTGAACCCTCCGTCGTCAAGCGCGGCACTTAGCAATACGGGGCGGCCTCCTTTGCCGTCGCAACTACCGTCCCGACGGGCGCAAATGGCTCCTACTTATTCCTCGGCATCTTCGTTCCGACATATGCGCCTCTTTCCACGCCGACCCCCAGTGCGTCCACGTCGATGTGGTCAAGATTACACACGCCTTCGACTGCGCTTCTACTGTCGAGGAAGGTGCCGCTTCATTCGCCAATAGGTTCCCTCATGCCCAAAGTGCCAACGTCACAAAACCCCTCCTCGCCATTGCACCACTCACTGCAGCCCTTGTCCTGGCCAGTGCGCCCATTCGACTGCACTGGCATCGATATCTACGATATCCTTCTCATCACTCTGGCTGGCCACTGCTAGATAATCGTGGCGGGAGATCACCGCACCGGCTACGTAGAAACCTCATACTTTCCATCCGCGTCTGCGCAAGACGTTGCGTCTTTCATCCTCCATAATCTCGTTCTGCGCAATGGTTCCCCTAAGGAACTTCCAAGCAACCGGGGCCATGTCTTCCTCTCAGACACCATCGAAGCACTCCTTCGACAATGCCGCATCGTTCATCGCTCTACCACCATCAAAAAAATAGCATGACTGAATGTTTCAGCCGCACATTGAGCGATATGCTGGTCAAGTATTGCACCGCACCACTCAATTTGGGACCGCATTCTCCGCTTTGTCACTGCGGTTACAACACTGCGGTTACACTGTCACACAGTGCACAACTGGGTTCCCTCCGTTCTTACTCCTTTATGGCATCGAGCTTACCTGCACAATGAATACAGTGCTCCCGTATTGCTCTGATGTGTCTGAGTCCATGGCCCATGCTCAAGCAGCCACATATGCTGAAGACTGCCGCCACCTTGCCCGATATCTTAACACCGAGGACCAGAATCGCCAGAAGCACATTCGCGCCCCCACCAGTCCTCTTACGTCGTATGCTACAGACTTCCTCGTCTTGCTCTGGGTTCCGTCAAGCGGTCCCGACATCCGCACGAAACGCCTTTCAAAGTATCAAGGTGCGTACCGTGTTATCTGCCAGGCCTCTCCAATGAACTATATTACTGAACCGCTTTCGCCGCCACAGGATGCGCACCATCATGGCTGTGAAACAGTGCATGTCGACAACCTCAAACCGCGTTACGATCCTCATTATAAAGGACATGTCTTGCACGAAATAATAGAGTTAACGAAGGACTGACGATTCCCATTCGAAGCACGGCCAAGAAGGGCCATAATATAGCTACGGCTATAACAAAGAATAAATGCTTTTAGTTTTAAATTCATGATGTTGATCATCGGAAACTCTTAATAATTATAATCATATAATAATCTTACGCTGAAAGTATAAAAACGTACCACATACCGCTTGTGCACTGATTACAAAATCTCTTCGCCAATGACAAACACCTTACATTAAAAACAAAAAAAACTTACCCCTATCCTCTTTGGTGCTGGGCTTTCTACACACACACACGCACATGCATACACGCACACAAGGTAAAGCTTCTCTAAAAGTTGGTAAGTCCTTTATACCTAGTGACATTTAGAAGTACGGAAAGCTGAGCAAGTTGGGTACTGTTATCCATGGTAAAACCTAGTGACATTTAGAAGTACGGAAAGCTGAGCAAGTTGGTTACTGTTATCCATGGTAAAACAGCGCGGAAAAAACACAAGGACGGAACAAACACGACGACACGAGCGCTGACTTTCAACTGGTGATTTATTACGCACGTGTGTACATATACTATTCCCGCCAAACACTATACAGAACAAAAAATATTCAAGAAACACTGCGTCATCACTGAACACATTAAATCTACCTTGCTGCAAATGCATGCTCCAAACAGGTGATTTCGTGGTTAGCCAATGATAATGAGGGCTTGCTAATGCATGCTGCACCCCCCTTGTCAATATGATATGCCTCTACTAGTTCCCTTACTATCTGATCTTTATGTTTGAAGATGACGGATGTCTGATGAAGCAATGGGGCGCACGTGTGCTTAGGTTGCCTGCAGTGCAGCGCCAAATTCGAACCGGCTGCCCAGTCCAAAGAATAGTGATGCTCTCTCAGCCGTTCGTTAAGACATCGCCCAGTCTGGCCAACATACCACCCACCGCATGAAAGGGGGATCTAGTATACTACACCTTCGACGCACTCAACCCTCCTCTCTGTGTGTGCTGTGGTACAACCACCACCAATCGTCCTTCCTAGTAGGGACTCTCGCTTCCGCTGCACAGCTCAGCAAATGTTGCTTAATTTTCTGCGAGACGAAAATACAACATGAACTAGAAATTTTCGCCCCACTTTCTTCAGACGGTGTGATAATGCATGGACGTAAGGGATGACAGCAATCTTCCGGCGATTCGTGACCTCATCTTCCTGAGGAGCACGCTTATGCTCCGATTTAATTTTGGCCATCAGCCTTTCGCATAACCTTCCGATAGTTGCCTCAGGAAAACCAGCGTCCTTGAGCCTAGAAATCTGGCCTTGCACACCTTCCTCAATGAGATGGACACACGACTTGTTGAGGGCGGCGTGAACACAAGACAGGGCGATGCCATCCTTTACCAGCTTAAAGTGTCCAGACTGAAAGCTGAGTAGGGGCTTGACGGAACGAGGCGAATACAGCCAGCAAACATGTCCGGGCTCAAGTCTCAGCTCCACATCCAAGAATTGTATCCTACCTTGGTTAACGGTCTCCGTGGTGAAAGCATGTCGTCGTGTTCGTTCCGTCCTTGTGTTTTTTCTGCGCTGTTTTACCATGGATACCCAGTGAAGTCGTCTTTTCACACTAAAAAGCCACATGATTGCGCTACCGTTGTATTGCGCTGCCATTTGTGTCCCTCGTCAAAGAAGCGTACACGCTCACCCGCTCGATGTGAGCGGCCAACAGCTATCGCAGCATAGCCTTGAAAATGCGTCATTACGTTCTTCCCGAACGCGGGAAGCGCGCACGGCGATCTGCGATTAGTGATAAGCATGCCAACGACAACCAATTCAGACGCAGCTTCTACTGAGCCATCGCACAGGAAAAATAAAAAAAGGAAGGAAAAGCAGTGAAGTTGTGTTTTTCAAGGAAGTCATCGTTTTATTTTCAATTATTATCATTACAACCCGTCGAAGTGCGCGGCGGCCACTCACTTGGGCACGGTCAGCGCGCCTGTTTCGTTCGGTCAAAACGCGATTGGGAGGGCTGAAATGTGGTAGAAAATTGGCGCAGTCTCGCACGTGGTTTTTGATATTTCGCGGGCTCTCGTCAAACACTGAAGAAAAACGACCACGTCTGAGGTCTATTCGCGATGAAAAGAAATGCGAAGAACGGCTCGGCTTCACGCTCCGCCTTTAGAATTTCTTTTTATCGCGTTTTTACCTAGGAGGTAAGAAAAAGACGTTAGAGTTGTCCTAAAATGCATCACAGACGACTCTAGCGTCTTTTTGCTACCACCAAAGTAAAAGCGCGATGAAAAGAAATCCAAACAGCGGAGCGCCTAGGCTCCGCTCTGTTCGCGTTTCTTTCCATCGCCCCTGTACGCTGCAAAAAAAAAAAAAAAGTTTTGCAGTTTTTTCTCAACCTCCTTTACAACTTATGGGAACGAACGTGACCTTAAAGTGAACATCAGATCTTTTGGCATAATTAGTCTTAGTAATAAGCCAATTAAGTTGAATTAAAAGAAACACTCTGAGGAACGCCACAGACGAGAATCTTTGTCGTTGGTATCACCTAGTTCCGATATGTCACTTTTTTATTCATTGGTTCAAGTTACGTGACGCAGATTCTGCTAGGACCTCTGCTAGAATTTAAGGAAATATTCTTGTCCATATTTCTGACTTGCTGCAGAAATGTTAGGTTTTATTCAGATAAATACGGCAAATATTACAATTTCGTAACAATCTTCTAATTTCAGCAACTGACACTTAACCGCATTAAAGGGCAATAAAACGGATGTAATGGAGTGCAGTAAAAGCGTTTCTGGGTGCCCATATTTACAGTGTGATGCGTATTTTTTTTGTTCAATAATGTATACGAGGTCCCGCAAACATCTTGTGGAGGTGCCTAATATTCTCCATTGAATGGCTGCAGAGGCAACGCTATGGCACGAAGGTTTTTGAAGGAAGCTCTGTGTGATGCGGAAGACATGTGGAAAGCGATTACCAATCAAATTTGAAACAAACGAAAGGCACATGGATTTTAGAATTATTTTCATTTGCACAAACTTCGTATTCCATTCAATCCTATGTGCAGCTCGTGCGGCAAATTTTCAGTACGCTCTCTGATCATAGATGCGTCCACATCCGTAACAATTAGAAGGGAGATGAGCTACGGCATTGTAGGCTATTTTCTTGGTGTATTCTTTAGAAAGAAAGTCGTTTCGAAACGTCTTTGGCTGCTCATGCAATCTGGAATTTTATTAGAAAAATTCACGTCATGCTTCTGGTTTCCTGATATGGCGATCATCATGGCGATGAACAGCGAACACACTAGATACACTTTAAACTTATTTTTCTTGAAAAAAAGTACGTTTTCATGATGGCCGCTTCGCATCGAAGGCGCGCTTCTTGCACGAAAAAAGTATGTGAAGACTAAAAAACTTTTACAGAAAAGCCTAGTGATAAGAAAGAATTTTGAATTAATACTTTGAATCCGATATACAACATAATAGGTTTTTATTAAAAACTTACGTGTGGGCAAGCTCGTGAGACAATGTTCTTGAAGAGCTGTACGAGTGAGGTATATCATTCACGACTCCTACTTTCTTAGGCGTGCAAACTGAAGCCGGCAATGCCACTCCTAAAAAAGAATATTTCTCTTACCATTCAGGCAGCCTGTGGTTGCACCAATCAGCAAAAAGTTTAAAGTGCAAAGGTTCATGTAAAGTGGGTTCGCACTGTGATTATTCTGCCGGAAAGTGCCCCGCCATAGCGACAATTGGATGTCAACAAGATGCGTGGATTTGAGGCAAAGATCTCCGACCTAACAGATCTATGCCGGCACACACACAATATTCGCCACACGCACTATAGTCAGCTACTGCTTTTACCGTTTGGACTAAAGATCAGTGCCTTGCAGGAACTTTTGTAGGTGGAAAGCCGGGTTTTCATCTTACCGTTTTCATGTTGGTAAACAGTGATTTTATGTGAACCGTGTGGAGCTCCTGCGCTCTCAGTGAAGTGACTAGCGTTCTTCCACACATGACCAATCGTCACCTAGCCCAACCTGGTTCTTACCAAATGAGTAGGACACACCTGTCCGTGTTGTAAACTGCGCAGCAAAAAAGTTATATCCTTCATCGCCGCGCGCGCCACAAGGTGAACACAGCGAAGGCGACGCCTGATCACTTCTGTGAATTAATTCTGGGTTACGAGCAGAACCTTTGCGACTGAGGTGTAACATAGTGGGCTGAGGTTTTATCCCTCTGTCACAAACGGTTAGATCAGTGTCCACCGCAGGGATCTGAAGTGGCCGAACGCTGTCTCCTAGAAATGTATGAACATGAGAGGGATTTTCTTGATTAATGTGCAGAATGCACTTCATGGGCGAAGCTAACTGCCGCCTATATGCCCGAAAATGCTTATATGCAAAGGTACCGACTAGAAACGTAAAGAGGAATTTTCGTTCTGCAGTGGCTGCAGAGGATGCAGAGAAGGAAGCGACATCCTATCTGAACCACGCGCTAACCTATGATGCGCTGAATTCGAATATGTCAGGAAGACAACACGTTAAGCCCGTAAAAACCTTAGCCAGGGGTAGAAAACTCCGGCTAGATTTGGTCTGAACAGCTTCAGCGCACCTGGTGACAGCAGGGGAGCTGATGTTTAAAAATGATCCATAAGTGCCCATGCAAGTAGCTGAAGACGCTACGAAGATGGCGGATTTAGCTGAACTATTAGACTTTTTTTTTCGCTTTCACTAATTGAAATCCCACCTACGGATGAAGTTTTTTCTTCTTGATACCGTTCCCATTGCAACGATGCGCTCCAGTTATATTTCTTCCGGGCTCTATGGCAGGAATTGGCCCTGAAGTCAGGAACAGCCGGACAATGGTATATGTAGGAAGCTCCGTACCCCTGTCTTAGCTTCCGTAATACGCCTCAATGGTAACGACTTTAGACGCGGGGAGGAATCGACTCGATTAAGGTGGGTAGACCAGACAGTAATAAAAAATGGATTATTAGACTCTGCTGTACACTCCGCTTACCTTGTCTACAGAACCACTGGTAAAACTAGAGATGGTGTTGAATTCCTTTTCAAAATACTAGAGTACTATCGACCACGCATCCGCGCAAGAACTACCATGCTTAGCACGAACTTAACGAATTGTCAACGCACAGCCGAAAGTATAAAATGAACAAAGAAGATTTAACCACTGCCAGCGCCTCCTAAAGTTGAGACCTAGAGCACTTACATTTTTTATATGACAAGTGAGCCCAGTAATGAGACCACTTGCAGATACTATGTAGGAGTGCTTGCTAGCTATCACCTCTCAAAAGCCCCTTAAGTTTTATTATTCACTGCTGCATACCCACAATGTTTGAGCGTTTACATGTTCACGGGTGGAGAACTTCAGCATACACGGTCGCCTGTGGAACCTCAAGAGTTCTTCGTAGGTTTTCTATGCAATATATTTTGGTTACGGAACTGTGCTACGGGTGGAATAATTAATGAAAGTTGCTGCATCATGAAGCACACCACCAGAGCTTGGTAGAGTCTGAGCATTGAGAAATGATGATTGGCCTATTGCCCACCTGCTTTTCTGTGGACCACGTTATCGCGTGGAAATGTAGACGAGGGAATAGAGTTTACAGTTCGCTGCCACTGGAGACCGGACTCAAAAACTTCTTCAGAAAGTGGCATATGATGAAATCGGCGAATGCACGAGATGCCAAGGTCTATCTTTTATCTCACGTCCCTCTATATCTGAGAGTTCGACAGATATAGTAAGGACGCTTGTCCAGCAGTGGGGATGATGCTTGGTAAAAGAAAAATAATTGGACGGGACACTTAGGCTCCGCCTTGCGGGTATCACGTGATATCGTTATTGGGTTAATACCACCCATATGCGGATCGATCATTGTCGAATTGATATCATCAAAATCATTGGCGATGCGGCAATGCCCTATGACGGCACATGTTGCCACCGGAAGGGCTTGTGGGACCCAGGTGATTCTTCCGGACCACCCGCTCACGACTAATCATTAATTTAGCTGCCGCCTGGAACTGTGGTCAGTTTGATCACAATCCTGCGTGCAGCTTGTGATAACGTCACTAGGTCACGTGACCTACGTGGATGACTTAGGTTGTTTTTCCAGGGATTTTTCTCTCACAACTCCGACGACCTCAACGCGGACGACGCCGAATACGAAGACGACGGATTTTGTGCAGAACGGGATCCTTAACGCTATCGAGTTAAAAAAAGCACACGTTTCCGCTCATATTGTCGGACCCGCGCATTGAAGATAATATTAAGGTAACGGTGTGTGTAGCTATGAAGGCTTGTCGCTTGTGTTGATAGCTGGTAAAAAAAAATAACAAACGTCATCTTCATATCTTGACATGTCTACCTTCCTGCGGTTTTGCTTCAAGGGTTCGGGCAGGACAGCCATTGCAATGTTCAACACTTCCCTAAGACTCACCTCACAATACGACCCTTCGCATGATTGAAGCGCTCGCCAATTGACTATTGTACCTGTACGGTTACACTGCATTACAAAATGCACTTTTCGGCACTCTTGTATTTCGTTACGCTAGACACGAAGCGGCTATCGCCGAGTAACCACAAAGCGTTATCTGAAGGAGATTTTTCTGGATGGCGCGCGGCATCGCGGGGATTTGCGAATGCAGGGCCTCGAACAAAACGCCGCAAAAGGTAGGAAAGACCTTAACTCCTGATTTATCTCCTCGCTTTCCTTGAGAACGTCGACAATAGCTGAAGACTGAGCCACACACTAGACAACCATATTTGGTTTGCACGTCGTTGGCGACACATAAAGTAGTCCTTTCTGCCGTTGTGTCTGCCCGTGATCTGGTCACCCAGGGCACATGGGCCCTTTCATCGAAGCAAATTGAACACCCACTCGCAGGCTGGCGAAAATTTCAGTCACTGGTTGGAATTGAGACACAACATTACCTGTATTTCAGAAGATTAATGGGCAGAAATGAACCCAAAAGATTATTTTGCCAGTTAACGCCGCTGAATACATTGCACTCACTTGATATACTCACATAAAAATCTTTCTTCGATGATAGTTTAACATAAGAGTTAGATCTGTTGGCGTCATAGGGTAATTTTCCGTGCTTTATATCTTTGTCGATATGAAGAACGTAGCAGTTGGAGCGAGAAATTGAAGGGGTTGTAGGGTAAAGCACGCATAAAATAAATGTAAATAACGGGAAATAATTAGAACTTTATTGACTGAAGTTCAAAATACACATTACGGCAAGAGCGCCTTTTTTAGATAAATGACCAGGAGTTGTTTTAGCTCGCATTATCGGAACTTTTGCATGAAGTTTGGCGACATTTAGAACAAGTTCCAGGTGGTTTCAGGGTAAATACTGGAAAACTGGAGAGACCGAAGTGCCCAGCAGGTCTGCTTATTGGTCGTGACCATGGAAAGCTAAAGTTTGTCTAGCGCCGATGTCGTCAGTGATGCGAGCTCCATCAGAAGTTGCGAATGAACTAAAGATCAAAAGATGTTAGTGCATATACTTTAGTAAGCACTCATAATGTGCCCAGTCATGCTAGACACGCAAAAAAAGGATAATTTTCTGTCGAATCTCTCAGCGCTGCAGTAATTGTCTCGGTTACTCTTTGGCGTGGGCGACTAATTGTTTCTCCTTTGCGAGGTACATCAGTATAGAGGAATTATTGCGCCTCTTGTGCTTTGCAGGCAAACATTTGTGCTTCCAGTGCATGATCAAATATTATGCAAAACTTGACTTACCATTTACTCCGTCGTATTTGTTGCCTCTGAAAAACTCCATTGATTCGCTGAAATAAAAATAAATTTATTTCATTGCGCACTTCTTCGCGCATGTAAGTTGCAGATTTCTTTTTTTTTTGCCTTCGTACACTTCTGCGATCTGACAGCTATAGATATTAAATAGCACATTGAACAATTTATTCATTTGCGGCTCCTGATGACTTTAGTGCATGCGGGCTTTGTAATGTGCGCCCAGTTAATACAACAATGTATAAAGTAGGTAACGTGCTGCAAAAGTCAGAGCTTTGTGGTGCACCTCTAAAACTTCGAATGACAATTGTTCGGGCCAGAGATTCTCATCTCGTTTCATAGCGCGAATTGATGGGATAAGACACAACACAAGGGCTTGTGTTCTGCCTTGATAAGAACCTACAAAAATTACAATTTTGACTGTGGTATGCGAAGAAATAATTCTATTGGGAACCAGGATTCATAATGTGCTGTGAGAGCGGAAGCACGCTGGCCACTTTTTCAATTTAAGTATTCGCATGCAGAGCTGAGATTCAATAATAATTATTGCCTGTGCCCCAATAGGTTCAACATCAATTCATCACAAAAATAAAGAAAAACGTGGGTTGAGAATGCTGAACTCAAGAACGCTGGCGACTCTTACCCAACAATTCTGGATAAAAGTTTTTTTAAATGGGAACAAGTTTAAGCGTAGAGTTTCGTATATATTACAATACTTCGCTATAAGAATCAATGCATACACAGATCTCCCGTCGTTTAACAGCACCTCATGCTGGGCTAGTTGGTGGAACATTGTCTAACAAAGGTAAAAAGAGCGCTAAATTTGATACAAACCACACAGAAAGACGGACAGCGCCCGTCCTGTCCGTCTTTCTGGGTGGTTCGTGTCAAATTTAGCGCCGTTTTTACCTTTGTTAGACAATCGTCCCTCGTCGGCCATGATTTTTTTTTTTGCTATGAAGATTTTTGCTGTGGTCAAAAGCGTTCCCCATTCAGTCTTGTGTTTAGCGCTGTCTTAAGTTCTAAGCCTGAAGTGCTTGATGCGAGTGGTGGAAACCCTCTAAACGAAAACTTTTGCTGCGCATGGGACCAATGGACGATTATCTTCAATATTTCCATAGCAATCACTCAAAATATTTCAATATTCGAAATTTTTTGACCAAGAATATCGGACACGTCTACATTTGGCCCACATAAGCGCTTCATGGTTCAAACATAACATGAATATGGAATCTTCAGTCTGCTGCAAAGAACTCGTAACACAGCCTGAAGAAAAATTCTTTAAAGAGAGGTCGACGACGCTGGAGGCGTTCGTCAGCATCATCAGCGGCGCTCAGTAGGCACCAGCAGCGGCATTAACCTCCTCTCGAGCACATCTTTCACCGATATTGTTCCTCTCGACGAGTGCTCCTTCTCAAGTACCCCTATCCGTCTCCATTAACAAAGAACCCCCCAATGGTTGACAATGGCAGCCGACCAAGGAGACCATGCAATATAATCTCGCGTTTTCCCTTTATCCTATTACCAAGATATTTGAGTTTGTAAGCTCAAATTGAGCTTAAAATTAATTTTATGACCTGTTGCGAGTGGGCAGTGTCTCAGCGCGTGTCTATAAGCTCTCGCATTTGCACATGGCCTCGCTTGCATTTGTTTTTATTGAAGGTACCGTTTTTGGGTACGGTTTCTTTCTTAAGGCGAAGGTATTAGAGGCCACATGGGGCTAGAATGGATCCTCAAGCATAAAATTCGCCATTTGGCTGGAAGGTAGTGATATCCCCAAGCCGTAGCATTCCATTTGGTCGCAGAGAAATATCGTCACCAGAGCGGAGGATTCCCACGGCTGGACATAAATGGTGTCATCATACGGGGAGTGATTTCACTTGTAGTGCTGAAAAATAGCTTCTACATTTGCCGCACTGTCAACAAACATTGGAATTAAGTGTCTGTGTGATTTTTTTTTCATTCAAAGCTGCAAGTTATTTTTGCTTTTGCCAGCCCTGGCCTCTCATGTTGTTCAGTCTACTTGAACGTCCCTGGCTGGAAAATGCGACACTTGAGATTAAATGTTCCGTTTCCTTTGGTTGCTTTGCTTAAACATCGTATTTTTTAACTGCAGGTTTTCTATGGCGGTTTTACATCATGGAGTTATTTATCTGCAAAAGAAATCGCAATTTTCTTTCATTTAATTACTCATTGAAAGAAAATAACAGACCAAAAGCTGTCTTTTGAGTTAATATTGAAAGCGGCAAAAACCCAATCGATTCAACTGCTAAAATTATTCGATATGTATATACTAAATAAATAAATTTTGAATGACAAATAAATACTATAAGGTGTCCTCTAAATAAGGCACAATTATAGAAATTTGACATCAAGGATCTGTTTATTCAGACCGTAGAGGTTTATAACGGAGCGTTTGTAGCGTCTGTTCATTTTGGCTATAGCAAGTTTCTGTGTAAGTGTGAAATACGCCAATCATTTGGTATAAACAGCTAACAAACCCGAAATATTTGAGAGCCACGTCCGGAGTGTGAGAAGATAGCCTTGTGCGGTTGAGTTGCGCTAGAAAATTAAAGGTGACTCCATAATTTAAGTTCGTGCACGGAATTCCGCTAAGTAAACGGTCTGACAGATGCTCCGCCACAATCACACATGAATAGAAAAGACATCACATTACCTGTGGGTTTCTCTGCTAAACTAAAACGTTGCTGGCTTTCAGGCATAACACATGCATTTGTCAATAGCGCTGGAAGCGCGCAATATCCATTATGACCCGTTGATAACGGTCTTCCTTGCTTGTTCGGGTGCTTGAGTCACAAAGATGTCAAAAAATTTTGAAAGGTTCTTGTCATAACTGTTTCTCTGTAAAACGACTTATTACACTCCCAAAACTTTAAAATACTTATCCCTACTTTCTTGCTAGAATAAGAAGCGTAACTTCGTCTGTCATGTATTACATCTATGCGACGAAAGTTTGTCTCGCTGAGCTGAATGAAAATGAAGACATCATATTTCCTCTTCCTGTTTTCTTACCTTGTGAACAGGAATACAACATCGCAGCTTTCACAACAACCATTCGTAAGGAACTTCATGAGTTTGAGAAGCGTTTTCGCAGCATCCACGGTTCTTCGTCTTCGGTGGTGTTTGATAACTTGCGAATCCTAGTGTGAAATAATTTTTCATTAATTGCTTATAGGACCCACGGCTATATGAAACATTTTTCTCAATAAAGCGCTTTTGTAAAGACAGAGGCTATAGAACGCGCATTCAACAGTTGCCAGAATAAATGACGCACTGCAATTTTACTCTTCATGAAATGGCGCTAAATCACGCGAAATGATACGCTACCCAAATTTTCCATTACGTAGTGCACGTCGACTTACCTGGAATGGTTTTAGGACCTGTCGTTATGTAGAACAGAAGAAACTCTACAATTACTATGTTATTTTACAGTTACAAATCCCTGAATACACCTTTCTGTGCATTAAAGAAATTGGCACCTGCATTTCTAGCCCTAGAGGCGCGCTTTGCCTTTCACAAAATTTTTTGGCTCTGCGATTTGTACATTGCATGCTTTAGGCGTGAGTTTCTTGCCGATTTTTAAGGACTGTCAAATGCTGCTGATTCTTACGGTTAATCTGAGCATTTTTTATGTCTTCTTGTGGCAACCTTAAGCTAGACTGGAGTGTGTGAAAACAACGTGCATTGGCACCACTTATATATGATAAACTCCTGGAAGAATGCTCCACCTTGACAATGTTTTTAGCTGTTTTCTGCCTATTTGTTTCTGACTGCTGTGTCACAGGTGAAAGAAATACAAAAGTTAAAACAATATCCAGGGCAAAAAATAAAGGCTTGCTACTGGCTCAAGTCTGCAGGAGAAAACCCAAGGATATTTATGCAGACTTTTTTAAACAATTACTCAGGTTACCTATAAACTAGCTGCGCCTGAAGAGATTTTAGATAAGCTTTAGTGCCCCTGGCAAACGTATCAGGCGGCGCTTAAACGCCGCCAACTAAATCATTTGTGAGTTTCTCTGGGAAATTGTGGCGATAGAGAAAAATTCCTAATGCAATGCAAACTAAGCACTTACATCAACTACGGTGACATTATTGAGTTGAAATCTAATCTTAGGTCCTGTCATATCAGTGTATCTTAGATTGACCTGGAAGAAAAGTAGCAAGAAAGAAATTTGGCAGTTTGTTCCTCACCAGAGGGTAATAAAGTTATCGTCTAATGTCTCATTTCTGAGACTTAATGGTTGTCGCCATTTGCTAAAAGTGATCCTTGAAGGCATGTGCAGTGCCGTTTACGCTGACATTCACTCGCACCTGAACAAAGAAAAGAGTCTACAGAGCATTCTACAGAGTCTACAGAGATGGGGCAATCCGGTTCAAGAATTCTATAATTCGCAGTAAAACTAAATTGACAAAGTGAAGTGTAGCGACTTAGCTAATTAATAAGACAGGGTGAACGTACTTAGGAAGAGCGGGGACGGCAGCTGCCTTCCGCTGTAATCCTGCGCATCCGCTTCGGGTGATCTTCCGAGCGCGGGGCCTAATCGGACAACACCCCTTGCGCTTGACAGCCGTTGGGCCTTCGTTAGCGGCTGACGCCACCGAAGGTCCAGACGCCACTAAGCCCGGCTCTCGCTGCCACTACTGCCGCTCGAGTTCCAGCGTTGTTACGCCGATGCGCGGTGTGGTCGCGGCGTCGATCAGTTTAGAAGTCGTCAGCGCGGACGACTGCATGTTCTCTTCGTCGATGCTTTACATCATGGTGAGGAGGCCAGGCGTTCCCCATATGCTGCGAATCGACCTTAATTCTAGGAGATGTCCAGCTGCGCCCTTACAAAACGTTTTTACTCCTCCTACTCCTTTTCCACCGTGTGCCGCGTGCGTATTGTGACATCCTTGGCTGCACCACCTTCTGCTCTTCGGCGCTTGGTGATGTCACACCTGCGGCGCTCTGGCTCATCACACCCTTACATGGTTAGACACATCAGGAGGGCTCTGTAAAAAAGCTCTCCCTGTAAAAATAAAAGCTACGTCTTTTTTTTTATTCGCGTCGTGCTTGAACTTTAAAATGTGTCAGATGCTGCCTACGGCTTGCTCTTCTAGTGTGTCCTGAGTGCGGCTGTGTTGAATATTACAGCACGGAACATTGCTTAAGCGATGCATTTTTACAGCAGTAGAGGTGCTGTATGCAGTATGAAAATTGCATGCGCCTCATAGTGGTCTCGGCGTGAATGTTTCGCAGCACCATTATAACCGCTGAGAGGCATCTAACATGATGGTGTGGGTTACTGAGCTGCTATTAAATATGGATAAAAACTCTCCCTTAGGGTCAATCTTATGTTCGGCGCTTTGGTAAGAAACATTCGCTGACCTGCATATCCGACAACCTACACGGTGGCATTTTAAGCTTGTACCCATGATAGCAAACAGCTTGATGCGTTTAGGAAGCTACTAGACTTTGTAATAGGCATAGAAAATTATATGTGGATTACATGAAAGGTAAGTTTTATCTTTTGTTACGCTAATGGTAAATCTACTGTGCTTTCACTGTGATTTTTTTTATTTTTGTAGCTTTGAACTGAAGAAATGAACATAAGACACGATGGTGCCAAAGTGATGCATCCACAAAGACTCAGCAAAAGCGCAATTCTAAGACAGCTATTGCAAAAAATAGGTACAAATATACCCAGCAACTATTGAGGTTTATAAGTGAAAGCAGAGGATAACAACACCTTACCCTTCAAAATTACATTGAAATCGAGGTGGGCACGGTGCAAGCCGGTTTCATGCTCCCAATACTGGCCAATAAAAATTATTTTCATACTTTACTCGGCTTAGGGGAGGGCATTCATTCTCAAGAAAAACACAGAACTATGCGGCCTAAATAGATATCTTTGCGCACAGTACTTGCAGCGCGATCAAGCGTACTTTATTAACTTTTTACTATGCAAAAAATATTTTTCTGTTCGGCAAAGTTTGGACAGGGAGTCGTTTTTGTTTCAGTTTGCGCACCTTACCGATTTTAGCAATGTAGCGAAGTAAGTAGCCATATCTTCTTGCCTTTCGAAGGCAGATTGGTATTTTTTTGTTGCAATAGCGCAAAGTTCAACAACAAATTCTTGAGAACGCTCCGATGGTCTTTCCCCGGTTGATCCTGTAAAATGAGAATTTCCATGAGCGGCGATGTAAAATTCCTTTATTTGATACGCCAACTAACATGATATTGCTTGGCATGACAAATAGTGTAGCCATGCGCGAATATTAGTGGCCCCTCTTACCCAGCCAATATTTCGTACCTCCGCTTGAAACACCGGCGTTCGCTCTGTAGAGCGCAGGTTAGGATTACCGCTTCAATGATTGAGCCACTGCATCAGCGAAAATATTGCTCCTAAACTTTGTAGTGTTTCATCGGAAACGGGACAAAGCGCCCCCGTTTCCTTCCTTGTGTTCGCGCCCAGTACCAAAGATGAATTGTGACCAACTCGCCCAAGAAGACTTTCTTTTAGTAGTGTTTGTTCATTCCTCAAAGCTGCCGGCACGCCGCTTTATAGCTTTGTTTGCGATTGAAGACGCCACCAGATTTATCTCGATTGTTCGCAGCCAGGCGAGCCAATTCTACCTTGTTCCAGAATATTCTCGTAGCTTTCAAAGCCGTATCTCGAAAGTTCGCTATCAGCTTTAAATTGAGCACAGCAGACAGCGGCGGGCATTCTGTTAGAAGACCGCCGAGCACGCTTGTTATTGCTACGCCACCGCCGAGTGATTCAGTCCATTTTGGGCACAAGTCGGCACAAATAAAGAGTTTTGTTTAGACGCCATTTGCCCTGTCATTGTGCTCCCTGGATTGCAGTCACCACTTCGTGACTTCTGGTGGAGGTGCTGGGTAGCCTTTCATGTTCCGGATTCCCCCTTCAAGTCGTGACACCAGCCCTCGGCGCATCGCACCGGAGGATGAGCCAGGAGTTAAGCGAGCCAGCAGACGTCTTCAGGGAGTGAAGCCTTAGTTTGGGACCCTGCCGGACTGCACCCGACAACGAAAAGACGCTGCTACGAGCACAATCACCTCGCAAAATATGTCGACACCGATCATACTGCACCAGCAGTGGGTGCCGAACCCCCCTTATTCTCCAGGACAGCGGCACTACGGCTTGAGTAATCTACAACTTCGATATTGTCATCTCTGATGCAGATTTACCCATGTTGATCAAGCCGGCAACCGACGGCATTTCCATCATTCAACTTCAGCGGTTAGGCAGATCTCCATGCATCAAGCTGACCTTCAAGGGTGCTGCATACCATCGTACGTGAAGGTTGGGCACTTTCTTCATCCAGTTCGACCTTTTGTGCCAAAGCCACTTCAATGCAGGAAGTGCATGAGGATCGGCCACGTGAGCGGCGTCTGCATCAACTCCATCGTGTGCCCGCGATGCTCCGAGTCACACAGCGGTGATGTTTGCCGCGCGACTACCTTGAAGTGCGCCAACTGCCACGGCCCTCATGACTCTTCCTCGAAAGACTGCCCCCGTCTAAAGACCGAGTGGGCGGTACTGAAGCAAATGGTGCGAGACCATTCTACGCACAAACAAGCCGCCGCAAAGGTGCGACGACGTCGTTCTCGCCGCCGAAGGTCGTCAAAGAAAGCAGTCATATTTGACGTTAATGCCCCAAACCCAACTGCAGCTTGTCTGCCTCCACCAAAAACCGTACCAAATCAAGGGAGCCCGGCGCTTGGTGAGGCTGGACCGGCTGCCTCAGATGCAACTTGGCCACCACTGCCAAAGCCTTCTACGCCTACTGCGTCAGGGATGTTGGCGCACTCAGGGCAGTGTGCAGCGCCTACGACTGATCCAGCCAACAGGCACTATCAAGGCCATGGCCCAGATATGCAAGTGATTGCAATGCTCACGACACTAATGATTGCCATGCGTGCTCTGCTTTCCAGCCTATACACGCCAGCAGCACATAGCGCACTTCAAGTGCTGGACGCGCTACATCCAGTTCTTGCGGCTCTACAGTAGACGGCATCATGGCTCCTTCTTACCTGTCTTTTCAAAAGAAAGTCAAACAAGCTTTCATTTTTCAATGGAATGCTCGTGGGCTCCAGTCCCGGATTTCCGATTTACGGCACTACGTCTACGAGAATCACTTCCCCATTCTTGTGATTTGTGAACCGAAGAACCCGGCAATTTTGCGAATATCCGGTTACGAGGCATTTTCATCACCCACGTGCAACAGATCCAGCAAAGTCATCGTCTACATTCGACGTGAACTTACATATGTGCAACATTCAGTTCCTCCGAACGAAGACAATCAGTACGTTTGCCTGACAGTGAACAGCCGTGACCTGACGTTTACGCTACTTGCGGTGTACTTGGCGCCATCAAGTCGTTTCGACGCCAGAAGGTTGAGTGATTTGATGGCAGCTACACCTGCTCCGTGGGTTATTATGGGTGACTTCAATGCTCATCACACAATGTGGGGAGGCGTTAGGATGAACGTTAGGGGAAGACAGCTTGTGTCCTTCGCCTCTGACCATGACCTCCAGTGCCTGAATGACGGAAGCCCGACCTATATACGAGGGGTGACTTATAGCAGCTGCTGGGACTTGACTTTCGTTTCAAAGTGCCTTAACAACAGCGTCCGGTGGTTTTCGGATGTAGAAACCCATGACATCGACCATATTCTAACCTATCTGATTATTACCGGCCATTCCACATTTTGCCCAGCCACGTGTAGGCAGCGAATTGACCGGACAGTTTTTAGATTACTTATGGAGGCTGCTTGCGCAGAGGGCTTCTCTACCGGTCTTGAACAAAAAATTAAGGAGGCCATGGAACATGCCACCTGCCCCTTTAACCGTGTCGCTAACTACACCGATTTTGACTTCGAATTGCAGCGACTGCGATCACAACGGCGCAGGGCAGAGCGCAGATACCGACGCACAAAGTCGTGCCTAGACCTAAGAGATGCTAGGCGCATACAGAAGAAGATTCGGCGCAGAATTCAGGCACTGCAAACACAACGGTGAAGGACATTTTGCCAAACACTTGATCCACGGAAGCCTTTGTCACACGTTTGGAGTGTAATTCGGGGTCTTCGCACGTACCCTGAACAGCGCTACCCGTTCAAATCCGTAGCGCTCCACCAAAGGCGCAGTGTGGTTGAGGTAGCTGAAGATTTCTGCGCAAGAATAACAGGCCCTCTGAATCCAGGCGCAACGCTGCACTGCAACAATGTTCTACCCTCACGGGATTCTCGGATGGATGCACTATTCTCCATGGAAGAACTTGATGCTGCGCTGGCTTGTTCTAGAAGATCATCATCACCAGGGCCCGATGGTGTGACGTACTCCGCACTTGCCAACCTTGGCAAAGAAGCTCGACGGGCTCTTTTGGACACTTATAACAAGTCATTGACTGCTGGCATAGTTCCTCATGATTGGAAGACCAGTCGTCTGGTTCCACTTCTTAAGCCGGGGAAATCACCGCTCGACCTTTCATCATACCGTCCAATTGCACCAGCTGCGTCGGCAAAGTGATGGAAAGAATGCTGCTCACACGCGTGGAATGGTACTTGGAGCGATATCAGATTTATCCAGCCTTCATGTCTGGATTCTGACGAGGCCGCTCTTCTATCGACAACGTGGTTGACCTTGTAACGTCGGTGCACCACGGCAAAAGTTTGAAAAGATTGACCGTGGCATTGTTTCTGGATATCAAGGGCGCGTACGACAACGTAACGCATCAGGCCATTTTAGACGCCATGAAAGCTGCTGAGATCGAAGGCCGCAGGTTCAACTGGACACGCAGATATTTATCAGAGAGGTAGTTTTTTGTCCTAACTGCGGACAGACCAACGTCCTTACACCGAAATTCGCGCGGAGTCCCTCAGGGTGGAGTGCTGAGCCCAGTTCTCTTCAACCTTGCTCCCATCGGTCTGGTCGACGTATTGCGACAATCTGCTCAGATCTTGGTATATGCAGAAGACATCTGTATTTGGGCATCAGGGGCGACCCGTCCTCAAGTTCGTGCAAGACTTCAAAAGGCGGCATCGATATTGACATCTTATCTTTGCTTGCAGGGCCTGAACATTTCGACCGAAAAGTGTTCACTTGTGGCGTTCACACGCAAAATAATGTCACGCTACACCATTCGCATTAATGGTGAAGCCATTCCCTATGAGAGAAGCCACAGATTCCTTGGTACCTCTCGTGGAGTCCGCATGTCTACGACAAGAGAAAGAGACTAATTGCGATTGTCCACGTCCTCTCCTTCCTCGGGGGAAATTCCTGGGGCGCATCAGTGCGCTCCATGCTGCAACTGTACCGTTCCCTATTCCTGGGCTACATGCGGTACAGTCTTCCGATATTCAGTTCCATTAGAAAGGCAAATATCAAGACTCTTCAAAGTGTGCAAGCGCAAGCTCTCCGTATCTGCCCTGGACGGCCTAAATGTGCATCAACCGCAGCAACTGTTCTTGTTGCCTGGGAACATCCTGTTACTACATACATTGCTGTTGACACCATGAGAACACATATTCGGCACCTCACACGGGTTCCCTGTCATCACCTCGCAACACCACAAATAATTAGGCCGCGTACTGCATTCGCCAAAGTGATTGAATCTCATCTCGCATATCTTCCATCGGAGTTCAGCTCTTCGTCAAGACCGTGCTCACCTTTATAGAGCCTTCATGAACCTCGGGTTCACCTCTATATTCCTGGAATTACGAAGAAAGCTGGTGTATCACTACCCGCTCTCAAACAACTGACATTGAATCACCTGCGTTCTTACCACAGTCACCGCATACATGTTTACACAGATCGGTCAGTTCAATCTACCAGTTCTGCGGGGTCGGTGGTGATACCGGCCAGATCCATCTTCATGAAAGTGAAGACGACCTATCCAACATCTTCAACTGGTGCGGAACTCGCAGCCTTACGGGCTGCGGTAGAGTTCATCAGTCAGGAACCTCCACATGACTGGACGGTTTTCACCGACTCTAAAGCAGCCCTTCAAGCCCTGCAAGCTGCGCTACGTCGCGGGAACAACTTGTTGCTGAGATCCGTCTACTGTACCACGGCACCGTTTCCAAAGGTCATGACATCATTTTTCAATGGCTGCCAGGACACTGTGGTATTAACGGTAATCACCAGGCCGATGCGGCTGCGCGTTCTGCTCACAACGACGGACTTCCAGTGAGGATCCCAATATCGGTACCTGACGCTGCGTGTGGGCTTCGCCCTTTGGCGCTGGAGCTCACACTTTCAGCGTGGAACACGGGAGAGTTTTGCAACCTCCGCCTCAGGGCACTGGACCCTGAACTGTGCCTTCGTCTTCCACGTAACTTAGAACGTCGCGACGCAACACTGTTATGCCGTTTATGGATCGGCGTTGCATTTACCAATTACTATGCTTTCCGGATGGCGATGGCCGACAGCCCTGCCTGTGAGAGCTGCGGTTGTGAGGAGACCATCGCTCATCTTCTCTATGAGTGCCCTGCACTTGCGAGTGCAAGACATACACTGTGTTGTGCCCTGGACCGCCTCGATCCTCGCCCATTAACAGAGCAAAAGATCCTCGGTCCGTGGCCACAGCAGTCGACTGCCCTCAAGGCATACAAGGCACTCTTTGCCTACTTGAGAGCGACTGGTCTGAGTGAAAAATTGTGACAGCGTTGTGCATGTGTGTGTGTGTTATGCCTTTTTCCCCTTCTCTCTTCCTCCTTTTAGCCCCCTAATCCCTCTTCCCTAGTGCAGGGTAGCCAACCGGAACCCCTTTCTGGTTAACATCCCCGTCTTTCTCTCCTCCTCTTAGCTATCTATCCAAAGCACGTGAAAGAAAAGAAAAAAAATGTCACGATAAATTAATATGAATCTGTATATATATGAATCAGCATTAGCATCAACCGAAACGCAGCCATATGGCTGCAAAAGAGAGCTAAACAACTTTCACAGAAATTTCGTAGCCGCTGAAAATTTTATCCTGGTCCTTGGTTCCAACAAAGGAAAAATCGCCCAGAACGAATTAGACTTCACCTACAAAGCTCTGCAAAAGCAGTGCAGCTTTCAATTGTCGCCGTATAGCAGCGCTTGTTGTGGACGCTAATTAGTTGTTACTGTGTTAATACAAAGCTTCTTAAGTTCCTTTTAGAGGTATTGTACTTCTTTATTCGTTTTTGTGATACATGGCTTGAATGATTTGTGGCCACAATATTGATTATATTCATTGTATAAACATGGTTTAACGCGTTGGGTGCATAATGTAGTGTTGCACGTGAGAGAGACCGCCTGCTGCAGTGCCTGTTGGCATTGGAGGTGACACATATAGCAATGAAAAATTAATTCTGATCCCTCCATTACGTGACCTTTGTTTCTTCCTGCTTCGACCTCTGATGATAGCACGCTCGAGCTGTCTGGCAACATAGAGAGTTAGCGCAGTATTTATATGCACTACGTCAGTGCAGCAAACAGCCAAAAAGTAAATCCTCCGCTGTGACATTCGCCCATCAGTGCATATAAGATTTATAGGTTTTCCAGGTGTGCATAAACAAAGGAGACACTGTAATAAGGAACGTCTTACAAATCACAGCATAGCGAACAACCAGTGGTACAGTCCAGGCACAGACCAGAGGTAGCGGTCAGTCCAGAGCATGCACGAGGGACGGAGCGTTCGGCGCTTCTCGTCGTCTTTTTCGTTAAGCGCCAGCGTCTGAAGATTCCACAGACGTAGGCCAGTCTTACAACACTTAATTTATCCAAGGAATGCAGAATCGAGGCCCACAAAGCTTCCATGAGAGGTTTCGTCCGGCTACGAGCCGACGAGTGAAACCAAAACTGTTCACATCTTCTGCCAGGTCTGAAGCGTTCTCAGAGACCAGTATTTCAGCACTGAAGAAATATTGAAAGTATACATGGCCTTTAGGACATCCAAAATTGGAGGAGAAACTTTAGCTGCCCCTTAAGAGTATGTCGCGATAGTGTTGATGGGCTAATGCCCATACATGCAGAAATGGTGATTGTCTCTCAGCATTCATAGTTTGCTGAGAGTACTCATACCACTCGTGGCGCAGTGCACCAGGGGTTAAGCGTTGAATAGCATTTCTTTACTAGTATACGAGGAGCAAGAAAGGACCGCAAACACAACAAGTAACGACAGAACATGCGCTTCACGCTTTAAAGATTGCGCTTTACGTGTTTTACAGGCTTTGCTAATCCTCAAGCACGTACAAATAATCTGAGTATAACTACATAAAATTGACTTGCATTCCATTTTAACACTTCTTCAGTTTCAAGAGAACTCTCTAATTGCAAGTAAAAAATTAGTATGGTCCTAGAACCGGATTTATCTGCGGATCATATGGCGAAACAGCTTCGAGGAATTTGAGAAACGTCAGCAAATCCAAGAAAGCCAATAAAGTCAACAAGTGAAAGTTAAGTAATTCTCTGAGCATTCAGGTTATGAAAAGAAAACACAAACACTCAAAAGCCTACACTGTTAAAAAAAAAAACGTAAGCCACAGCAAGCTGGAAATTCTCCCGCCCTATATATACCTGAAAAAAGCGCAAGCACTACGTGTTTTCTGACATCAAAATGAGGAAACCTGTGCAAAATTTTTGGCGAAAAAATTTGAATATTGAAAAATTCTAGGCACTGCATCGGAATTATCAAAGGCAGTGGTTCTTTCTTGGGATGTATAGCAATATCTTTCTTTTAATGTATTTCAAACGCTTACATCTAGCAGTTAAGACTGCCTTAGTAAACAAAGTAGGGAGCGCTTTTGATGATAGCAAACCGTGAATAGCAAAAAATGCAAGTCTATCGATGGGAGACCTGCGGATATAGTGATTTTACATTAAAATGTTACACTTTATAAAAATTGAGTCCATATACTCTTCCCCTTTCAAAAAAGCCTTTGCACAGAATTGTTGGGTACTCGGTTACTCGAAAAATTGCCGAAGTGACAAACGTCTTAGCGAACAGGCGTGAACGCTGCCCAATAGCCTAGCGTGTAGAAGCAGAAACATATCGCGTGTAGCATGAGAACCTTTTGGTATTCTACCATGTGTTGAAGGTAGTCGTCTTTCCGCTTATTTGACAAATAGCTGCCCTGCATGAAGCTCGCACCAATAGGAAAAATAATTATTGCATTGTGCTTTGGAATATTTACCCAATAAGACAAGAATGCAGCAGTAGTGGTGGTGGCATGAACCATCGTGGCATAGCGACATTAGTAAATCTGGAAACTTTAAAAAAACTAGAATGGACACTTAACCTTGTAAACGCCGCACTATGAAGCAAAGATGCAAATACAAAAATTCTTATCAACTCTTCACGTATGCTTTCTATATTGCCGTGGAAAAAAATGATCACCTTTAAAATGACTATGCATGTTTTTCTTCCATGTTCCATTTTTCACATACAAAAATGTCCTACGGCCAGCTATAGAATTTTGGCCCAAATAGCTATAGACCTTTCCTATTTCTGTCTATTGCTGTCTATACAGGCTGATATATTTTTCGATAGAGAGCTTAAGACAATTTTATGGCTCCAAAGCTATAGTTTTAGTGGCATAGATTTTTCAATAGCTGGCAATAAGCACTTCTATGGGTGCTTATAGACGTTCATAAAAGGCCATAGACGGACATAGTTTTTTTCATAGACGCCCATAGGACTTTTTTGTATGGGTTAGAAGATTAGCGTTTATCATACACAGAATGGTAATGCCGTCTGAAGCATATTTTGTTGTCTGTGGCGGGCGAATTCCTTCTTCGCGCTATCAGACGACAACCTTATGACGGCTGCAATGTTTTCGCAAATTAGAGATAGCAAATTACAGCGAAGGCTACACTGCTTGAATAATTCATTTCTGTCGCAGCTTGACGTGTATTGCATACAGAGCTGCGGAAGGAATGGTAGGACGGAAAACATTTTTTGAGAATTGGCTTTCACACCACAGCTATGACACGCACATACCACAGCAACCCACGAATGGCTCCGCTCCACAATAATGTGACAACCCTCTTCGGTTGCCTCGCGTTGCCTACATAGTCTTCAGGTGGTGTGAGTGCCGGGTGGAGGGAAGTGGGGAGGGGTCTGGAGGGTCCTTCAAACCTTACTCTTCATAAAATCTCGCCTCTCGCTCAGTGTAATATTTGCGGTCATCTGGGGGGAGACAGGGTCGTGAGACGCCACGGACGCTTCGCAATGCTTATCAGACAATGCACGTAGCTGCTTATCAGGCAATGCACGTATTATGAGAAACGAGAACTTGCGGTGGGTCCAACCTGCATAACATACGCTTCGGGCGCTGCCTGAAAACGTCTGCCTGAGAGCATCCCAAATCTGTGCCCAGTCAGTTTACAGACAAAATGGGACCACGTATACGCCAATAGGCTTAACACGAAAGATTCTAAGAACGAGCCACGCATGCCTTTGTTCCATCATCGCAGGGCCAACCTCTGCACGTGCCTCGCGCTTACTTTATCGCCTTCTGGTGGGGTGCGTGCTGGGGTTGAGGAGGGCTAGGGAGGGTGCTGTGGCCACAGGCTGCATGCACCCTCGACGCCTTTCCTCGATGTAACCTTTTCAATTATCGTGTGGGACACAGATGTAAGCGAGAGGCCTCAAACGCTTTGAAACGCCTCTCAGATGCAGTATGTAGTCGGTAGAACAGAGCCCGAATACCAGCAGCTCGTCCAGGATACTGAGCATTCACTTTGAACTCTGACCAAAAATGATTTGCCCGAGAAGCAAGCTGATCTGTGTGCACATATTTGCCAGCCAAAATGGGGCAGCGTTGATGCCAAGCGGCGTAGCGAGGAAGACCCAAAGATATGAATATCAACTGTCTTTGAAATCTACTCCTGCCAAACGCCATTGTTCCAAAAATGGAACTCTTGCACAAACCCTACTGCCCGTGAAAAACAAAGAAGCGTTATTTTATCAATTTTCTTTTACAAAATTTTCAATTATTTTTTGCTGCATTTGTTGTGTTTTGTTCGTTTCAGCTTTGTCTTCCTGCTAAACGGCTCCACAAGCACTCGTGGCAAAGCCCAAAGTACATCCCCTTGGCTGTAATGTTTGAAATTCTTTTAATGTTTTCATAAAAATATAATTGCGACGATTTTTAGAATCCTTGATCTGTATACGAAAACAAAAATCTCAAACAAGGGTGTATTTTTGTATACCGGCAGGCAAGTGAATCACAATACCAATGAGTAACAAAGAAGAAAAGTACGCTGTTTCGCAGCTTGGTTATGCTCCGACAACCATTAACAGTGGCATGCGCTATGTTTAAATACACACACAAGATCTAACATTCGTCAATGAAATCTGTAAAAAAGTTTTTGAGCACAAATATATGAAGAAAACTAGGGGCACTTCATCAGTAGTATGAAAGCTGGATATTAAGATCAACTGATACATGGACCTATTTGCAGTTGCTACGGAATTCACGTCTAGGTATATTCCTTCATGTGGTGAGAGTGAGGGTGAGTGTTCGTTTTATTTGAAGTTAATGTGTCGTATGTGGGTGCATAAATCAAGACATGTCCGGGATAACTGATTCCTATATAGTGATTTTTGTACGTTTATTTTCACTCTTGTTTTCCGAAATGAACGTTCCTGCTCATCCACATATCTTTCTTTATCGGAAGTGCATTGCGAGGCGGGAAAGAGCGCGCTGGAACATGAAGAGCAAGGAAATTTACATTTGATCAAGAAAACTGTGCAGTTGCGTCGAATCTTGTTCGTGGCACAGCGAACGGACTGAAACGTGTCATGGATAAGTAGAAGCACTGCAGGAATGAAGCAGCAACAGTCTGGCTCAGTGGTCGACTCTCTATCGTCAGTTTCTTGCATTATTCTGCTCTAACTAGCCAGCAGCTAGCCATTGCAGTTTGACATCAATTGCACATTTCATCAAAAATATTTCTTGCCTCAAAAGACCATTCTTATGCAGTAAATGATTTTAGAGAAACCAATGTTTGCTACATGTCCTCTTTGTTGTGCGATACTTACTGACACGCTCTCACAAAGAGTTCAAGCACCATACATGCGCTTCCAGGTAGAAAAGAAAGAGGTCTTGAAGGCACCGGCGCTTCTCGGAATGCGTTTATTGATGTGTTACCTTGTCTTTTAAACTGTGCATTGAGGTAACATGATAGTTCTGAGTGATCATTTTACAAGTCCTTTTGTAACGAGAAGCATAACTACTCGGAATGGTCGGTGCCAAGAAACATGCGTGTTCATAAGAGTCGTCTCTTCATAAGAGAGTCATAAGAGTCATGCGTGTTCATAAGAGAGTAGGCATGCAAACATATGGCTTAAAATCAGTTGCTGGGCGAGTTGGTACTTCATGCTTACATTCACAGCGCAAAGACGAACACGGACACGAGGGGAGACACCACAAAGCGCCGACTTCAACAACGTTTATTGCTGCGCGCAGCGAATACATATAGAGTACAGCGGGCATGCGCAGCAACGAAGAGGAAAGTCATGTGAAATTGCACAAGTCAGGTGAGATTGCAGAAAAAGGAGATTTCTGTGGCATCACCCCATCGGTGTTGTTAAGTGATAAGGGGCGTCGTGCCTTAGGAATTTCTAACTAGGGTATTATGTTTTTTGTTCTTGTTTGCGTCCTGACTTTTAGGATTTAGCTTTATGTTTTCTTTCTTGAACCTATGATGATGTGTTTCCCTTGCGGTTTGGTGCTGCTACCAGTCTCACATGACTTTCCCTTTCGTTGCTGCGCATGCCCGCTCTACTCTATATGTATTCGCTGCGCGCAGCAATAAACGTTGTTGAAGTCGGCGTTTTGTGGTGTCTCACCTCGTGTCCGTGTTCGTCTTTGCGCTGTGAATGTAAACACATGGCCACGGCAGCCAGTTGTGAACCCCTCTTCATAATAAAGAGTGGTGCCAATGGAAATTAGCATGAAGACGCTTACTTTGCGCTACACGGCCTAGGTTAGACTTTAGATAACCTAACCACTGCTCTTAAAATTATTTGCATGAATCAGTTCCGCAGTGCCTCAAGGACCACTTTGAAGAGGCAATGAGGGCGTGTCGACACATCCCAGTCGATCTAGCCGCTGTGGGGAAAAAGATGCTTAGATAGCGGACAGACGCAAACACGCACTCACAGGTATAAAATAGACTTAAGTAGTGACATGGTGATAGCAGTGACAGCAGAAAATTAATACTGTTGACTAGAGACGTGGCACTTCCTTAATCAGCATCCAATCAGCGATCACCTAATGGATGAAATCTTCGAATCATGCCTCTATATTCAGGGCACAATACGCATTTTGTATCTTCTCAGCACGTTTTCATTTACCAATCATTCCTGATTGCTTGAAGGAGCGCTTATCAACTGCTAGAAAAGTTGATCCGATATCAATGTGTGTTCAGGTTTAATGCAATGTAATCGCTATGATTTTTGTTACGGCGTAGTCGACTTTTCTCCAGCGAAATTGAATCTACCAACGCATGCGAGAAGGTCACATGGAAACCGTACGCAGCAGGTGTGTAATGAGAGAGCGAGAGACACGTGTTCTCAAACTCTTCTGGGATCCAGTGAAAAAGAGCATTGCCATTTCTTCCTAGTATTTCCGTGTTACGAAAAGCCCGAATAGCAGAAATAAAACCGAGACTGCTATATAGAGTCATTCATATATTAAATCATTTAAACTGCACTGGCGAACCATACACCTGTGTTTAGGAAAGCTGGAAACGTAACACGATTTGTTTGCGGAAAGAAAATCCCGCCCATAAATTTCATGCTGTGCGCTGTAGATAATATGGGGCGCTCACCAAAAGCTCCACCGATAAAGAAGGCGCAGAGAAGCTGTGCGAAGAGACCCATCTCTAGGAAGACTCCGCGAACTTTGCCTTGCCCACAGGCATCAGGATGGTTTTAAAGGATTTCTTTTGCATTTCATCATCCATCACGTCATCCGTCTCATATGTCGTCCCACCGCGATTTTCTGCTTTGCTTTTAAGTTCAGGAACCGACTTAAAGAGAAAGTAAAAGACTTTCTTTGTGTGTCTGCAGCGAGAGCTTTCGAGCGTGTATACCATTACAGATTGGTTCTTGTCCCCTGAGCCTTCACTCGCGTCACGACAAGTAAGTCTCTGAACAAACACATCGGTCACTGAAAACGAATTATGAATTTGCACTGAACGCTTACAGCTGGTAACAGCAAACAGCTCAGCGCATGCAGCACTGATTTTCAACAGAATTATTTTCCATTTCGTAGGTACAGGATGCCTGCTATCAGATATCGGTTTAAAGCAAAAATACCTACAATATTTTGCGCAAAATCAGTCTGTTCTTTCAGTGAATGTTTGAATATAAGGTATTTTATTGGTCGTTTTTGTGAGCGCGAATGCTGGGCTCAGAAGGGATTGGTACAGAGAAATAATACTATCCTCACCGACAGCTCCCACGGAGAGTCTTCGGGTTCTTGTAGCGTCCACAACTTGTGTCAGCGCCATCGTAGAGGTCTGCTTCAAGCAATTTCGGCCTTAATGGTTTATCTACATGTGACTTATATCTTAAATCGGTGGCCCCAACATCGAAATACTTGAAAAGCATGTGTTTAAAGCTACCGTAATTGCATTCGCGTGAAATGCGTTCACAAAAACTTTTTTTAGTATGCGATTGTCATAGTAGAAGAATTCTCCAACTATTATCGGCTATTCTAGGCAAACACTGTGCATTTTATGTTCCTTTATAAGGAAGAAAGGACCACCATCCTTACGTTTTGTTTTAAAAGTTTAGAAGGGTCCTAATTTATTGGCAACAAACCTTCCAAACATGACTGGTTAGTTTGACTCCATCATGGAAGAGCTATGTTGGCTCCGAAGGCCAATATAGAATTTTTTACATTGTATTAAGCCAAAGTGATCACAAAGATTGTCACGTCATTGAGAAAAGTCACGTCCCTGGATCATGTTACTCTCTTAACGCTTTTGATGAAATTTTTTGCAAATATTTCTGTATAAGTAGCTCATATCATTGCCTACATGTTCAGCACAAGCAACTTTCAAATATATTAACGATGCACAAGAACGGAAGCAAAATTGTTTCAGAAAACGGCCATACTATATCTATTCTTTCCCATTTGGTAATAATTTCTGGCCTAAAGACATAGTTATATCAATTACGTAATTTTTTCGCTTGATATCTTTAATATACAAAAATGGAAAATATATGCATTAAAAGAAAATCAGCCAAACTGGCATTACTGAACAGTGCCGGAAATTTAAAACGATAGAAGAGAGAATAATAATAATATAATTGGTTTTTGGGGAAAGGAAATGGCGCAGTATCTGTCTCATATATCGTTGGACACCTGAACCGCGCCGTAAGGGAAGGGATAAAGGAGGGAGTGAAAGAAGAAAGGAATAAATAGGTGCCGTAGTGGAGGGCTCCGGAATAATTTCGACCACCTGGGGATCTTTAACGTGCACTGACATCGCACAGCACACGGGCGCATAGCGTTTTTCCTCCATAAAAACGCAGCCGCCGCGGTCGGGTTCGAACCCGGGAACTCCAGATCCGTAGAGAAAATTAACTTCAAATGTGAATTTTATTGGACTTGTTAAAAGCTTTGTACTTATGCAATGACCATGTTTTATTATGAAGATTTCAAAACACTGCAACCCGACAAATTCTGTCTGAACAACTGAAAACTTACCTCTACAATCTTGAATGGTATGTCATTCCGAATGGAATAATACCTTTCAATAGGTGGCTGAAAATTACTCCGTACATACGCCACTAACAAAAAATGTTGAAACACCGTAAGTTTCGTGTGAAGCGTTCTTAATTTTACCATACAATAATGATCCTCGTCCTATCTGTACTTAAAAACTGATTAGTCGCATTGTACGCTGTTCCCAGAAAGTACTCGCAAATCGCTCATGAATACCTGCACTCCGATCAGTTTCATCGAACCAGCCAATCGCACCACGCATTCGAATAAGTTACGGTTTATTCTCAGCTTCGCTTTGGCTACAAAGCTGTGCAATAATTTACAACCAAATGTTACGTCCGGTATGTCATTTGGTTAATGCGAACATGGAATTACAGCCCTTCAACCAATGTTGGAATGAAGGCGTATGTACTTTGTTTATAGAAGGACTAATCATAGAAATCAGGTGCGGAGTTCTGGGTTCCTTCCTTTCAAACCACGCTTTGTAAAACCATTAAACACCTATTATACGTTTCTGAATTCTGGTCAAAATCGCAACACCTGGGGCAACTCAGCGGTACAGGAATTCATTTTTCAAGCTTTATATTCAAACTATTACTAAACTGTTAAAACACCACAGAAATCCGAAGATCGGTTGTATCTGAAAAGAGATTCCATGCAGCGAGATATAAATTTGAGAAAAACGCTCGTATGTGCCATGGAGAGCGATAATTCTTATTTGAAACTATTAACAAGACAAGTTAAGGGAAATAAGGGCGTAGTTTTGATACCTAATGTCACCGAAACGAAGGAGCATTGGGCAATATTCTGTTTTTATTTATGATGATGAGCAATTAGAAATTAATATTGTAATTGTTTCATTCCGTAAAAATAATTGATTAAAAGTGGGCAAAATTAAGCACAATTCTGCCAATTCAGCTACGGCAAACTCCACCAACTGTGGCAGGGTGGCTGTTCAAGCACTAGTAAGTGGTTCATTAAATAATAAAGAAAGAAAGATCTTGGCTAGCCCCGTTATGTGAAATCGATACTGAAGCACCTGAGCTGGGGCAGCGGAAATAAAGGGTAACAGGCAGAATGCAGAAGCGAAATGAAAGAGGTGAGGGGAGAGAAAGAGAGGAAACTTCTACTTTTAGGGGTATTTATGTTTGCGTGGAGCTTTGAAACTGTTCTCCAGCGTCACCCTCGTTTATAGCGGTGGACTTGGCACGTACTGTGTAATCGTGAGCGTCACGTGGAGCCTGCTCAAACAGTGAGGGCGGAAGCTGTGCAAGAACCCTTTTATGCTGCCTGTGGCATCAAGCTTGGCATATCTGGGGCACTCGTTAAGCTATTGAGCAGACAAGTGGTGGAAAATAAGGGGCTAGTTATGACAGACACACGAAAAAGCCAACTGTCACCTAAACAAAATTTCAAGTGAAACAGCTGTATCCTTTTTAATTGATGATCCTGAGCAATCATAAATAATAGTGTAAATATTTTGTCAATTAAAGATAATCGATTAGAAACTAGAAGCAAAGATAACTGAATGTTGTCGGTGGGCTCCGTACTGCCGACCTCTAAAATTTTCATGTCCGGTGCTCTACCAGTCAGCTACGGCGGCAGCTGTTCAGTATTCTACTTTCGGAGGTAATTATGTTGCGTATAACCTTGTGTAACTCGCAACATAGTTGGGCTTCTATATGTGATTCTGAATTCAGCAGAATTGTGGAACTGTGTTCTCTGCGCGGCTCGTAGCGCGATTCGCGGAGCTGCTGCCGCGTCATCCCGCAAACGTCAGGTGTTCAAATTCGTTCCAACACAGCCGATGTAATAGTTTTCGCTCGTCTTATTCGCAACGCACATCACCCTGAAGAGTGCGCTCCGCGTGCAGGCGACTGTCGCCATCTGCCACCCGCTCTGGCGTTCTAGCTGTCACTGCCGTCAAGCGAACGCGGCGTGTGCGGCGGCACGAGCTGTACTAAAGGTCTCTTCTGAGCATAGTGAGTACTGCTTATTTTTGTGTATATAGCATTGCGCATAGCGGTACAAAACTACACACGTGCTAACTTTAACGGAGGGGAGGTGGTGGTGGTGAAAAGCCTTTATTTAATGAAAGAGGTGAGGCTCTTTAAAGAGCCCCGCAATGGGTGGAGTCCTTATTCCGGGACCCCATTGGTCGAAGCCGCCAGCTTAGCCCTCTTGACCAAAGCCTTTTGGGACTGAAGGTCCGAACAGCCAAGCAGGGCCGCCTCCCATTCCTCTCTGGTAGGGTTGGGGTGGGGGGAGAGAGCTGAGTTGCGCTGGCAAGCCCAAACCATGTGGTAGGTGTCAGCCACCTCCCCACAGTGTTTGCACCTGCCAGTGAACGCGGGATCGAAGTGTTTTAGTACTGCCGGGCACAGCATTGTGTTCGTGAATAATCGGAGTAGAACGCGTTCGTTTGCTTTCCCCAGTCCCTTTGCAGGGGCCGGGTAGAGGCGATGCCTATCCTTATAATAGGATGTGATAGCTTTGAAGGAGAGTAAGTAGCTACCTTCAGGTTCCAGGTGCTCAGGAGCCAATGGGAACGCCCGGTGAATGAGTGCTCGGGCCGCCGCGTCTGCAGCTTCGTTTCCTGCTAGGCCCTGATGGCCCGGAGTCCAAACCAGGCAGCGGGGTGTAGGATCGGTATCCCGGCTGCAGTTCCTTAGTATTCGTTCAGCTAGTGGAGTTATCCAGCCAGCCTCATAATTGCGACATGCCGAACGCGAGTCTGTTATTATGTGTTTGGATTTTGAATCAGAAGCAGCTAGGGCGATGGCAACCTCTTCAGCTTGTGTTGTGCCTTGGGCTCGAAAGGAAAGCCCATCCACCTGTATTTCTTGATGTATGACCGCGGCCGTGTACCACCCCCCGTGGGTAGGCCCAGCTACATCTACGTAAAAGACACCATGTTTGTTGCCATAGTGGTGCGCTAAGGCTTCCGCCCTAGCCTGACGACGACCACTATGATCCTCCTTGTCCATCTTAGTGGGGAGGGGTCGAACTTTGACGGCGCATCTCCAGAGTTCAGGCACTCGGACCCGCTCCTGAATGTGAAAATCATGTTGGATGTGAAGGCGGGCTGACTTCGTTTGGGCTAGTCTCGTGTATTGATTTGTGAGATGGGCTTCCTTGAGTTCCTGAAAAGTGTTCACCACTCCCAATGCAAGAATTCTCGCATTGGAGGTGGACACAGGAAGGTCAAGTGCCCTCTTCATCATTTTGCGGAGTATTACCTCAACTTTGTCTTCGCCAATGCGCACTGTAAGAGCTGACGCCTTGTGCCTTGGCTGAAGTAGAAATTCGCAGACTACTGTGAGTTCACCGTATCTGAACGCTCAACTCGATGCATGGCGGTTGCGTTAATCTTATGATGCAGAAAAACGCCGAGCAAATTACGGAATGTTGCGCGACAAAGACTTTTCAGCGTAGTGTAGTTTTTCTAAAGAATGCTCGACTCTTGTACTACTGAATAATAATTTAAACAATACATAGTGGACGTGTTGTTTCTGATCTGTCGTAAACCACGTTTAAGAAAAGCGAGCAATGTACCGAACACCGCTGGGGATGCCCTAATCATAGCTTCTGCTACACAAAGAGCGGCTTTCTAGCAGAATTTGGAAGTAATAGAGGACCTTCGCGCAACTATTCCCCCTGAAAGACCGTATATGGGAGCTAATGCTTGAGAGTAGTCACAATAGCCACCCTCGACCATGGCGACGGAGGTGGTACTACGTCCTGTATTGCCGCAATTATCACGTCGAAAGTGGTCAGACGTTGAGGGCAGAAGCTTTTCAAGAACCCTCTTTGCGCTACCGATAGCACCAAGACTGCCATTTCTGAGGCCTTCGCGAAAGCATTCAGCAGACAGGGAAACGAAATTGGAAAAATCTCGTTTAGAAAAGAACTGATTTAAATCAATAAAACATGTCTTAAAAATTTACTGCAGCAAGTTCTGAGCTAGCTCCAACGTGAAGGTGACATTTGCAACGCCGCAACCGGATTGTTGCCTGTAAAAATCATCTGAACTGTGCCGCGTTCCCGGCTAATTTTTAGACAAATCAAAGAACTATTTCTGAAAACGAAAAAAAAAACTATAATAGGGATGAGTACATTGTATGAGATTTATGAGTACAGGATGAAAGTGGAATTGTAAATGATGAGTATCGGTTTGTACCCAGATGCGCAGTAACTTGTCGCAATTTCAGAGGATAGCTGTCGTGTTTAAATTGTATTTCCGTGCCCCAGGCTGTAAGTAGGGGTGTAATTTCAATGTCAGGCAAATATACTGGAGACTCTTTATTCCGTCATCCGGTAGTCACACTCTGTTTTTACCAGGAACCAGCTCCTGGACACGTTGGCAAGCACTTCCCCTTTTTTCTTTCAAGTGGGGCTTACAAGCGGCATCATATTTTTCATGAAGCTTTGATTTTTGTCTCTGACTACCGAAATGGAACATGGGCAACCACTACATTTCCAGGATTAACTGATACCAACTTTTCGGAAAATATGAATCCGAATTACGCTTCAGCAAGAGACAGCTTTCTTTAATAAGCAAGTACAATAAACGCGTACGATCTATGCAGGCCATTGAATGACGCCATTTCTGCATAGTCTTTCGGAAATGAGGTTCATTGCACCTAGGTAGCAAAAAAAAAAGACAGTGAGTATCCTGTACATTGCAAAGTTCACAGAGCGTTGTATTATGGTGCTTTACCGTAATGCGTTTAGTGCGGAATTTTCAAAATATAAGAAAGCTATATAATCCACTCTAAACCCAAGCCCGGCTCAAATAAGAACTACTAAGGCTGTTTCAGCCGCAGCACATTCTCAGCCTGAAACCCGATTCAAGTTAAGCGTGCAGAGGACATAAGGCAATCACAAAAACCAACCCTACGCGCGCACAGAAACTTGCACGACACAAATAAAGCATAAATAAGGCGATGTAATAAAAACATGATGCGCTCAATGCCGATGCCCAGGGAAACATTTAGTCCGCCTTACATACCTCGCAAATATATTGCTTCGTTACGTCTGGCCTATCTAACCCGCTGAGCTAACTGTAAACTTTGGACTGTGGGCTTTTAATGTCTGGAAATGAGTCAGGCAATGTAGTACGCCAGATTCGAGAACTACTAATTAATTAGGAGTAATTATGTTTTTTTAACGCTTTTTGAGATCGCACAGCAGACAGACGATTTAGTGCAATATCACTACTAGCTGCTCTTTACGGACATAGGCCATGCGTAAATACTTCTCTGAAGCCTCTGATACACGAGTAATTGCAACTAAGCCATCAGGGCTGTTAATGAAAATGGCGATTATAAAGCCCCTTAGGGTAAAAGCCTACAGGGTAAAAAGGCAACTGGTTAAAAGGCCATCAGGCCAATGGTATTTATGGTTATAGAATTTAGTGTAAATGCTTATCGTTATAGGGCTGCTTTCCCATTCACAGCACTTAGGGACCTTACTTGCCCACCGTGCACAGTGGTACTGCACAGTATTCCGCGCATAGCCATGCTAACCGTTTGCTCTTTCTTTTTGTATCTCGAGCCCATCGCAATAAGGCCGCGGCGGCCAAGATCAGAACCGCGAAATTTATATCAGCAGCCGGCTTGAAGCTGAACAAAGATACGACTTTGGTTTATGAAGTTACAATGAAAGAAATGGCGACGCTCAGATACACTTGTTCGATGTAGCCAGGGTTCGTGTCTCGCTCAAAGATGCCTGACCGAAACCCAGCAGTAGCCGACGACACAGTTTTTAGTCGCGCGAGAAAGATATATGGTTCATGGTTTATGGGGGTTTAACGTCCCAAAGCGACTCAGGCTATGAGGGACGTCGCAGTGAAGGGCTCCGGAAATTTCGACCACCTGGGGTTCTTTTATGTGCAGTTACATCGCACAGCACATGGGCCTCTAGATTTTCGCCTCCATCGAAATTCGACCGCCGCGGCCGGGATCGAGCCCGCGTCTTTCGGGCCAGCAGCCGAGCGCCATAACCACTCAACCACCGCAGCGGCTTAGAAAGATATATGCTGTGCTGTACTCCTACAGTTGCTTTCAACATGTTCGACTGCCCTCCACCGTCTCACCAAGCTGGAGGAAGTTGCGCCGGGTCACCATTGCTTTGCGAGACAACCAGTATATAATCGACTAGGACAGAAGAAATGCAGTGCTATGAAATTACATCCAGCGTAGCATACAAATGTGGCTTATTGCACATCATATATCATTCTTTCCTAACTCGGTTTCGTGTTAAAGCTCTGTCGAACCTAATCCAGATGCGAAATGCAAGCGTAAGGAATTTTTCTATACACGTCATTGCTCGTGGCACTTGTCAGCGTTCGAAGGCCGTCAAGTTGTGGGAGACCACAGAGGAATCTAGCTCAATCTCTTCTGTGATTTGCTGTGGGGCACTGGCTGTGACGCCCTGAATTCTCCTGGCTCTCATGCCATCTTTCTTTTTTTTTGTATCATGTGCATTTTGTAAGCGGCAGAGGCACTTTCAAGGCGGAATGTATTTGATCAGAGGAAACAGCTTTCGCCATCAATATTTCATAATGCACAGTGAATGCAGAAAATTCGTGCGATTATTTAAATGGATGACGCAGTAGTTCATGCAACATTAGATTCAGTACCGCTTGAGCGGATCAATTTTTTCATCACGATGTTGTTTTCTTTCTCCATTTGAGCTCCCGCTGCGTCAGCAGCACAAACATACACGTGAAAAACTCTTCGGGCCTCCAGAAGATGGTTTGATTTTTCTAAAACTGCAGTAAACAACGTATAACAACGCATACCCAACAATGTTTGACCCCACCTTGAGCAAACGAAAATTCCTTGTCCCATTGTGCTCTTTTGGCCATAGATGCCCTTGAGCCATAAAAAGTCACTATCATCATGAGTTCTGAACAAAAGCATTTTCGAGCGGGAAATCATTTCTGAGAACAATTTTTTCATATAATGTAAAATATCAGTATTCAAAAAGTATATCCGCTGATCACCCACTGGCAGTCTTGAATTTTTTTTCTATTAAAGTTTTTTTACCGACAAAAGCGCTCCCTATTAGTTTTCTACGGCAATCTTAACTCTTCGATGCGATCGATGGAAACACTTTAAAGGGACACTGAGGAGAAATTGAAGTTGGCTTGAATCGATAGAATAGCAGCTCCTGATCACAAAAACGCCACTCTTACTGAAAACAAAGCTCTTGTAATGTAGAAAATAGCAAGCACCAAAATACAGGTGCCGCCGCCACGGGCCAATCTCGCAAGTACAAGCGTGATGACTTCCTAGGACAAGAGGCGCCACCTTGGAGGAGTTTTCCTTACTTCATGGAGGCCACGAATCTCTGAGGCTGGCAAAGGAAGGTTGCGCACCATACCGCTAGCCGTAAGAAATCACGGAGTCTGCGTTTACGTCACGTATCCCGTCACTCCGTTCTGTGACGTCATAAGAGTTCTCCGTGTCGTCATAAGAGTTCTCGAGTTTGAATCAGAGCTGGGGGAAAAACTTTCTCAACTTCGAATCCAAATTTCTTTGAAATAAATGCATCTTTCGCGCCCGGACAAGCGGCAACAAAGCCATGAAATGCCGAAGTATCAGATTTTGCTAACAAAAAAAAATGATAGAGTTCTCCTCAGTGTCCCTTTAAGCTAAATATTTTGCTGCGTATAAGAAGAGTGGACTATTACCTTCAATATTTTCATAAGAGCTATTTTACAATTTTTCAATTTTACTAACTTACATGGCTATTGAATGTGTCTGTAAATTTGGGTGTGGCTTAGCGGGTTCGAATTTGATTCCACAAACTGAACTCTCTCTCCTTTTGAAAATACACCCTTCTTTATTCTTTTCAGCGGCAAAATTGCGCGGACCTAATCGCCGTTAAACAGCACATAGAACGACGCGGGTTTGCCCGTGGTCGGGCAGACAGACTCTATTGTTCTCTCGTACGGATACAACAGCAGCGAATTAACAAAACATTCATTTATGTGGATGCTGCGAAGGCAACCAAAACTGCAAAGTTGCATATCATTTAGGGATATGCCCTGCAATCCCCTGTGTAGACTTTCCCGCGATGCATCGTGCAGCAGCAGCAGCAGCCTCGCCTCGAGAAGAAGCACATTCTCTTGTTAATTACCTTAACTCAGGAGAGAGGGCGCCAGCGTCGCAGCGCTAGAGACTGCTCGCACGCGGCAGAGGGCAGAGGGTCTTCGGCTGGGATCGTCGGCGCGAGCGGACGTACGTGTCGCCCGCGGCTCCGCTCTCTGCCAGCGGGGCGAGGAAGCGGCGGGAAGACTGTCTTCCGTATCTCGTCCCGTCCGGCCTCGGAGTATATCCCTTGCCCTAGCGCGGGCGAACATTCGCTCGGAACCAGCTACGAGTCGGATGACCTCGATTCATTTGCATACCTTGTTGCTAGCTGGCGTTATTGTTGCTGTAGCAATAAATGCCTGTTTGTGTCAGCCAATGTGTCATTCCTTTGTTACGTCAGAGCAAGGCCCGCCGTGGTTGGCGTGCGCTCGGTAGCGTACGCGATCACGGGATGAGGTCTATCTGTTTAGAACTGTGTGTGTCAGCCACCGTTAAATGGGGGAGAACGTATTTATCTCCCCAATCCAACACCACACCCATTGTTGGCGACAAACACAGTGTTAGATGCGGGCCCCTGGTTCGCCAGTGCCGTCTCTCGCCATGGTCGGTGTCCCCGGGTTCCGGATCGGGAGACTGCTGTTGTGGGGTGACGAAGAGATGAGAGGGTCTTCGAGCTGGAGAAGAGACTGAAAAAGTTTATTTACATTTTTACAAAGTTCGAAAGAGTGAATCGGGAGCTGGCGATCACACGCCAGATCGCTGCTTAAATAGCGTCCCCTGACCCCAGGTCCTTAGTTGGGGAATTTAGTTCATTAAAAATGCGTGTCCAACGATATATGAGACAGATACTGCGCCATTTCCTTTCCCCAAAAAAAAACAATTATTAATTAAAATGCGTCCAATCACTGTGACGTCGATCACGTGTCCAGTCTTTAGGGTCCGCCTTCCAGGACGGCCACAACGACACACTCTTGCCACTTCTGGCAAGTTATGGTCCACGCTCTCCAGGCAGCAGTGATGAATAGCCCGAAGGGGGTCCCATGGCAGCGTCGAAGGTCAGTCACCTGCGCTTCACAGCGGTAGCGTGGGAACTGCAGTTTGCAGAAGTTTCCACGTGGAGCGTGGGAACTAAAGGTTGCCACTGCAGTTTGCAGAAGGTTCCACGTATAAGGAAAAGCACAGTCTAAGACGAAGTTGTTTTCGAAGCACGAGGATTCCGGCGACGTTGGCTTAGTCAAACACGGCCGCATTTGCCACGGCTCATTTGCAACCCCCACGCTCGCCGGCTCCCCAGCCGTCCCCTCCGGGATAAAGATGTCCCGGGTGGGTCCGGCGTTTAGAACAAACGACAGGTGCACCAAAGCCGTTCTCAGGCACCGGACGGCCGTTTCACCCCATATACAGCAGGGGGGGGGGGGGGGGGGGAAGGTCTCTTGTAGACGCCACCACCTGCACTCGTGGCGCTGCAACCACGTCGACGGCCTTTTGAAGCCTCTGTCGATTGATGCTTCTCAGTGGCTTGAATATTCTTGGCATGTTGGCGTCTCCAAACGTAGAAGCTCCTCCACGGCCAGGACAATCTCGATCGGCCAGTGGCCACAATCACTGGTCGAGGAGAGTTGACTTGAGTTGTAGCGTGGGAGGCCCTTCTTCATCTTGTCTGCAAGCACAGAGCAGAGTCCTAAACTTCGGACAACGGAGGCATTATTCGAAACCAGCCACTCAACATGGCGCCACTCCCCAGGCAGTGCACTAAATTCACCCGAGAGCCTCCAGGCTGTTATGCAATGCTACTGCATTGTCAATATAAATGTAAGCACAAAATTTTGTAGCTGGCAGCAATATTTTTGGCTACTAAGAACAGCTTCTATGTCTTCCAAATTCGCTGCCAAAGCCTAATTCGCCGAACACGGCTTGAAGAGGGGTGGCGAATTTGGAAGCAAATCTAAAATAAACTCACAAATTGGCACCTCAATTGTGCCCGAATTTAGGGTCAAGAGAGCATCCGCGTCTCATGTGATGTCGCCATAGACAGACTGCCAAGTTGTACAATACGCGGTGGCGTGTCAAAGCCTACAAATTTTTTATTAGAAACTATTCCTTATCAATCAAAGCTTTGATCGCCTTATACAACCAGAATACCGATAAATTGCTTAACGTTTGGCCCACGATAAAATTAATCCATTGGCTCTTTTCAAAGAAGCTTGACGCTCGATTCTAATAATCAACTGTTCGAGTTGAACTCGTAAAGATGCGACTGCGCATCGCAATCCTTACTCCTGCCCGTACTGGCGAGAGACTTCTCTTAAACTCAATGAGTCAGTCATGCGCCTAATCACCATCACTTGCACAGAACGCTGCTACAGCTGTTCTCCGCAGAATTCTGCAGCCTCATTTCATTAGCGTAATCTTGAATACCAAAATCGGCTAGCCAACCTAGCGCCGCTAAACAGAAGTACTCAAATGGGCACAAATTTCCGTTCTTTCTTTGCCTTCGCCTGACATAAGCAACACTGCCGTTACGTAGCGAAAAACACTTGGTATCTCGACCAAGTCTTACATGTCTGAATGTACTAAATATATAAAAGCGAACCAGTGTGACATTTTCAAACACAAAAAAAACTTGCTAGCTCTCAGCGGTTCTACCTACGCAAAGAGCTCATCGTATGTTCAGGAACTGTGTTCGCTGCACTCCTGTGAGTGCCTTTATCACTCGGTAGCATCTCAAATTAACACATGTCCTTTCTAACTGAATGGCACAATAAACTTGATCTAAGTGTTAAGAAAACAGTAACACCTGATCAAATCCAAATCTTTAACGTAAAACAAAGTAGCGTTTCCTTCCCCGTTTTTACACGCACACAAACGAAAGAGGAATAGTAATAATAAAAAGAACAGCTACTTCGAATGGCTACGCGGGGTGAAACATGGCTCACCACCCCCGCGTCGAAAGGATTAGTCTTTCAGCCGCGCCAGCCGGGGTCGCGCCCTGACTGATTGTACTGCTGTCAACTCGTGACAAAGGGAAACTGAAAAAGGACATCCCTGATTTCTACTGTCATCTCCACAGCCCCGCGATGCGCTCATGCAGTGCCGATAACTGATTCCGGGCGACTGACAGCGACCGGAGCGAGAAGCTGCTCTCTGTTCTCGCCCCAAGCAAGCCCGGCAACCCGTTCGCCCTGCGCGCTTCCTCGAATACACTGCGGAAAGTGCAGGAGGCATCCTTCTCCAGAGCGCGCGCTGAACATGCTTGCGTGCGCGGTCTCTGTTGCTCGACCCCTGCGCTCGCATCCACCGGGTGTCCCGCGATCAAGCGTCTTCTGATCTTTCGGGTAGATTTCCTTTCTTCCTTACCGCCTTACTATTAGCTCGGGGGGGTCTGTGTCTTCCCGCTGGCCGATGCCCTTTGAAAAGCCTCGCCGCTGTTCTGCTTGCTAGACTCGCTCTTCCCTTTCCATTACTGCGGTCGCCTTGAGAAGCACCTGCGCGTGCCCTCTGACCAGTAACTGTAGCCGCAAGATTACAAGGTCCAATGCGGGAAAGCTTTTCTTCTTCTTCTGCCGCATTTTCATGTGTGCTAACATTGGCACCTGTCTGCGCAGCTAAGTTTAGGGCTTGACATTTCAACCGCTTTTTCTTGGTCCTTGCCCTATACCATTTTTTACGCCTAGATACTTCTGTTTGTGTCTGCTGATTGCAACTAGCTTGATCTAGTTTTTCAGAGGCACCTCGGAGACATTCATCCAATTGCAAACTGGCCGCTTTGACTTCGCAGGTCAGTGTCAGGTCCTCACTGCTGACACACGGACCTTCCGCTGCCCCCAAGTTGGGCAGTTCGCTTCCCTGAAGGCAGTCATCCACCGCCCGCTTGTCGGCCTGAGCGCTTACCCCTGAAACGCCCTGCTCGTCTGCAATTGGGATTTCGTCCTCTGTCTCAGCGTGGCTTTTGATACTGCGTTTCGACACACTTACAGCTCCGCAATCTTCATGACGGTTGTGCGCTGTTTCACAATGCTGCTTTACGTTGTCACGTCTGTCCAACTGGAACGATCCGGCCTGACTCGCTCTCTCTGGAGTCTTGCCTCTCAAGATCTCATCTTCCAGTTTTTTTCGCTCATACGCGAGCTGTCACCTTCTGAGCTCCCGCTCCTTTTTCTCTGCCGCTAGCCTTTGTTCCTCTATGTTTCTCCGCTCATCTTCCTTTTTCTTTCGCTCTGCTTTGAGGAGTTCTCACGTATCGCTAATTATTCTTTCCTCGGCTGTTTCCAAGAGCAATTTGCAAATGTCCGTCTTTTTTGATATTAACCCCTACATCTACATCCAAATCTTCGCACAATGACAGCAAATCTTTCCTTAGCAACTTCATTAAATCCATGTTTGCCGCTCTGAGCCTTGACTTTGCTGAACAACTGTTTACGTGAGCTACACACACTCAGATTCACTGATCAGCTTCCCTCGATTCCCAGCAGTTCAATGTATTAACCCAAACATTTGAAGCCTGGCCAATCTCAAGCAAAGTTCAAGCACTCACCCACGGAAGCAACACCACGCCGCATGGTTGATCCAACCGCTGCCAACCAGTTGTTAGGTGTGGGGCTCCAACCCCTCACCAGGCCACCGGTGTTGGGGATTGCGCTTCGATCCCACCGCTGCCACCAGTTGTTAGGAGTGGGCCCCTGGTTCGCCTGGGCCGTCTCTCGCCAAGGTCGATGTCCACGGGTTCCGCATCGGGAGACTGCTGTTGTTGGGTGACGAAGAGATGAGAGGGTCGTCGAGGTGGAGAAGAGACTGAAAGAATTTATTTACATTTTTACATCATTCGAAAAAGTGAATCGGGAGCTGGCGATCACACGCCAGATCGCTGCTTAAATAGGGTCCCCTGTCCCCAGGTCCTTAGTTGGAGAATTTAGTTCATTAAAAATGCGTCCAATCACTGTGACGTCGATCACGTGTCCAGTCTTTAGGGTCCGCCTTCAGGACGGCCCCAACGACACACTCTTGCCACTTCTGGCAAATTATGGTCCGCGCTCTCCAGGCAGCAGTGATGAATAGCCCGAAGGGGGTTCCATGGCAGCGTCGAAGGTCAGTCACCTGCACTTCACAGCGGTAGCGTGGGAACTAAAGGTTGCCACTGCAGTTTGCAGAAGGTTCCACGTGGAGCGTGGGAACTAAAGGTTGCCACTGCAGTTTGCAGAAGGTTCCACGTATAAAGAAAAGCACAGTCTAAGACGAAGTTGTTTTCGAAGCACAAGGATTCCGGGGACGTTGGCTTAGTCAAACACAGCCGTATTTGCCACGGCTCATTTGCAACCCCGCCGCTCACCGGCTCCCCAGCCGTCCCCTCCGGGATAAAGATGTCCCGGGTGGGTCCGGCGTTTAGAACAAACGACAGGTTCACCAAAGCCGTTCTCAGGCAGCGGACGGCCGTTTCACCCCGTAAACAGCAAGGGGGGGGGGGGGGGGGGAGGTCTCTTGTAGACGCCACCACCTGCACTCGTGGCGCTGCAACCACGTCGACGGCCCTTTGAAGCATCTGTCGATTGATGCTTCTCAGTGGCTTGAATATTCTTGGCATGTTGGCGTCTCCAAACGTAACAACAGCAATGAACAATGCAGGTAATAAAACAGGAAATTCGACAGATATAGAACAAGCAAACTACTCAGTACAATGCGACCCTGCATCTAGAGTAAAAAAAAATTGGCAGTGGTTTAGCTCAGGTTAAGCCAGGAGTGACGCGATAGCTACAGCTGGCTGAGTGGAACTTGGTCACGAGAACAACCACGTGATCAGCCACGGCGCCGCGTTGCCAGCACCTGCTCCGCACCATGTGATAGCTTGGCGGCGCAGCCACAGGGTGGCGGCGCCGCCATACTGAAGGCTGGAAACGCTACCGTAATAAAGCTATCGCTACAAAAAAAGTACAGGATGTAGCGCACATATTTCATAACACATATGGATAGTGGAATGTGTTGAAAGTAAAAACAAAATATAATGAGTTCTTGAAATTTAAATTGTGAAAAAAAATTGCGCTTGTTTAGCTCTGGTTAAACCTGGAGTGACGCAATAGCTACAGCTGTCTGAGTGGAACTTGCTCATAAGACCAACCACGTGATCAGCCACGGCGCGCCGCGCCGCCGGCAGCTGCTCTGCACCACGTGACAGCATGGCAGCGCAGCAACAGGGTGGCGGCGCCGCAACGCTGAAGGCTCGAAATGCTACCGTAATGAAGCTATCCCAACAAAACTTTATTGAACCACTTCCTGGTGACTCACGATTGCGATATCAGCGGGAAGGTGGTTCTCCTCGCAGGGAGGAGTAAAAGAATGTTTGTGTTACAACAAATGTTGATGGGCGAGTTTCCCCTAACACTGACTCCAAATTTCAGTATGTGAAGAAATCGATGAAATTTCATAGGATGATTAATCCAAGGTGTCCTCGTAAAATTTCATATTTCCAGCGGAAAGGATGCTTTCAGCTTTTATCTCCGCCCCTCCAACTGCTTCCTAAGACGTGACGCTTAGTGTTTTATAATCGCATTGTCAAAAAACTTTCACCTGCTATCGTTTCAGAAGTGTCATCACACTGTTTTATACCGTGTAATCTTTTTGTCCTGATAATAAAGTTATCTGCACCACTCGTGTATACTACTCCGGTGATGTAGTTACCTTGAATCAATGACGTAGTAAAAAATATGTAATGCTCATACCAGTAAGCCTTTAACGCAAAGTGACGTCAAGCAACGATGCACGGATGACGCACCAGTCAGGGAAAAGGCGTCAGCAACACCTTGAGCGTTTCTGTCTGGCATCCTCAAAATAAAATTGTGCAGAAGATCAATGTAATGTAAAGCCGGGAATTCGCGGTACTTTTTTCCGTGAGGAGCTCGGACAGAAAGGCAACTAGTACGGCTACATACAACTGAGCAGACCTGTCATCGTTTAAAGCATCAAGAAGCTAGTTAATAAATTTTACTACCTCACCACTCGCTATGCACAAAAATTGTGCACGCTTTTGCGAGTTCGCACACGCGAGCGCAAGCATTTCCAAAACTCTAGCGCATCAGTTATTGTTCGTTTAGGGTAAGTCTGCGGTGTATGAGACTAGGCAAACGCGAACGCGCATTACGCAACGCAGTGGTTAATTTTAGCATTTCAGTGACTGTGCAGAGAAAAAGAAATTGACGAGTGGGATACTTGCCCTCGAAGCGTCTCGCGTTATAGATCAAGGAAAATGTCACGTTTCGCCCTTGATGACTACCGTGAATGGAAAAACAAACAACACTTTTGCGGAAAAAAATTGACGGTGGTTTAGCTTTGGCTCAACCTGGAGTGACGCGATAGCTAACTCTGGCTGAGTGGAACTTGGTCACGTGATCAGCCACGTCGCCGGCAGCTGCTCCGCACCACGTGACCAACCACGTGACAGCGTGGCGGCACCGCCACGCTGGAGGCTCGAAATGCTACCGTAATGTAGCTGTCGCTACAAAACTTCCCTCTAATATTTATTGCCGCCACCTTTGTACTGAAAAGGAATACAGACAGCGGAATTATTTAGAAAAAAAATATCACCGCCAACTACCTCAACGGTACTGGAATGCTGTCGGCTTGTCTTAGAAGACCTCGAAGTGCAATTTACTTATTTGTTGGAGCTCTTCAGACCCCGAAAAACTCCCCAAGGAATTCTTTGACGTTTTTGGAACATACGATCGGTATTTATGTTCACATTGGCTCTGCGGGCTTTTCCTATTTTTCAATCCATCACAGATTTTAGTGTCCGCAAGCCATCAGGTTTTTTACTGGTATTTGACACATAATTTGTAGCGGCTTGGGGCTTCATTGCGCACTAGGCTAGTGCAGGTAACGAAGTTGTCTCCGTCGACTATGCCCGGGAGCGCTGCACCGAGCGTTGTCGGAGCCTCCACAAGATATTCGTCCTGTACTCTCAGAATTAAAGGAGCTCTATTAACAGCTTTCGATAAAGTACGCGCTTGTCCCATATTTAACTCCTTTTTTTTCCAGAATCACCGTACCCCTGCTAAGCCGTAGCAAAGCGGGCACTCTCTGCATGACCGGTTATACTGATTAAATTAGGAACCTTCTGAAAAAAAGTCAAAGCTCGAGATGACCCGGTAAATGATCTGCTGAACTCTCAGTTCTCTGCTGGGTGCACTAACTCTTGACTCTCCCTCGAATCAAGGTCTATTTTTTAACACACATGTATCTTCACTTTGAGCCTTGCAGCATCTTCCTTCGTACATGTTGTGAACTCCAGTGGTTTCACCAACCAGTTTTTCGCAGATCGGTGCCGCATTTGGTCTAGTACAGCTGTGTACACGATGAAAGAGTCCGGGCAATACCTGCAGTCCACAGAAAATATGAGTTTGGAAGCAGTTCCATGGCATATTGTGTATTAAAGGCATATCCGAATTGAACAAAGGTAAGTGGCTTCCTGTTGCGTAATTACTTCTATTAGAACTAGCGTATAGCTTGACTTCCGCTACTTCAGGCATTCACATCATCAGTGCACTGCAATGAGATGTATTTACACTGACTTTTAGTGGTGAATCTCAAAGGTTTCCAGGTTTTTGGTGGCATTGTTTTCCTCCAGCAGAAGCTTCACTCGTTTGTGCGCGTGAGCTTTTTCCTCGCAAGGTCTTTGCTTAGAAAACAGTGTACGAAAATCATGATGCCATCATCGAAAGCCATAAGACATCTTGTTACCAAGATGGATGTATTTGTTTAGCAGAAATGCGACAGTTGCGAAAAACGTGTTCCTTAGTAGACATGTAAAATGTTAATTCTTTCGCTAAATGACATTTTTTTAGAATCTTTGCTCTTATAAACCAGCTCTTCCCAGCCGTCCAAGCGGAGATCTGTTTATTTGCGCTCACTAGAATAAGCAACAGACTTATCTTTTGTCCGATTTGGTACTCAGGATAGAGTAAAGCTCCGCTGATTGCACAAGCGCAGCAAACAGGCGTGCTACAAATTCTCTGGGCAGTACCTAGAGTGCAGTAGTAGTTTTAGCTGTTGCCAAAGATTGGTTTATGGTTTATGGGGGTCTAACGTCCCAATGCAATTAAGGCCATGATGGACGCCGCAGGGAAGGGCTCCGGAAATTTCGACTACCTGGGGTTCTGTAACGTGCACTGAGATCGCACAGCGCACGGGCCTCTAGAATTTCGCCTCCATTGAAATTAGGCCGCAGCGGCCGGGACCCAACCCGCGTCTTTCAGATAAGCAGACGAGCGCCATAACCACTGAACCACCCTGGCGGCTGTCTTTGTGAAATAAATTGCTTCATTACTTACGCAATTTAGGCGAAGCAAACAGCTTCTAGTGAAAGCACAGTAGACGGTACACTCTATTCATTAGAGTACCAGTTCTTAGGCGTAAAAGAGTATCATCTCTGTTTCACTCACCGAGGTGCTGTAGGAAAAGTGTGCATATCCTAATGAAGCATCCAAGTTCCTGTTGTCCGTGTAAACGCTTATGTCTAGCATGTCGCTAATTATTTCTTTAGTTGCTTGCTTTGTCTAGTGATCCATGATTGTCTATTGATCCATGACTGGATAGCTGGTGTAGCTGTAGTCTGGGATTGCTTGCACAACATCAGCTCAAAGCACTGTTTCCCTGTTGGGAATTAGAAATTTTGGCATGGCGGTTCGGAGGGGAGGAATTTTGCAAAAATGTTTCCAATATTAAATGTGCTGTCACAGGGTAGGGCTTTTGCCTAAGCATAAAGTGTCTATGTGGTGGATCTTCACAATTATCCCTTGGTTATCATAGATGATGGTGCAGAGAGAGACTGCAAGCTTATAATGAATTCAAGATGGCACGTGGTAAGGAATGCGTGGCATCGTTCTTGAGGTCCCCGTTATGTATACACAAGGCACACATTCCGCCCTAATACGCTTAGTAGTAGTCTTGCCTTTTCAAAGCGCATGACGAAGTGTAGCAGCAAAGCGCCCACAGTTGCTACGGTGTCGAAGCGGTGCTGCTCATAGGTCCCAGGAAAGCGTTGTTCTTCTCATAATTCCCACATTCGTCGAGAGGGGACAACATGCTTTCGGTGTTGGAATGCTTGAATGCTTGCTTATTCTGAATGTTTGACCCCATAATCCTTATTGCGGTGAAGTCTTACTCTTGAAGTATTAAGCTCCTCTAATAAGCGAGGCAGACCGAGAAGTCTTTCAAGATGGCGAAGCAGCACAATGCGCTATGTTCGTGACATCTTCGAATGCAAAATATTTGAACTAATGGGTGAATCATTGTTCACAGTTACCGACCTATAATTACTTATTCTCCCGCGGTATGAAAACAGCTTAATGCACTACCACCCGTTGGTTCTACGCTCGCGAATATTTCCTTGGTGCCGCCGGCTACAGCGAATGCTCCTTCTCAGAGAGCATACATCATTGACACACGCGAAGCTCGTAAAAAGGGCGTGGTGCTCCTGGTATTTGCTCTGCGCGCCGCATCGTATCGCGCCGTGCCTGTGTGCCGGCGTTGCCCACGCTCGCGGAGTAGTCGTTAGTGGAGCGTTTGCACGGACTTCACAATGAGTTCCTCAATACACACCCTCGTGCTGATGAAGTGGTGACGCTAGCAGCTTATACGTGACAGGGTATCGCGCTGAAAAAAACGACGTTGGGGATGTATATTGGGGAGTATTTCGCAGCGTCAGCTCTTCGTCTCGCCCCATAGCCGAAAGCGAAGCTCCCGGCTCAGAGGCACAGCTTCTTGGATCGTAATGCCATGAAAAAGGCTTGTACTGCTCCCGCGCTGTTAGTTGCTGAGCGGGCATACTGTCAGCGGTAATCCATATAAGTACATGTGTGTCGAGGGAGGCATAGCCAGGAAAATGTCGAAAGTGAAACCCTAAGGAGCAGGCTGCAGCTGATAAACACTTCCCGCTGAGTTCCATGCAAATGGCTTGCACTGATCCGCGCTGCTAGTTGATGAGCAGATGCACTGCCTGCGGTAATCCATATACGTACTACACGTGTCGAAGTGGCACAGCCAGGAAAATGTCGCAAGTGAAACCCTAAGGAGCAGGCTGCAGCTGCTAAACTCTTCCCGCTGAGTTCCATGCAAATGACTTGCACTGAGTCCCGCGATGCTAGTTGCTGAGCAGGCGCACTGTCAGCGGTAATCCATATAAGTAAACGTGTGTCGAGGGAGGCACAGCCACGAAAATGTCGCAAGTGAGACCCTATGGAGCAGGCTGCAGCTGCTAAACTCTTTCCGCTGAGTTCCATGCAAATGACTTGCACTGAGTCCGCGATGCTAGTTGCTGAGCAAACGCACTGTCAGCGGTAATCCATATAAGTAAACGTGTGTCGAGGGCGGCACAGCCACGAAGATGTCGCAAGCGAAACCCTATGAAGCGGGCTGCAGCCGCTAAACTCTTCCTGCTGAGTTCCTAAATTTAAATAATATATCGTAAACATTGCGGTACTAATTTCGCTGCTTCACAAGAATTCAAGGAATTCGTCGCTGTTTGGGGACTGTGTCTCTCTAGACTACGTGTGGCAATGCGCTAAGTGTAGTTTCCCGCTAGTTTTTTCACTGGCACAAAATTATTTTACCATCATCGTTGGAACGCTTTCCAACAACGGAGCGCGTAGCCGAAAATGCACATATGAATTTTCTCCATGAGTTTCCTCCGTGTAGTAAATGGCGATGTTTCCTGGTACTCGGCATAAAACAGATGTATTATAAGTTGTGTTCACTTGCCGAGGTCCAATAAAGGAGGGCATTAATAATGTTTAGGACGGCAAAGCTTTCCTCTAATCTCTCGCCATCATCGTCTACTTTTGTTCTTCTATGCCGAGTTCTTTGTTCGGTAGCTAGAAATTTATTACACCATTATAGCCCTGAAGTAACAAAGTTTCCTTCATTACCAGTGGTGTTTCGCAGGGCTTTAAAGGTTACCTATATTAATGCACGCGCTTCTTTTTCTGGCATTATTATTCACATGCACTTTCCTTTTGCCTGCTTGGGACGTTAACTGAAACTTTATACTCAGTTATCTTCCTCATTTTGTGTTCCTGTCTTGTGCCTAAGGAAGCAGGTTGCGCCATAATATCATCAGCGCATTTCATTAATTACGGCACAGTTGTTCACATCAGGGCAGAGCAAAAGTTTTCACAATGGGCGCCAGATCAGCAAAGAAACAGCGCCAGAAGGACTTCTACGCGTGCAGGTAATAATGACTGATACGGGCCAAAAAAGAAGCGAATGGAGCCTGCTCTGGCATTTACCTGTAGTTGCTTTTTGCAATGCAATGTTGCAGGCATGGCGTTAACTGCACGTGACACTATGCCGCTAATGCCCGGGCTATCTTTATCGATGCTGGCGCGCCGGGCTGCATCGCCCCCACGGCCTTCGTATCAGCAGCCGGGGAAAAGCTGAGCTAAGATGCCACTCATAGTTATTAGAATAAGAGAAATGGTAACTATATTTGAGCTCACGATCCTGCGGTAAGCTTTAGCGGTCATTATTTCTTAAAACAGCGCGTGAAAAAGCCAAGGATGCAGGGAAGAGACCTACAAACTAACACTAGCTTACAATTGAGGGTTTATTGCTAAGAGGACTTATTTTGTAAACAGGCTGCGCAACAAAGAGGGCGACATTTAAAAGAACGAAAAGCAGCAATCAATTAAAATTACTGCCACGAAAGTTTCTGCGAGACAGCCAGTGCTCTTGTCCTTCGCTCAACCAAGCCTGACCGAAACCGCGATGTGATCCACGACACTGTTTATTTTTTGTCGTGCGAAAAAAGGTCAGTGCCTGCACTGAAATGATTGGACTCGACGTTTTCACCTGAGTTCCGCCGCGGCTCCAGCTGGAGGGTGAGGAGACAACGAGTCATCGCTGTCTACACGCACTGGCTAAAATTCCATGCGAATGTTCTGTAACCAGCTGGAGGCGCTTAGAAAGGGAGTAACTGTTACGGCCTTCGCGAAACTGCCCATGTCCTCTTTTGCGAAATCTTTTGCGAAAGCACCGTAGGCGGCTCAAATTTCAGGGTTGGGCCATTCAAATTTTTGTGGTAGCCCAAACTCATTCCACGGGTGTGTCAAGTTCGTTCCAAACGTTGGTCAGCTCAATATTCATATTTTCGGGGGTGGGCTATCCAAAGCTCTGGGGTCGGCCAAGCCCATTTTGGAGGTGTCCCAGATAGATTTAAAGCGTTGGTCTACTCAGTTGTCCAATGTTCGGGGGTGGGACACTTGAATGTTTTCTGGGTGGACCAAGACCATTTTGCGGGTGTCCCTGGTAGGTTACAAGCATTGGTTAACTCAATTTTCAAATTTTTTTCGGTTGGCCACCACAATTTGGGGATGGACGAAGCTAACTTTCATTCATTTTTTACGACACCTGGCATACAAACAAGCATAACGTAATAAGCAGAGATTTCGGGGGAACACTTCGCTGCAGTTTCTAATTCATCTCACTATACGCAGTCATTCCTGATATACGAAAGTATTGCCGAAAAACAAAGACTTCCAACAAGTGGAGGTGCAAACCAACAATATTGTCACAGGCCAGACGGAGAACAGTCGTAGACGTAGAGGGGGACCGCAGAACGGCCGAGGTTTTTAATCGCCCAGAACAGAGCCAGCTCGAGCGCGCCTCACGCGAACGCGACCACTTCGTCCTCGTCACGGCTTAGCGCGCAGGTAGCTCGAGCCAGGTCCGTGGCATTAGTCCCCCGAAAAAGAAGAGCATCGTCCCGATGCGAGGGTATGTACAAAGCAGAA
>JARKHS020033944.1:0-29795 GCA_030143305.2 Amblyomma americanum
TGGCACTCTCCCTCACAGGCGTAGAGCAGACACGAAGGCTAGCCGACAGGGGAGAGCAGGAAAGGAGAACAGGAGAGGGTGTTGGACGGTCGGATCGGCCGTACTCGGCAGGCATTGTAAACATAAAGGAGGCGCTGACTAGGCAATCTAGGCGGGGATCGTGTCTGCAAAATGGCAAAATGTGTGGGCAGTAGTTGTAGGCAATTCATAAGAGGCAGCGTCGAACAAGTGGTCGTAATCGAAAGAGGATGCTGTCCGAAAAACAAAATTACGAAATCGGATGAATAGTTCATTATATAGAGCCAAAAGTGTCCAAAAAGTGAGCTGGGCCAGAGCAAAAGTGACGCCAAATTTGAAAACGCCAGAAGTAGGTGGAGCTACAGCTTGGCGCAATATCTGAAAACCCGAAATGGGCAATCACGTGACCAGTGATAAGTGAACGATACGTAACCAGGAAGTTGAAAAAGAAGAATGATACATTAGAGAAAATTAGGTAATTAATGAGAACCAAAAGGCAATGGACGAGTAAATGGACTGGACGGGTATATAGTGAGTGAGCGGGAACGAAGCGTAGCGGAAAATATGAAAACTCGAAATGGTTGCCGGGATGAAACGACGGTATAATCAGAGCTAATCGATAACAAATCAATCAAGTGAACGAAAAAACAACCCGGTAAGGCATGTTGCCCGGCTAGTTGGTTCAGCATTTTGAAACTTGTAAAAAACACCTTGGCGCATATAAATTCACACGGTGAAAAAAGAAAATGAACCGAAGCGTGACCTTGTGGTAGAGCGTCCGCCTCGCATTCGGGAGGTGCTGGGTTCAATCCCCAGTGCTGCCGGGTACCCGCCAGTTATCTAATGGGTACAAGATTTCCCCCGGCCTGGTGCTCGGCTCTTCCATTGTGAGATGCTTGGGAAAAGGGTCTTAAACCAAACCGACGCCTTGACTTGATCAGAGAAGTTCCGCCCTCATGCGACCTTAAATCCGCCTCGTTCGGTAGAAGCCCAACTAATAGACCTTATGGCGCCTGTCCGTTGTCGCCTTGACTGTTGTGTCCGTGTTAATTTATTTGCGCCAAGGCGTTTTTTAAACAACCAAGGCGCCAAATTTCAAAGGCGACCAGTGTCGAGAAGGCGTCAACGCTTTCGCATTCTTCCAAACACGGGTAGCCGCAGTGATCTCTAATTTTTTGTTGCGATAAAATATCCCATACAGCATGAAAAGAGGCGTCTGGATTTCAAAGATGTTTCCTAGGAAGACTAGATGTGGGAAAAGATTGGCCAAGGACCGGGAGTCAGCGGTCCGTACACCTGCTTTTCACGCTTCCAATTTGCCAATGCCCGAGCGAAATCGCGATTTTCCCAGTGTCAGTGCAGCGTTCTTTGAGCGTATTCTTCCTCAACCATTTTGTTCGTGTCGCTGCTAGCTCTTGTCCCATGCATGCGGAATTCATGCCCGCATGCACGACGCGTTATGGCACCGCGAAAGCCGTTTGAGGTGTCGCGATATAGGATTTTCACCAGAACAACGGTGAGCATGATGCATTTTTACCTATGCATGGTGTATGGCGATAGACAATTCCCGCAGTTATACCTCCTGGCAACAGGGGCTATAGAAATCCATATTAAAAAAAAACATTAATGGGTACGATTGGCAGTGGCGATCAGTGGTGTAGGCCGTTCAAAATAAACAGCTGCTGCAACTTAGGGGTCGAAAGAGCACGTATAATGAAAGCAAGCAGTATATCCATTCCCTTTCGGTCTACTCGATGGCGGAGGCCTAAATTTCTTCAAAAATTTTCAGCAGGGTCCCTATGTCAAAAATTTAATCTGAAAGACGCTGTTATGAAAATTAATAATCAGATCACAACTGGAATTAAGACTGTAGCCGGTTCAACTCACGTCCCCACATTGAAGTGGAAACAATTCCAGGCCATGCTGGAAATCATGAAGCCAGTATCGGGGGAGCCAATGTGAGTCAAGCAGTTTGTAAAAATGTACACGAGGGTGCGGGCAGCTTTGCGCATTATGTGTTATACAAGCTAGAAAGTAGGAAGAAACAAAAAGCTCAACAGTCAATGTATGATCGCACCGTTGAGTATCGATTTTACACGAATTAACGAGAGTTTTTTTCTAAGCTTATCGGATAACAAACGCATCTCGCGTCACATCCGGAACTAAGGTACGAATATAACGTGATTTTTTTTTCTGCCTACTCCTCAGGAAAGCTAAAGCAAGCTTCACCACTACGCTTGCAACTTGCTAGAAAAAGGCAACTTTGTGACGGCACTGGGGCCGGCCGCGCGGCGCACACGGGCAAAGGAGATTGTGGCTGTGAACGCATAAAGAATGTGACGCGGGCAACTGAGGAAGAGGCGGCACTGAAATAGTTGAGTACAGTAGGCAACGGAAAAAACCGACGGACACAGGAGTGACAGGACTGGGCACCATGAAACATGCACCATCATTGTGTAAGGATGCATGTGACGGCGGCCGCTGCTTTGTGGGCGAGTGCGGCGTTAACACCTCGGGGGCTTTCCTACGCATAACGATGCCGTGCGCATTTCTGAAGTGCCTCTCAACTAAAATATCGGTGTATTCGATTCTTAGTTCTTTAGGCATTAATGTTCGAAGGCAAAGGAAACGGTTCAAAACCCCCCTGGTCTTTTCCGACCCTCGACTGTAAGGTCACAATTCTCCATGTGAGCGCAAAGCGCGGCTCTCCTTTGGCAGCAACGCGTTCGCTTGTACTGGAATACTTGGAAACAGAGAATGCCTGCCATCTTCAAATTTTCACAGATGGTTCTGTGGACAAGGTCAAACAAGCTAGCGCAGCGGCTTTTTACATACCTTCTTTGGACTGTAAGTGGTCCGTACGCTGTACTGCTGTCGTAACCTCCACAACGGCTGAAAGTGTTGCTATTGAGGCGGCTTTACGGAAGTTAGGGTCTTGTCCGGCTCAACCTGTTGTCATCCTAACTGATTCAAAATCTGCCCTTCAGAGGTTAGAGTGCGGATTCCCTACTGACGCCTTGTCTCTAAGCTCTCTGCGCTTAGGTGCAGAATCTGCACAGCAGAGGCTTTACTCTGCTCTTCCAGTGGGTGCCCTCTCACATAGGAGTCAACGGCAATGAGGTGGCAGACAGTCTCGCCCATAAAGCTCTCTCAAGGAATTCCATCAAAAAGTACCTCAAGATGGAAAAAGTCTCTGCAGGAAAACGGTGCTCGATCACTTCAGTACCCTGTGGAGTGCGTCCCACAAGCCATGTGTGACCAAGGGACTGAGAAGATCTCAGGCGGCCCTTCTACATCGAATTCGCACGGCCTCTGCTCGCACTCCTGCATGGATGCATAAGACCGGCATAGCATCGTCTCTGCTCTGCTCTTTATGTGGCGTGTTCGGGGATATCGAACATTATATTATGTACTGCCCAGAGTACAACGCGGAAAGGCATGTGATGTTCGCTTCCTTCAAGAAGACAGGAACCCGTCACAGCACAGTGCAGGACATTGTCTACCCGAGTGGAAACCAGACATGCAGAAGGGAGGCTGCACGCATTCTTTTAACATTTGTGCAGAACACGGATCTTGTTTTTAATTGGTGACAGCAGGAACGGACTAGGGCCTACTGTGATTGAATGTGTGCGTAGATGGTGTCTTCCGGAGTGGACTACTTTATACTGTGAGTGAATGTGTGTATGGAGTGTGGCACTACAATGGCCTATGTTCTACTGTGACTGAATATGTGCATAGATGGTGACTTCTAGAGTGGACTGTGATGTGAACTGTGTGGATTGATTGTATGCATAGATGGTGACTGCGGGAGAGAATGTGTGCTATTATAAGAGACTGTGCGCTTAGCGGGGTAGATGCGGCATTGTGAATATCGAAGGGACGCTGCGGTGGAGCAATTGCCGGCAGATAAAGCAAGGCTAACCCCACCTGTAGCTTTCAACGCCTCAACCTCTTCCGTTTTCACTTAGCTATGAGCTTACAGTTGTCTTCAACAGGCTAACATTGTGCTACATTAGTACTTAATTTTCGCGCGCGCCAAGCGTGTCATCTCCATTTTTACCGCGGTCTGGCCTACAGTTATATTAAAGGGTGGGATTGCTTTATAGTATTATTTTTTAATTTCATTAGGTCTCCCCCCTCGCGTTACGACCATGTGAATACGGCATGTTTGTACAAATTCATGCACATTAAAACAGTACTTTTTGTGCACTAATCATGTGCAAATATACTTTTGAAGGATCTCGTCGAGCATTGTGTGCACTCTTTCTCAAGAGTAAGTTGTCTAACAATGTGCCTCTTTCTCTTTTATATAGGATACTGTGATCCCCTGCATGAACGAACTCAGGTAATACAAAAAATTTGTTGCTTTATTTGTGAGAGTGATATTCGCTGGCTGGTACCGGATCCCAAAACCAAGCTGATCTGGCAACTGGAGCTCATCTGGCAGTGCCAGGAACTTTCTCTTAATCCTTAGATTTTTGGGATCCAAGCGTACCCTGCTCGTTCCGGAGCCAGCGGCAAGCGCGTCGGAGTCACGTGACATCGCGCGCACGCCACTGGCACAGGGAGAGCGAAGGCACCCCTGCTTCCCCTCCCCTCTCGGACCCGACAGCTCGCTCGCCACTTAGGGAAGGGTGCATTTCTATGGTCGTGAGTAATCAATTGCTCCTAGTTAGGCTATGCTTGAGGGGTTAAATGAGGAGCTCGCGGCGGGAAACGGCCTCTTGCCTCTGGCCTATGTGCCCGCACGGGCCCCTCCCGTTCCGCCGAACCACGGACCCGACGCCGGTCGACAGCGACGATTTGGTGAGCTTCCCGAACATCTATTGTAGCGGGAGCTACCCTGTGCTACCAGTCGAGCATTTCACGGTACATGGGAGAGGCAAGTTGTGCTCATGCGCCGTTACCATGGCAACCGGAGAGGAGCAAAGTGCGGCGTGCGCTTCGCCATCGCCGCGTCTGCGCGCCCTCTCCACCATCAAAGCCGAGCGTGCCGTCACGCGGATCAGCAGTTTGGCGTACGCGCCGATACCATGGTAACCAGATAGACCACTCAGCTGCGCCGCGTTCTTCGTCCCTTCCTCACCGCACGCCGGTCTATCACCCGAACCCCGCGTCGCATGCGCAGGATTGCGTATAAAAGGCGGTGATGTAGTGGGCGTCTGTATCACAACGTTTGACATGCATGCAGAGATGAGAGTCCAGCCGCTGCTAAACGGCGGTATTGACAACAGAAGATTAACTCTTACGATCCTGAGGTTGTCGCCTGGCAACTGGTTTGAACTAAATAAGAATGCTGGAGTCTGTGTGCATGCGAAACAAGGTATCACCGCTGTCAGATATCTCCCTTCAACCGCGGTGAATAATGGTGAAACCTGCTGTGTACGGCTTCTGGAAAGCGTCATTATCATCCAAGGAGTCTACGTCGCACCGGGAACATCTGTAAAGCAGACGATTGATGTGGTTGCCAAGTGTATACCAGCCTACGGCACGGTTTCACAGTTGTGTGTGACTTTGTGCAATTTCAACAGGAACCAGGACTCTCTTAGTCAGTGTATGAAAGAAAAGTTTGATTTATCTCTGGACCCTCAGATCCAGACTACACAATGGAAAATCACAATAGAGCTTGTATACTAAAGAGGCTCTACCAAACCGAAATACTGTATCGACAAAATTGAGACCTCTGCATGGTACTTCACAGATCGTCGGGCACTCTTCGTATCTGTCAAGCAAATTGAATACTCAATGTCTGTCATTTCTAAACATATAGTGACCACAACAAGCTCAGCCGGGGAAACGTACCTCTCGCTAAGTATATCCTGGCATAGCCGAGCTAAGCCACTCCCAATTTATTTTATCAGATAGAACACTCCTGCGCAGTGTGCTTTACCTTCCGTTAGGACATGTCGTGGCTGCGACTCTGCGCCACGGGTTGGGGAAACGTGTTGTGTACGGGTGGCGCCTGCGTGTAGTTGGCACGGAAACTCACCTTCCCGGCCGGCCAGACGCAGAGTGGCCTTGATAGATTTGAGCAGCCCAGACACATGGCAAGCTACAGCAATTGAAAGGTAAACGTCTGAGGATGTGAAATGTATGAGTGCAATCACTAAAATATTATGCATTCAGTAGTACCAGCATTACATTTAAACCCTAACTTTTGCAGCGAACTGGAAAGAAGGGGGAGGAGGACTGCGACTGTGATGTTGAAAGGTAGATGTAAAGCCCCGACATGAGCTTCGTTATTTCTTTTCTAACAGACGCTTACATGTCGTAGTGCTCCTTCACGTAATGTATTTCGCTTCTATGAGGTATTTATTTTCTTCAAAGGGCAGACAGGAAAAAAAAGCACGGCGCTCGCGAAGACCACAACCAAGGTAAAACAGAAGTCAGTATGTAATGAATGAGCACTATAAAGATGTTTAAACTTCCAGCTCATCAGAAAAGCGCTCCTAAATGCTGCGGTCGCTGCTGCCTGTCTTCAACACCAACAAGCTGTGCGGAATGCCAGGCAGCCGAGCCACCAACAGGACCAGGGCCCACATGACGGTCGGTGTCTACCACACGTGTATGGCATTTCCAGCGCAGCTTCGAATGCTTCCCCCTAAATAGCGATGCGATGCCATATATGATATTCAATTCTGAGTCTACCAAAGGCTTCAGAAAGTCGTCTATACTGATGACAGCCTAATAAACTAACGTCCCACATTCTTATGCTGTTTCTTTCTTCGTATGCTTAACCCTGTAATACACAGCAATGCAAATACATAACTGTCGTGAAAAAATATAGCTTTGCTTTGAGAGCTACATGATGAGGATTTTTTTTTAATTTAATGCACTATAACGGCACACACACTTGGGTGCATGCAACAATCAAAACGCTAAATTTAAAACCATTTCATCATAGGCCCGTGTAGCGGCAAGCCTACTGAAATTTTATGCACCCTGCCAGGCATAATTTTAGACGCTTTGCTTTGCCAGGTCTCTTTGAATATTATAAATGGTTATTGGAAAGGTAAAGATGCATTAACTGTCCTACTATCGGTGGGCACTTGAACCGTGCCAATGTAGAAACAGTTCAAATGATTGAAAGAAGGGAGAAAAAGGCACCGTAGTGGAGGGCTCCAGATAAATTCTTGAACGTACATTGGCATCTCACTATACATACATAGACCTGTACCAATTCATTGCCACTGAGCCTCCGTTTTGAGCTGTTCTATAATACAGTTTGTGTAATCCTGAGAGGATCTTCGTTTTTTTAAATCAGGAAGGAAAACTCTTCACATATGTATAGTCTGCATGTAGGACATTCGAGCTTGAATTTCCACAATTCCACAGCTCTCAGATTAGTGCAAATGTAGATGTGCCATGTACACATTACACACATCACTCTTATTCTTTAGAGGACACAAATGTGACGACCCCCCATAATGCGCAGGTCCACACGGGACGGAGAGGCAAAGAGACACCGTATGGCTCAGTTTAAACAAACAGATATATTCAATAATTATACATGATTATGATTATACATCAGAGGCTGGGGTGTCCGAGCTTACGTGCCGACGACTTCATGGGGACGATGGAGGGGCTCCGGAGTTGAGCTCGAACGGTTGCTGGCAGAAGCTGCACGCCGTCGGGCTTCGGCGCTGAAGGCCCCCTTGGCGAACGATGTCGTCCTGAGCGTTCTTCCTTCCGTACTGCTTGTCGATTTTTATATCCTTCTTATTCACCACATTCCCTAGGTTGAGGACGCCCACGCCGGAGTGGGAGGGGCCTAGGGCTTTCACTTGGGCGCACAAACACACCACCGCACTTATGGTCTCGCCCCCGTCACGTGTTGAGTCCGAGGGAAAGAAGGTTGTCGTCGAGGTAGCGTCGGCTGTGGTAGACGGTCTCTGGCCCGCTGACGGTTCCCGCGGGTCACCGACCTCCGTTCTCCATCAAATGACACTCGCCACTCAAGGCCGGAACGCGAGGTCACTAAAAGGCCGGGAAAGTGGTCCCTTGTCCTAGGATGTGCTCGGCAGTGTTGGTGATGATGCCCGCCGTCTTGTCACGGGGCCAGGCCCGCCGAAACGAGGCCCTCTGTCCCCGGCACGGTCACGGCAATTGGGGAAGATAACACCCGTCTCCCCGCGGCGGCGGCGGCGGCGTTCGACACGTGCCGACACTATGGAAAGGGGGCCCGGTTGTGCCCCCTTCGTTTTGGTCGTTCACTCTCAACGAGTATGGCTCGGTAATTGGACGCAGCTGTCACCTGGGTCTTCTCCGTGCGGTCCATGGCGGCAGGCCCGAAAGCAATCCCACTCAAGTTGCTTGCAGCCATATACAGTAGAAACATGTGTGCTGGCTGCTTCCAAAACGAGACCGGCTGTCGCCGATCTCCTCTCTTCCACCTGAATTGCTTTCCCTTGAGTGCTTTTGCCGCCACTGGGGGCTCCGTCTACGCCGCGCCGTCGAACGCGGACCCTCGTAGCACACACAAGGAACGTCACACTCGCTCACCCTCCAGAAGAATGTTCTCCGAACATTAGAGTCCATGCAGCTCCCCTGCTCTTTCTGAATCGCCTCGCACAGTGCGCCCGACAAAACACTTCGCTGCACTCAACACCACTGCACAACACCATATGCCTCAGCTGTCATAACTGGCGTCTCCAGGGGCAGCACTGATCTTCATTTACAGATAAACATGAAACTCAGCACCCAAGCCTCTCCTTTCTAGTCCAAACTGGACGAAATAAATTTACCACAGTTACAAAGGAGCTCCCACTTCTAGCACGATCACGGCACAGACAAAAATATAGATAACGAAAGGAAGTAGGGCAGGTTCTGCATGCGCTCCGCATGCTCTCCTGTGAAGGTGTTACTTAATGACAGAAAGGTTTAACTACCAACTCCGATATCTTAACACATAAGCACATAGCAATGTTATGAGCTGCGGCATTACACAATTCTAACCAGTTCAAAACTCCGCTCTGTTTACGCCATTAGTCTGACTTAGCTTTCCGATTTCGCAGCGGATATCGGCCTTCATGAGTCATACCATGTTAAGTCTGTGACCCTTTGTCTGCTTTGAGACTCGCGAGCGCTCGTGGCAGGAGCCCCTCCTGGCGTTTTCTGCGCGGCAACCTCGCGCGCTTCTTCTTCTTCTAGCAATGCATGAAGTAAATCCGGTGGAATTCCGGCCGTCACCTCTGGCGCCTGCCGAACAAATGCAGGAGAGGGCGTTTCTTGCGAACTATCTGCGCGCTCCACTTCACTTCTGTCCCCATCAAAATCCGCGCTTTCCTTTTCCTCATTTCGTGAATACTGAACCGGTACCGGCTTGAGGCGATTTGCGTGTATCCTTATCAAGCGCCGGTTCACGTCTCGGACTCTGAAGTTTACCGGAGAAAGCTTCTCGACAACCTCGCACGGTCCTCTCCACTTCGTCTGGAACTTAGGAGCTTGCCCAATCTGCCTTTGGCCGTTTTCAATGCACACGCTGTCCCCCACATCAAACGGCGCGTCTCTAGCACTGCGATCGTGCACCTCCTTCCTGCGCTTCGCCGCTTTCTTTAAGGCCTCCTTTGCTATGTCCCTCGCCACTTGCAAGCGCGATTCTAGCTCAACCTTATAGTCGTCCAGTGAAGCGTATGGGACACGACGGGGGCCCTCTGGCACTTCACTAGGCTGGTCCGGGTCTCGGCCGTAGGGAAGAAAGAATGGCGATTCGCCCGTGCTCTCGTGTGCTGCGGAATTGTAGGCAAACATTGCATACGGGAGCCACAAGTCCCAGTCCCGCTGGTCGCACGAAACAAAATGCGGCAGGAACCCGGCCACGGCTTGGTTCAGTCGCTCCACCGCGCCGTTGCAAGCCGGATGGTACGGTGTTGTCTGCTTCTTAGAGATCTTAAGCATCTCGCAAACTCTCCTCATTAACTGCGACACGAAGTTCGTTCCCCGATCTGTCAAGAGTTGCCTCGGGGGTCCATGTCGGAGCACGATCTGTTCGACAAATGCTCTTGCAACCGTGTCTGCCTTCTGATCTGGGAGTGCTACCGCTTCCGCGTATTTTGAAAGGTGATCGACAAATACTAAAATGTACCTGTTTCCGGAAGTGGTCGTGGGCAATGGGCCCATTATGTCCATACCTGTCCGCTCGAAGGGAGCCGAAACCTCAGGGAACGGCTGAATTGGAGCTGGTCTTCGTCCCTTGGGTGTTTTTCTTTCGAGACAGGAATGACACTTCGCACAGTAGTCTCTAACATCCTGTCGCATGCCACTCCAAAAGTACAAACGCTCCACACGCCTGCGTGTCTTCGCTACGCCAAAATGACCGGCGCATGGCGCATCGTGAAACGCGCGAAGAACCCTTTCTGTCCACGACCGAGGTATGACGACTCTCTCCCAAGCGGTTTTCTCTGGTCTCCCTTTCCTGGTTGGCATCGTGCGCCGACACAGGGTGCCGTCTTTGCCAATGAAATAACCTAGCTGTTCGGGGTGAGACGGTGCGCCCTCTAAGCTTTCGATTATTCGCTTCAGGTCAGGATCTTTGCACTGCTCTGTGCGTAATTCGGCGGGGTCGACTACGGGGACAAACTCATCTATAGCTGCCACGGCAGCTGTGCGGCTGAGTGCATCAGCATTCAGATGTGTCTTTCCTGACTTGTGCTCCACTTCAAAGCAGTATTCCTGCAGGTGTAGATTCCATCTAGCGAGTCGCGAGCTAGGGTCCCTGACACTCATCACCCATTTCAGAGGATGACACTCTGTGACTAGCTTGAATTTGCGGCCGTAAAGGTAGCATCTGAAGTGCTTTACTGCCCAGACAACGGCGAGGCACTCCCTTTCCGTAGCTCCGTACTTTTGCTCTGTGGGGCTCAGCTGTCGGCTAGCAAAAGCAACGGGATGTTCTTTGCCCTCGATAACCTGAGATAGCACGGCACCAACTGCGAACTTTGACGCATCTGTGGCCATAAAGAAGGGCAAATTAAAATCCGGGTGGCGCAACAGCGGTGCACTCATTAGCTTCTTTTTCAGGGCCCCAAAAGCATCCTCCGCGTTTTCGTCCCAGCGAAAGGCGACATTTTTGGCTGTTAAGGCGGTGAGCGGCTTAGCGAGCTTGGCGAACTCCTCTATGTGCCTTCGGTAGTAACCGATCAGGCCGAGAAACTGCCGGACCTGGCGGACGCTAGTCGGGGATGGAAAATCCGAGACACACCTTAGTTTCTCAGGGTCCGGTCGCACGTCGTCAGCTGAAACAACGTGCCCGAGGTATTTCACCTCGTTTTTTGAGGAATTGGCACTTAGAGGGCTTCAGCTTGAGACCCGCTCTTCTTAGTCGCACCAAAACCTGCTCAATATCGCGCAAATGGTTCTCAAAACTGTCACTGTATATGATTATGTCATCCATATACACGAAGCACAGCCTCCCCAGAAGACCTGCCAGGATAACATCAGCGGTTCTCTGCCAGACAGCAGGGCTGTTGGCCAGACCCATCGGCATTCTTTTCCATTCATAGTGCCCTGAGGGCGTGTTGAATGCCGTTTTCTTGGCATCTGCCGGATCCATTGCTATCTGCCAGAATCCCGCCGCCATGTCCACTACCGTGAAGTACCTGGCAGAGCCCAGCTGAGAAAGCCTCTCCTGTATATTGGGGATGGGGTATGGATCGATGCGAGTTACGGCATATAGTTTGCGGTAGTCCACTACCAATCGATACGAGCCATCTGGCTTTTCCACCAATAGTGCTGGTGCTCCCCAGGGTGACTTTGAGTGTTCGACAATGCCGCGATCAATCAGGTCCTGCACCTGCCGCTCCATCTCCTCACGTTGGGAGTAAGGAATCCTGTACGCACGCTGGTAAATGGGCGATGAAGTGCCGGTTTCTATCCTGTGCTTTATAACGCCACAGCAGCCCAAATCCAGGTTGGACGCGGCGAATACCTCCGATTAGTCGGTCAGCAAACCAACCAGAGCCTCCCTCTCCCTGGATTTTACGTGAGAAAGATCGAACGACGCCTTTGGAGCAGCCGAAGGACTAGCATGCTGCTTACGTTTCGCCTACGACGCGCGGTATAGCCTGCGCGGATGCAACGGACGCCGGGGCTTCGTTCAAAGTTGCGGTCATTTTGGCCCGTTCAGCGCTGCCGCAACGCCTCCCGCCAAGCGCGTCCAGGCAGGTTTCAATGCCACGTGTCTTCGTGTGTGCGTGTGTGTGTGTGCATGTTGGTGTCCAAGCTTGTCAAAGCGCGGCAGCCGGGGAGAGGAGCTCCCCAACTGCGAGACGAGGAGGTCTGACCGGCGCCGGCCCGGCGGACGCGTCACGTCACGTCTCAACATGTCCGTGCGTCGCCGTCTCGTGCACCTCATCCCGAGCCGTTCCTTCTTGCCCTCGACTCCGATGGTATAAAGGCAGCTGCCCCGGACGCCAAAGGGAGGCTTCGATTTCTTCCGTCGAGTAGCATGGTCGCCCTGACCGGCTGCTCTTTTGCGATGCAAGAATAAACAAGTTGTTCTGTTGGCAGTCGACTCATCCTTTGCCAGGACCTTCGGATGTTTCCAGCTGTGCCCCAGGCCGCCAGGCCAACGCTACCCTTGGGGCTTGCGACCCATTTGCAACAACTGGTTGCCAGCGGTGAGATCGCGACAACGGAGGCCAGCAGCGAAGATATGCGGTCGACTGTATGCTGAGCAGCACAACGACCATCCGGGAGCAGTGCAACGAGCCCTGTGTGATGACTGGTTGCCTGCAGCGGAACGACTGCGCTGAATTCTTGGCTGCGAGGTTTGGTGAGTGCGGGACTTTCTTCTTCTGAGTTTTGCCAGGCTTTTGTTAGTGTCAGAAACAGAGCTGGTAATTGTGGTTGTAGTTGCTGCCGGGTTAGTTTGCGGCAAGACAATAGTAGGCAGTAGAGAAAGCAGCATTCGGAGCAGCCATGGATTTGAAGTCGTTGCGCAAACCGAAATTGCTGGAGCTTGCAAGAGAGTTGGGTCTGGATGTCTCAGACAAACTCAGAAAACCAGAACTTCTAAGGGCAATTCTTGAGTTGGAGGCTGAGGACGACGAGCTGTCGGAATGCCTTGAGACTATTGAGGAGAGGGCAAAAAACAGGAGCGCGAACGTAAAGAGCAAAAAGAGAAAGACGAGCGCGAACGTAAAGAGCAAAAATAGAAAGACGAGCGCGAACGTAAAGAGCAAAAAGAGAAAGACGAGCGCGAACGTAAAGAGCAAAAAGAGAAAGACGAGCGCGAACGTAAAGAACAAAAAGATAAAGAGAAAGAAGAGCGCGACCGTCAACACGCTTTGGAAATGAAGCGTCTCGAGGTAGAGATGGAACGCGCTCGTAATGGAAGTCAGGCACACGGTGCAGGAGAACGAGTATCGTTCAAAATGACTGACCTGATGCGGCCGTTTAAGATTGGAGAGAACATTGGTTTGTTCCTGGTTAACTTTAAGCGAACGTGCGAGAAGCAGGGGTTCTCTCGGGAAACGTGGCCACAGCGCTTGCTCACTTTGTTACCCGGCGAGGCGGCCGACGTAGTCGCTCGCTTGAAGAGAGAGGAGGCAGAGGATTTCGACCAAGTGAAGTCGAGTCTGCTAAAAAAGTACAGGCTGTCAGCGGAGGCGTTCCGTCGGAAGTTTCGGGAAAATGAAAAAGGCAGAAGTGAGTCATATACAGAGTTTGCCTACAGGCTTATGTCAAACATGCAGGAGTGGCTCAAAAAAGAGAAAGCGTTTGGTGACCACGAGAAAATTCTGCCGTGTTTCGGGCTGGAACAGTTTTATAGTCGGTTACCTGAGAACGTGCGGTTCTGGGTCTTGGATAGGCCAGACGTTAGTACAATGGCTAAAGCCGCCGAGCTAGCCGAGGAGTTTGTGACGCCTCGGGCTCGCGGTGCTAAGGACGGTCAAAAGGGTGAATTTGGCTCCAAGTCTGAGAGGCCGAAGTTCACACCCATGAGAGCAAGGGGGGGGGGGGGGCACACGTAGTGCGAATGCGAGTGAAAGCAGTCCGACCGAACGTAAGGAGACGGCGGCAGCCGAAGCCGAACGCAGAAAGCGGTTCGAGACGAGGCAAGCGCGCGTGTGTTATACGTGCCAGAAGCCGGGTCACTTTTCGGCGCAGTGTCCAGAAACAAAAATAAAAGTCGTGTTTTTATCATTATGCAGCACTGACGAGAACATGAAGCTTCTCGAGCCTTACATGCGAGGCTTCCTCGTGAACGGGAAAGAGTGCCGAGTGCTTCGTGAATCCGCAGCTACAATGGATGTAGTTCACCCCTCTTACGTAGAACCCGACATGTTCACGGGCGAGTGCGCATGGATCAAGCAAGCCGTGGAAGCTCATAGCGTGTGTCTGCCCGTAGCAAAAGTGCTTATTGAAGGACCTTTCGGAGCAATTGAGACGGAGGCCGCAGTGTCATCTATGCTGCCCCCCCCCCCCCCAGTACCCGTACCTATTTTCGAACAGGTCCGATCACCTCCTGCGCGAGAAGGGGCTTTTGTTTGGTGAGGCTAGCGTTCAGGCCTTAACCAGATCGAGAGTTCGGGAGCTCGCTGCGAAGGCGGTAGTTGCGGGGCCGACGTTGTCGAACAATGAGAAAGGGTCGGAGGCGCAGCAAGCTGATATTCAGAGCACGTCCGAACTGAATAAAATTGAGCCTGTAGCGTTGAAGACACCAGGTACTGGAGAGGAAATGCCCGACACGGGAAAGTTAGAAGAGCTATCTGCAGATTTGCTCATCGCGCCTACGTCAGATGGACTTAATAGGTTGCTAAAAGTCAGCCGGTCGGCTTTGATAGCCGAGCAAAAAAAGGATGGCAGCCTAGAAAACATGCGCTGCAATGTCAAGGAAGGTATCGCCAAGAAAAATGCTCGTTTTGTGGAAAGAGGTGGGGTCCTTTACCGGAAGTATCTAGACCGCAGGGGAGTGGAGTTCGATCAGCTGATCGTGCCTCAGTGCTACCGTCAGGATCAGTTGCGCTTGTCGCATGGCGGTTCGTGGTCCGGACACCTAGGAGTTAAGAAGACTAAGGACCGTCTCTTGCAAGAGTATTATTGGCCAGGGTGTTTTCGTGACGCGGAACACTTTGTGAGGACATGTGACACCTGTCAGCGGGTTGGCAAACCAGGGGACAAATCGAGGGCGCCGTTGAAGTTGGTACCTATCATCACGGAGCCTTTTAGACGGCTCGTTATGGATACAGTGGGACCTCTGCCGGTAACAGCCACGGGGTACAGACACATTTTGACTGTGATCTGCCCAGCGACAAAGTTCCCTGAAGCAGTGCCGCTTAAAGAACTCAGCTCAGTTGAGATAGTCAATGCACGAGGGCATCGCTCACTTGTGTATTTTCTTCTGTGTAGGGACCGATTTCTGGGCTGACGAACGTATGGCCATCGATTGACAGCTGAGTGTGTTCGAACCGCGATATCACTGTGGTATCAGCTGTGCACCCTGCTCTACCCACGAGGCCTGCCGAACTACGATGGTGGAACGTCATCCAGGACGAGGCCAATCAGCGCAAGCAACACGGATCGACAAGCTATAAAAGCCGCCGCTTCTCTTCGAAGGCTGCAGTCCGGCGGATTACGAGGGCATCGCTCACTTGTGTATTTTCTTCTGTGTAGGGACCGATTTCTGGGCTGACGAACGTATGGCCATCGATTGACAGCTGAGTGTGTTCGAACCGCGATATCACTGTGGTATCAGCTGTGCACCCTGCTCTACCCACGAGGCCTGCCGAACTACGATGGTGGAACGTCATCCAGGACGAGGCCAATCAGCGCAAGCAACACGGATCGACAAGCTATAAAAGCCGCCGCTTCTCTTCGAAGGCTGCAGTCCGGCGGATTACGAGGGCATCGCTCACTTGTGTATTTTCTTCTGTGTAGGTGAGAATATTTTGCCTTTCACACTTGCTTTGTTAGCCTTTTCCCTCCGCTGGACTGCCCGCCAGTTTTTTTTTGGCAATGTCAAGTAAAGAATGCCTTGCATGTTTAAAAGCGATCTCACCTGATGGCAAAAGTCTTATCTGTACCGAATGCAAGAATGCTTATCATGTTGGAAAGTGCTCGGGCGTTACAAAAACAAATCTCAAAAGCATGTCGAAGGAAATGCTTCGACAATGGGCATGCTCGACCTGCAAAGCGGGCAGGTCAAGAACCGCACGTCACAGGGACACTGATTCCTTGAGTGAAATATCGTCATGTGACCCTGATGAACCTTCTTTAGCAAGTGTCATGTCAAAGTTAGATGCTGTACTGCGTCGCCTGGACGAACTCGAAAGAAGGCAGGAAGAACAGCTGACGAAACTAGATACTACAAACAAAAGTATAGAGCATCAAAATCAGACAATGCAAGGTATGGAAGCATCGCTAGACCTACTTTCTTCCCAATACGACACTGTCCTGCAGTCGCTAGAAATACAGAAAACCGAGCTGAAAGACATAAGAAAAGAGACTTGCGACCTAGCAGATCAACTAGCAACGTCAAACGCGCGGCTTCAGCAGTTGGAAACGGAGGTGGATAAACTGGAGACTTACTCCCGTAGAAACAATATAGAAATCCATGGAATAAAACAAAGTGCTAATGAAGACCTGAATGTAGTTTTGGCATCTATTGCTGACAAACTCCAACTTCCCGTTCCTGATGAAAATGAAGTCGACGCGGTGCATAGAATCAAAGGTAAACCGAGCAAGGAACCACCAATACTGGTCAAATTTTTCAAGAGAGCAACAAGAGAAAAATGGATCGAGAAAAGGACAGCCCTAAGAGATGAAGACATTTTCATCAATGAGAATCTCACATACTCTGTGAAAAAGCTGCACTGGTTGACAAAGTGTGCCGCCAAAGAAAAACAGTACCGTTTTGTCTGGGTGCGCAATGGAAGGATATACATGAGGAAGATGGAAGGGGGAACAGTAATACGCATAGATAAAGAAGAGGACCTAGCTAAGATTGCATGAACATGACAGCTAACACGTTAAATAACATTTTCAATCAGACAGCGCGTCATTCCTTCCTGCCATCAGATATATACGCTGCATCCTCGCAGAAAACAAAAACTATCTCTTGCTTTCATATCAACGCACAATCCTTGCGAAATAAAGGCGACGAATTTGAGGCGTTTTTTTCCACACTTAACTTCCGTTTCAACGTTGTCATGGTCACTGAAACGTGGTATCAAAATAGTTGTGAAATACTGCAGTTGCCGAACTACAACACGCATGTACAAAATCGCAATGACAAACGAGGCGGAGGTGTCTTGATAGCAATAGAAAAATGTTTTAAATGCAGTATTCTCGCTGATTTCACTCAAATTCATGATGACTACGAAGTACTGTCCTTACAAAGTGGTAAAAATGTCTTCTCTGTTATATACCGGCCTCCTAAAAGCAACTTCTCAAATTTTGCTTGCTTTCTTGATGAATATCTCCAATGGGTCTCAGATAACAACCTTAACCTAGTATTAGGTGGTGACGTTAACATAGATTTTCTTTCACATTCTGCTAACAAACTAGAAGTTGAGTCTATACTGCAATGCAACGGTTTTATTAATGTCATAAATGAACCAACACGATTACAGGCTGCAACGTCAATTGATGTGTTTTTTACTAATTCTCCAGCTGATCATCTTAAATCAGGAATAATTAATGTCCATATCAGTGACCATCTTCCAATATACCTGATTGTTGAGTGTGAAACATCTAGGAAACAATGCGTACCTTCTGCGATAGAATACCGGCGCATTAATAATGAAACACTGAATTTCTTTCGAGGCGCACTTGCAAATGTTGACTGGAACGTTGTGCGAAACAAAAATGCTCCAGAGGATGCCTACAATGCCTTCATCGCCATATTCAGGACTATATATGAGCAAAGCTTTCCTTTTGTCGCTTTCAAAAAACCTCGAAAAGCCAGAAAACCATGGATAACTGCAGAATGTCTTAAAATGATAAAAAAGAAGACGCACCTTTACAACCGCTTCATTCAAACAAAGTTACCCGATGATCTTGTACGATTTAAAACATATCGCAACCAAGTTACGTCTACTCTCCGTCAGGCAAAAAAACAGTACATGGAAAAACTATTCAACCAAGACTTACTAAAAAGGAGCGATCTTGTGTGGCAAAACATTAAAAGAATTTTAAACCGAGGTTCTGCTGCCACTGATGTACTTGAACTTTTTGTTGATAATGAGCTAGTGAGTGGGAAAAAGCTAGCAGATAATTTCAATAATCATTTTGTGTCTCAGGCGGATGGGAATGACGATCTCACGGATGTGAAGTGTCTTGACGTACGGATTGTTTCCAGTGCATTCCTATCGCCAACAGATGCTATTGAAATTAAAAATTGCCTCTTGTCTTTACGCAACAGCAAGGCACTTGACATTGATGGTTTCAGAATTTCCCCAGTAAAGTATGTAGCCGATGTAATTAGCCCAGTGTTAGAATATATCTTTAATTGTTGCATTGAACATGCAGTATTCCCCAAAAGAATGCAGATTGCCAGAGTCACGGTTATACATAAAGGCGGAGACAAAAACATTCTGTCAAATTATCGACCAATATCCATTCTTCCTGTTTTTTCAAAGTGTTTTGAAAAAATCCTGTTTAGACGAATATCTGGTTTCTGTGACAAACATAACATAATAACGCCCAGTCAGCATGGTTTCAGAAAACACTTCTCGACGGAAACCGCGCTTCTAACTCAGAAAGAACTAATCTTAGAGTCCTTTGAACAGAAACTTCTCACTCTTGGCATTTTCATTGATTTTTCCAAAGCATTTGACCGCATGAATCACAGAATAATGATAGCTAAGCTCGAGCACTATGGTTTTCGCGGAAAGTTTCTTCAAATAATTCAGTCTTATTTAGGTTCTCGAGTACAACAGGTAAACATACACAATGACTCCTCAGATTTTAGGCATATCACTTCAGGCGTTCCGCAAGGCAGTATCTTGGGACCACTCCTATTCCTCCTTTATGTTAATGACGTCGTCTGCATTAGTAAGCTGCCAACTTTCATTATTTACGCAGATGACACCACCTTATTTTTTAGAGCCTCACATTTACAAGATCTTCAGCAACAAGCATCACATTGTCTACACTCGCTTTTAGAATGGTCTAAATGCAATTTGTTAAGCATTAATACCCAGAAAACAAAAGCTGTGCTCTTCAGACCTCGCAGTAAGCCTATTAACGGATCGCCACTTTCTTTAAGATTGGGCTCGTCACTCATCCAGATTGTTCCAGTCATCAAAAGTTTAGGTGTGATTTTTCATGAGAACTTATTATGGAATGATCATGTCGAAATGGTAATAAACAAACAGTCCAAGGTTGTCGGTATTTTATGTCGACTAAGGTACTTTATGCCGAAGCGTATTAAGCAAATGCTGTATAACGCACTTTTTTCTTCTGTTCTTAACTATTGCTTTTTGGTCTGGGGCACTACGTCTTTTACCAACATTAATCGTTTGCACCTTCTTCAAAAAAAAGCTGTTCGTAGCATTGTGAATGCTCCGCGACTAGAGCATAGTGGCCCGATATTTCAGGCACTCGGCATCACCCCCCTTCCCCAGTTGTATGAAACGTTGCTCTTAAGACGGTATGAAACAAGTGTTGTTAAAAACAATTGCTTTATGTTACAGCTGTCTGGACTGAAATACAAAGAGTCTAAATACTCTACTCGAATAGTTTTGAATTGGTTTGTACCTAAGACCCGCACAAATTACGGGTATCAAATGTTGAACTTCACTCTCCCACATTTATTAAATAAGAAATCCTTATAAATATATAGCTAAATAATGCCAAAAACTGTTATATGTCCTGTATGTTTGTACATTTTTTTTGTTGAAAGTGCCCTCGTATTGTTTCTTTCGTTTGTTTTATTAACGTGAACAAGTATATCACTGCCAAGCTTCTGTAGGGTGCGCCGGCCTCGTCAAGCCTTGCCACTGGCTTTTTGCCGGTGCACCCAACATCGCCATGATGTTAAATAAATATATTCTGATTCTGATTCTGAACTACACCAACTCTTACAAGAGTTTCAAGGTCAGTTCTCTGAGAGGACTGGTAGGACTTCTGTCCTTACTCATGAAATAGAACTTACCTACCCAGAGCCAGTACGATCCAAGGCGTACCGGGTGTCACCCCGCCAGCGCGATATTATGGAGGCTGAGGTAAAGAAAATGCTACAGCTCGGTGTTATTGAGGCGGGTGAGAGTAATTATACCTCCCCTTTGATTTTAGTTGAGGTACCGGGCAAGAAACCTCGTCCTTGCGTCGACTACCGCGCGCTTAATTCCATCACTAAGGATCAAATTTATCCGATCCCAAACATCGAGGAGCGCCTTGAGAAAGTTAGTAGCGCTCAGTTTATTTCCACCCTATATCTTGTCAGGGGTTATTGGCAGGTTCCACTTGTGATGAACCAGTTTCTTAAAATGGCCCTGGGTCCACACTGAGCATGAGGAGATTGATGCACAGACTCCAAAATGATTTTGAAGTGATTTAATTAAAGCATCTGGCTCGATGCCGCTTACGGGACAGAAGCTGGGCTCGTCGTCGCCGGGGCTGAGTCAGCGTGGTGTGGCACGGGCTCGATGAATGGCTGGTTGTCTGCAGCGGCCGGGCTGGGAGTTCCTCGTGGCTGTGCTGCCCTCGTTCTCGGCTGGTCGTTGGATGAGCTGCCAGGCGTGGAGGCGCGTTGGCGAAGGTCGAACGTTAGCGACGGCTAGACCCCGGGCTCAGGTCAATGCGCAGCCCCAGTCTTTTGCCTCGCTCCTTCTCCGGCCCTCTCGTCCACTCGCCCCGATCGCTCTCCCCCTTCCTCCTGTCGGCTTCCGCTTTTAAAGCCTTTGCTTCTTTCTTCAGCCGTGGCCGCGCCTTTGTCCACTCCCCCGTGGCTCTCGAGGGGTGCATAATGACGGGGACACTCAAGCGTCGTTCGACAGGGCCGTCGACGGTTACCATATATGGTCATGTTTCTCCGCCACAACCAAATATGGTCATGTCTCTCCACTGCGACCCGACGCCAGGACGGCGCGGCCAACTGTCTCCAGGAAAAGTCACTGACCGGCTCGCCGTGGCACCGGTGCATGTGCACGAATCGTCACATCCGCTGCTTCTTAAAAGGAATGTTCATTGAACATTAGGAATTCGTCATACACACACACGCGCACACACACACGCCGCGCTGTTCGGGCCAGTATCCCGCACAAGTCGCTCCTTTCTTCCCCACGAGCACCGAGCCAGAGCGGAGTTTCAGAACAATTATTCACCGTAGATACCACTCGAGTGCACAATATAAGACCATAATTAACAGTATGTACAACATCTCAAACAAGAGAACGAACAAAAAATGAAACTAAACGAAGCGCACTTGTAATGTACAAAACAAGGAAATGTAGTCTTAGCGAGGTGCCTCCCTGTCCACTGCTCGGTTACGGAGGTAGTACCCAGCGGCTGGAATACGTCTGCCAGATTGGAATGCCTCCTCCTCGAGAAGGGCGCCTCCGAGCTGCGACTGCATGAAGTGTTCCAGCTCATCACATGGACTGAAATTTTTGTGCCGGCCGCTCTGACCGCTTTTCTGCAATGCAGGGTTATTTACAATGGCGGGCTCCGTGCGAAGGTTATCCTCCCCCTCCTGTTCCCTTGAGGCAGCCGTTTCAGAAAGAGGCGAGCATGTTGGTGCTTGCTTTAACCGGTTAGCATGGACCACAGCGGTTGAGGCCCCTGCGATCTCCCGAATCCGAAAATTAACCGGCGATAGCTGCTCTACTATGCGGTAAGGTCCTTTCCATTTGGGCGTTAACTTACGGGCAAGCCCTGCCTTGACCTGCACACACTCAAGGTATACGCTGTCTCCCACCCTGAAAGGAACCGCCCTAGCCCTAGTGTCGAACCGCCTTTTTCTTTTGTCGGCTGCTTCCCGTAATGCTTCGGCTGTTACGTCATGGGCCACTTGCAATCGAGACGTCAGTTCGGCTCGATAATAATCTAGTGACCCGTATGGCACCCGTCTCTGTCCATCAACCACCGCATTCGGTGTGTCTGGGTCGCGACCGTACAAGAGGTAGAAAGGGGAGTCACCGGAGCTCTCGTGCACCGCCGTGTTGTAAGAAAAAACAGCAAACGGTATCCAGAGGTCCCAATCCTGTTGGTCTCGCGAAACATAATGGGATAACAGTTTGCTTGCTGTCTGATTAAGCCTCTCCACAGCACCGTTACAAGCCGGGTGGTAAGGGGTGGTCTGTCTTGTCAATTCCCAGAAGGTTATACACATCTTTCATCAACCTCGACACAAAGTTTGACCCTTGATCCGTTAACAACTGCCGCGGAACGCCGTGCCGCAGAACCACTGTTTCTACAAAGGCACGTGCCACAGTTCCTGCTTTTTGGTCGGGCAGTGCTGTTATCTCAGCATACTTGGTTAGGTGGTCAACGCACACCAGTACATATTTGTTTCCTGTTGTTGTTGTCGGAAGTGGGCCTAGGATATCCATGCCAACCCTCTCAAAAGGCGTCGAGACTTCCTCGAATTCCTTAAGGGGGGCCGGCCTGCGGTTTTTCGGAGTTTTTCTTTCCAGGCAAGAACGGCAGTTAGCGCAGTACTCTTCAACATCTGAACGCATGCCCTGCCAATAGTAGTAGCGCTCCAACCTCCTTTGCGTCTTCATTACTCCAAAATGGCCCGCGTATGGGGCATCGTGAAAAACCCTCAAGACGTGCGGCACCATTGACTTTGGTACCACCACTCTTTCCCACACCTGGCTAGCCTTCCTTCCTGACCGCGTAGGCCGGGTGCGCTTTCGTAGGGTTCCTTCGTTGTCAACAAAGTAACAATTGTCGGGATCCCGGGCGATCCCCCCAGAAATGGCATGAAATGTTTTCTCTAGCCCTTTGTCCTTTCGCTGCTCGGTGCGGAGATCGTTCGTATCTATGGCCGGAAAAAACTCATTCACGGTGCGTACCAGGTTAGCTCGACTTAATGCGTCCGCGTTAGTGTGCACCTTGCCTGGCTTGTGTTCTATCTCGAAATCGTATTCCTGAAGTTGCAGATTCTAGCGCGCGAGGCGCGAGCTCGGATCCTTCACGTTTAGAAGCCACTTAAGGGGTTGGCAGTCGGTCACTAGCCTGAATCTGTGGCCATAGAGGTAGCACCGAAAGTGCCGCACGGCCCAAACCACTGCAAGACACTCCCGCTCAGTGGCACTGTACCGCTGCTCGACTGGACTGAATTGCCGGCTCGCGAACGCGATAGGGTGCTCCTTGCGGTCAAAATTCTGAGACAGCACTGCAGCCGCTCCAAACTTCGAGGCGTCAGTCGCTACAATGAAAGGCTGGCTGAAGTTTGGATATCCTAGCAAGGGAGCGGTTATTAATTTTTCCTTTAGTTCTTCGAACGCCACCTCTGCCTCCTCCGACCATACGAACTCTATGTTTTTTGCTGTTAGTGCAGTCAGTGGCTTTGCGATTCGGGCGAAATCTCGCACATGCCTTCGGTAGTATCCGACTAAGCCAAGAAACTCGCGAACGCCTCGAACTCCAGTTGGTCTAGGGAAGTCGCGGACGCTACTTAACTTTCCCGCTTCAGGTTCTACGCCGTCTGCGGAAACGATATGTCCAAGGTATTTGACCTGCCGCTGTAGAAGTTGGCACTTTGAAGGTTTCAATTTAAAGCCAGCAGCTCGCAATCTGACCAGCACTTCCTCAATGGCCTCCAAGTGTTCGGCAAAGGTGCTGCTGTAAATTATTATATCGCCCATGTAGACGAAGCACCTCTTTCCCAGCGAACCGGCCAAGATTACGTCCGCAGTTGTCTGCCAGACTGCAGGGCCGTTAACAAGTCCCATCGGCATGCGTCTCCACTGAAAGTGGCCAGACGGGGTGTTAAATGCGGTTTTGTGGACATCGTTTGGATCCATTTCGATCTGCCAGAACCCCGATGCGAGGTCGACAACTGTAAAATACTTGGCTTACCCAAGCTGCGCGAGGGTTTCCTGCACCTGTGGCAGCGGGTAGGGATCTATCCTTGTAATGGAATTCAATCGCCGGTAGTCTATTACCAGTCGAAATGAACCATCGGGTTTCTCAACTAGAAGTGCCGGTGCCCCCCACGGCGACTTGGAATGCTCAACAATGCCTTTGTCGATTAGCTCTTGGACCTGCCTATCCATTTCCTCTCTTTGTGAGTAGAGAACTCTATAGGCCCGTTGGTACACTGGTGGCGAGTCGCCAGTCGTAATGCGGTGTTTAATCACTCCGCACTTTCCCAGGTCTAGCTTCGATGCAGCGAACACATCCGAGTAGCGCTGTAGGAGAACCTCAACTCTTCCTCGCTCTTTGCAGTCGATGTGAGAGAGGTCAAACTGCAGGTTCCCTTCTTTTCCTTTCCTTTCATTGACGAGGCCCGTAGTGCAAATCGGGGTACCCTGCTCATCTACCTCAGCCGTGGAGAATGTAGCTATGTTTTTGTTTTTCGGCAGGTGAAGCTCTTGTTGCGAGTAGTTACATAAGCGGACGGGAACCCTTTTCTTTGAGTCAACCGTGACCAAACAGCCCGCCACACTCAGTCCTATTGCGAGCCCCTCTATAGGTTCAACGACTCCTATGTGTCCCTCATCAATCTGAGCTGACATCGCTCCCACACAGATTATCTCTGACCGAGGCGGCGCCACTGTTTTTCTCGTTGTCCTAACACTAACGCCCGCGTGTGATAGCGAGCCCTGTTTCGCGCTCTGTTCCCCATAGTCCACTCGTGCAACGTACTCGGCCTCTCGATTTGCTAATGGGACCAAAGCCCCGCGACAGGAAAGGCAGTTCTGGCTTAGTATGAGATCGATGCCATGCTGCCGTAACAGGTCCTGACCTACGAGGCCCGATATACCATCCGGCAACGACACAGCATCGGAACAAATGTAGCTGGGATGGTCAAAACTTTCGTTCCCGATTGTGAAGCGCAAAAGGTACAGTCCTCCCGTGCCGAGGTCAGCTCCTGTGATGCCCACGAATCTTACTTTCGGAGATTCTCGGGCCTCATGCACCTGCCTGTCTCCCTTCCTTGTCAGCAGATCAAAAAACTTTTGCTTAAGGAGCGTTATCCGGGAGCCAGTGTCAACCAACAGATTGCAAGTGACCCCGTTTACCACGAATTTGGCAATCGGGCAGGATTCTCCAAAAACGCTTACAATAGCACAGCTATTACTGCTCTCGCCCCCAACCGGCTCGGCTGCGGGGGACTCTACGCGTTTTTTGGCACAATGTATCTTTGTTCCATCTCCGTGTTGGTCGGCGCGCGCTGCTGCCCATTTGGCGTACCAGATTCGCGGTTTAGCTCGGGACAGTATCTGGCAACGTGTCCGTACCCTCTGCAAGCATAACAGCGAACCTGCCTCCTTTCACGGTTCCGGAAATTGCCCCTGTTATTTAACTGTAGGCCTTCCGCGAGGAGCGCCTCCAGCCGGTCTAGCCTATCGGTCAACTCAGTAACATTCGCGTCGGCGCTTGCACTTTTTGGCTCTGTTACAAGCCGCACCTTCTCCTCACTGGAGACAAGCAACTCATTACGCTCCTCGTCTACAGCTGCCTCTACCGCTCCTTCAAAAGTAGACGGCGCCTTAGACAGAACAAACCTGCGCACCGGATCCCTCAAGCCAGTGATGAACTGGGACGTCATCTGGTCCAGAAGCAGCTCTCTGGCGTGCTTTTGCTTCGAACTATCAGGCCCCGGTTCTCGCGCTAGGGTTTCGTTCCCAAGGAAGCGAAGGCGGGAGGCAAACGCGCGTGCGTCTTCCCCCGGCTTCTGCCGAGCGTCGAGGAACCGCCTGAGCTTTACGCTAGAAGGTTCCCTGTCAAAATATTTAAACGCTAGCTTTTTAAATTCAGCCAACGTGCCCGCCTTCCTGACTCCCTCATCTCTCCAGGCAAAATCATGTGCTGCCCCTGACATGCGACATTTCGCCATTCCCAGCTGTTGTGCATCCGTTAACCCGCCCATTTTGCACACCTGCTCCAACATGTAAAAAAATTCGACAATAGACGGCCCCTGACCGTCGCCAGTGAATCTCTCCACCATGTTTGCTAATGCAAGTACGCTTGCCCCAAAGGGCTGTGCACTCGAGTGGGCTTCTTCCATATTAGACCAAATATAGTCAGTGCCTCAAGCTCCTCTCGCCGGGGGTGCAGTCCAGCTTTTGCCCAATGATTTAAGTGTGGACCCCACTTCTGACACCAATGTGATGAACCAGTTTCTTAAAATGGCCCTGGGTCCACACTGGGCATGAGGAGATTGATGCACAGACTCCAAAATGATTTTGAAGTGATTTAATTAAAGCATCTGGCTCGATGCCGCTTACGGGACAGAAGCTGGGCTCGTCGTCGCCGGGGCTGAGTCAGCGTGGTGTGGCACGGGCTCGATGAATGGCTGGTTGTCTGCAGCGGCCGGGCTGGGAGTTCCTCGTGGCTGTGCTGCCCTCGTTCTCGGCTGGTCGTTGGATGAGCTGCCAGGCGTGGAGGCGCGTTGGCGAAGGTCGAACGTTAGCGACGGCTAGACCCCGGGCTCAGGTCAATGCGCAGCCCCAGTCTTCTGCCTCGCTCCTTCTCCGGCCCTCTCGTCCACTCGCCCCGATCGCTCTCCCCCTTCCTCCCGTCGGCTTCCGCTTTTAAAGCCTTTGCTTCTTTCTTCAGCCGTGGCCGCGCCTTTGTCCACTCCCCCGTGGCTCTCGAGGGGTGCATAATGACGGGGACACTCAAGCGTCGTTCGACAGGGCCGTCGACGGTTACCATATATGGTCATGTTTCTCCGCCACAACCAAATATGGTCATGTCTCTCCGCTGCGACCCGACGCCAGGACGGCGCGGCCAACCGTCTCCAGGAAAAGTCACTGACCGGCTCGCCGTGGCACCGGTGCATGTGCACGAATCGTCACACACTTACAGAAGAGGCTAGTAGGTATGCGGCGTTCATTTCACCAATGGGAACATTCCGTCCTAAAGTTTTGAGTTTTGGTTTGAAGAACGCGCCATACTGCTTTTCAAGCCTCATGGACAAAGTGTTGCGGGGACAGGAAGAATTCGCTTTACCGTATTTAGACGACGTAGCGATATTCTCCGCATCCTGGTCTCAGCATATGGCACACTTGCGGGCAGTGCTAACCCGCCTGCGCGAAGCGGGCTTGACAGTCAAGGCTCCCAAGTGCCAATTAGCACAGGCCGAGGTTGTCTACCTCGGTCACGTGATTGGACAGGGTCGTCGCCGCCCCTCTGAAATAAAGGTGGCCGCTGTGCGAGACTTCCCGCAACCGCGCACGAAGACCGATATTCGGTCGTTCTTAGGTGTCGCCGGCTACTATCAGAGGTACATCCCCAGGTACTCCGATATCGCGGCTCCCCTGACGGATGCTCTAAGAAAAACAGAGCCCCAAACAGTCGTCTGGGGCGAGACAAAGGAAAGAGCTTTTAGCGCCCTAAAGAGCGCCCTAACAAGCCAGCCTGTGCTACGATCGCCAGACTACACAAAAGGGTTCGTTGTTCAGTGCGATGCTAGTGAGCGAGGCATGGGCGTTGTACTGTGCCAACGGGAAAATGGAGAAGTGGAACACCCCGTCCTGTATGCTAGTCGTAAGCTGACCTGTCGTGAGCAGGCGTACAGCGCCACCGAGAAAGAGTGTGCGTGTCTCGTGTGGGCCGTTCAGAAATTGTCATGCTACCTAGCCGGCTCGAGGTTTATCATTGAGACGGATCACTGCCCTCTCCAATGGCTGCACACCATCTCTCCCAAAAATGGCCGCCTCCTGCGCTGGAGCCTCGCTTTGCAACAATATTCCTTTGAGGTGCGTTACAAAAAAGGGAGTCTCAACGGTAACGCCCATGGCTTAAGTCGAGGCCCCTAACGTAGGAATCCGCCTCAAAGTTGTTTGTTACTGATGTTTTCTTCCTGAGGCAGGATTTTTAACATATTGCTTTTGTTTAGTGTTTCAAAGTGATGATGTGCTTTCTAGTGCAATTTTCCCATTTGTGGACGCGTTCTGAGCGCTGCTTGACTACTGGAAGGAACTAGGCAGTAGTATAAAAGGGGAAAGAGCCTGGCAGAGCTTAGTGAGGGTTGTGTCGTGCTTTCTGACTGAGCGGTTGCGTTTCGGCGTAGTTCTCATGCTTGCTGGGAACGAGAACAAAAATGGCAACTCTCCCGAAGTCACTTTGCAGTGTCCTGTGTGAACCTGAACCTGAGAACGAGGCCTTCTCTGTGCGCTGCGCTCAAGCAACGCCGAGGGACGACCGATTTCGATTACGAGCATCATCGAGCGACATCCCTCCGGACAGCGGATGCAGTCCCCTGACCATCGGTATCTCCTTCTCCCGGCGGGGCGGTCTGTTACGTTTCGCCTACGACGCGCGGTATAGCCTGCGCGGATGCAACGGACGCCGGGGCTTCGTTCAAAGTGGCGGTCATTTTGGCCCGTTCAGCGCTGCCGCAACGCCTCCCGCCAAGCGCGTCCAGGCAGGTTTCAATGCCACGTGTCTTCGTGTGTGCGTGTGTGTGTGTGTGCATGTTGGTGTCCACGCTTGTCAAAGCGCGGCAGCCGGGGAGAGGAGCTCCCCAACTGGGAGGCGAGGAGGTCTGACCGGCGCCGGCCCGGCGGACGCGTCACGTCACGTCTCAACATGTCCGTGCGTCGCCGTCTCGTGCGCCTCATCCCGAGCCGTTCCTTCTTGCCCTCGACTCCGAGGGTATAAAGGCAGCTGCCCCGGACGCCAAAGGGAGGCTTCGATTTCTTCCGTCGAGTAACGTGGTCGCCCTGACCGGCTGCTCTTTTGCGATGCAAGAATAAACAAGTTGTTCTGTTGGCAGTCGACTCATCCTTTGCCAGGACCTTCGGATGTTTCCAGCTGTGCCCCAGGCCGCCAGGCCAACGCTACCCTTGGGGCTTGCGACCCATTTGCAACAATGCTCTACAGTTGCGAGTACCGTATCGGTGGGCTCACGTTTCTCTATCGCAGAGGTGAAGAAAGCCAATGTTTTGTTCTTGGGAAGGCTCAGTGGCTGCTGGCTAGAGTTAACCACCCGTAGGGGCACTCTGTGGGCGTCATTAACTGTCACGAGGCACGCGGCTGCCTTCAGGCCATTGCTGAGAGAGTCGACCGGCTCAAGCACTCCCACGGCGCCGCTCTCTACATAGAAGGCACACACGCGTACAAAATGTGCTCCGACCAAGGAAGGACGACCGCCTCATCGATCAGCCTGACGGCAACCCGCGAATATACCTTCTCCAATGATCCCACTGTTTGACGGGTGTCAATATCGGTAATGCGAATCTCAGCCACTCTCCTGTTCAAAAACGGAACTTTTGAGCCGCCCGCATTAACATCTTCCTCAGAGAATGAGACTACTACCTTCCCTTTTATCAAAATATCCTGCCCTAATATACCTGACACTCCGTTTGGCAGAGACACCGTGTCCGGGCATACGTAGCAGGGGTGCTCCAATGCAATTCCGCCGAGAGAGAAGTGTAACCGGTAGAGTCCACTTATGCCAAGAGGATCCCCCGTTATGCCTACAAATTTGGTTGCCATACCACCAGACGCTTCCAACACCTCGCGGTCCCCCTTCCTTCGAAGGGTGTTAAAGCTGCTCTCCTTAAGCAATGTCACCTTTGACCCCGTATCTATCAACAGTTCCATGCAACAACCATTTAACTTGCAACGCACAACAGGGCATGCCTCGTCGGCCACACAAACCACCACCACCTCATCATCCACTGCTCCCTCCCCACGCTCCTCAGGAT